>WNGS01169217.1:12105661-12118149 GCA_020271785.1 Procambarus virginalis
GGACTATATGCGAATGAAAACTCACACCCCAGAAGTGACTCGAACCCATACTCCCAGGAGCAACGGGGGTGAGTTTCATTCGCATATAGTCCTGGGGACCATTCAGGCTTGTTCGCATTTGTGTTCCTCACGTGTTGCCCCAAAAAATGAGGTGATTTGATAAAATGCTATGCCCAAGATAACCATCCAAGTGCCGGCGGGGAAGTGGTTCATATAGCTCAGGCTATCACTTCCTTATGTCCGGTCGTGATGGTCAAGCGGTTTAAGGCATCCCTGTACATACCAGTTGCGTTGCTCCTGGGAGTATGGGTTCGAGTCACTTCTGGGGTGTGAGTTTTCATGTTGCATATATATATATATATATATATATATATATATCATTATATATATATATACTATATATATATATTATATATATATATATATATATATTTTCAGCTGCGTTATATATATATATATATATATATATATATATATATATATATATATATATATATATATATATATATATATATATATATATATATATTCCTAAATATTTATTGTCTATTTACAGCATCTATTTCCACTGTGACGCGTGAATGGCAGCATTGTGAAGCATACATTTTTGTTTTCCTGGACTCTAAACACGTGTATCCCGTTGCATAAATAGTTATTCTCTGATGCATATTGTTGAATTCCGTTGTTTATAAACGTAATTTACTGAATTATTGATTGTATTCAGCACCATAAAATGTTGTGTGGCGCAACGGTTTCTTTATTTCGGTATACATAGCGTTCATTTGTGCAAGTGGAGGAGAAATGTGTTTGTAAGTGGAGGAAAAATGTGTTTGTAAGTGGAGGAAAAATGTGTTTGTAAGTGGAGGAGAAATGTGTTTGTAAGTGGAGGAGAAATGTGTTTGTAAGTGGAGGAGAAATGTGTTTGTAAGTGGAGGAAAAATGTGTTTGTAAGTGGAGGAGAAATGTGTTTGTAAGTGGAAGAGAAATGTGTTTGTAAGTAGGGGGAGTAATGTGCAAGTAAATCACGGATGAAGTCGTGATATTGTAAAGCAGAAGATATCATCAGCGCTTACCTTTATATATATGCAAGTACTGTAATGCACCCAATAACACCTTTATAAGTGCAGTGCTACACCCAATAACACCTCTACAAGTGCAGTGTTACACCCCATAACTTCTCTACAAGTGCAGTGCTACACCCAATAACACCTCTACAAGTGCAGTGTTACACCCCATAACTTCTCTACAAGTGCAGTGCTACACCCAATAACACCTCTACAAGTGCAGTGTTACACCCAATAACACCTCTACAAGTACAGTGTTACACCCAATAACACATCAAGAATGCACTGCAGCGCACAGCTTACAATCGACACAGTGCAGCGATGAACTACTCCATCTGACGACTGATAATGGAAGCAGCGAACAACCATAGCCAAAGAATTAAACAATCGTGTACAATACCATATAGTGTTTTAGCGACCCAGTAAACTACAGTCTGGCACATCATTACAATCTTGTGCCATAGATTGTTGAAGTACATTCACATTGCGTTCTAGGTTAGGTTAGGTTAAGTTAGGTTAGGTTAGGTGGGTTGCTTGGGTTGGTACGTTTCTGGTTATACAAAAACAGCTCGATTTTGTTTTTGCTTTTACGAAAAAATAACAGGTTGAAGCATCAATTTTGAATTTAATGTTTCATTTAGTCGATTGACATGTGTTTGTGTTCGTATTGTATTTATATCTCATTCATAAACACAAACGTAATATACTCTAAACTGATACACCTGTCTGTTATTTTAATGATTAACCACTCCGTAAAAAATGCAGCTGTTTCGTCTAACTAGCAACGTACAAACCCAATCAGCTCACTTCACCTAACGAGGCAGTTGAACCGAAAAAAGTCAATACTATGGAGTTTGAATTCTTACTAATTCGTCACTTTTTTTTTAGCGAATTAATCGAATCCGCAAAAGAATGCCTCGTATCGATACGTGTAAATATTTGACAGCATTCTAAACCAATGTTGAATAACTGGTTTGCAATAAAAAAAACTCTCAAGGCTGCCTCACCTTTTACATCGATTTAGAGTAAATCACAGTGTCAATAAACCACAATATATCCAGGCTATTAGCAAGATAATTTAGGTGTCCGGAACATAATTCAGTGAAGAGTGCAGTAAAGAGTTCAAGGAAGGAGAATAGTTGAGTTGCTTCCTGTTTCAGCTGCGTTGTTCACATATGCATTTATGAGTCATGTGTTCCTGGCGAGGTTCAGTATGCTTCAGTGTGCTTTAGTATGCTTCAAATCAGTCAAATCTGCTTCACTGTGCTCTAGTAAACTTCAGTACAATTTGGTATCATTCAGTACTTCTCAGTATTCTTTAGCATGTTTCATGACACTTTAGTATGCTTAAATAAAATTTGGTTTACATCAGAATGCTTTACTATGTTTCATAATGCTTTACTATGCTTCATGATGCTTCAGCATGCTTTAATATGTCTTAGCATGCTTGGGTCCAAACATAAAAAATAATAACCCATATTTTGTGGAATTATATATATATATATATATATATATATATATATATATATATATATATATATATATATATATATGATTATTATTTACAACCTTCACCTTGTCCCGTTCACCAATCAGCTTAATATATTAACGATTCAGCTTGGTATACTGACCACCCTGCTCGTAGTTTTGACCATCTAGCTTGTAGTATTGACCACTCAGCTTGTTGTATTGACCACTCAGCTTGTTGTATTGATCACTCAGCTTGTTGTATTGACCACTCAACTTGTTGTATTGACCACTCAGCTTGTTGTATTGTTAACTCACCTTGGCATATCGATCAGTCTGTTTGTAATTTTGACCACTAAGCTTTGTATAATAATGACTCAGCTTGGCATATTGAACTTTCAGCTTATTATATTGCCCACTCGTGTAATTATATTGACCACCAGCATGTTATTTTGACCATTCAGCTTATTGTTTGGTCAGCATGGCATATTGGCCAATCAGCTTGGAATACTTGTCCACTCAGCTTAATATGGTAAGCACTAAGTTTGGTAGTATATACTAAGTTTGATAAGTTGATCACTCAGTTTGGTATATTGATCAATAGACATAGTATAGTGTCCACTCAGCATGATACATTGGCCACTTAGCTTGGTATATTGGCCAATCAGTTTGACATATTGACCATTAAGAGTGGTAGATTAGCAAATCAAATCTGAAAGTTGGTTGATGCACTTTCATAAATTTCTATTACACCTATTTAGCCATTTTATTGTGTATATATTTATATTAGTTTTCTTATTTATTATTAATGGATATTCTTCGGTCACTTATATTTACATATAAATCCCTTTATCATAATTAAATAAACTTTGCTGTTCAGTTTAGCTCTTTTGTATTCACAGTGCATATTACTCATATTTCTTTATAATTTTGGCAATACATTTTTATTTTGTTCTTTTTTGGTAAGACAATTAGAAGCCTTTCATAACCATATATCGACGTTGGTGGCCGGTTCCCCCTACGTGTAAATTACTCTCTCAATACTTTCCCTTTGGCACGTAATAGAATCGGGGAAAAGAATTGAATGGTAATAGAAAGAGATACAATGGGATTTACAATATTTGGTAGAGTTTCTTTTTTTTTTCAAACATTTTTTGTAATCAAATAGTCACTTTGTTTTGCTTTATTATTTGATTTGTTTTACGTATTGTGTCTTTGCCTTGTGAATGTATCTTTGTTTTCCTATCAGATTGTAGAAGCAGAGTAAATAATTCTTCGAATTTCTTTGGTAGTGAAGATGTATGCTGGAATCATTGATCTTTTTCAGTCAGTCATATTCTGTACCTCATGTCTGCAAGAATGACATGTGCAAGTTATTGAGTTAAAATAACTTGGCTGAAGATGTAATGACCAAACCACACATCTTAAAATGAAAAAACAGCGATGTTTCGAACCAGGACGAAATGCAAAGTAAATGCATGGAAACTTAGCTGCACAACACCGCTGACGAAACTAACCACGTTTTGTGTTCTCGAATTCATTAACCTTTTGTTGATACGGTTTCTTTTGTTCTCAGAATATTTAACAAAAATAATTATTGTGCCCTTTCTGAGATCGTCACTTGCTTAGCTTAACAAACTATGGGTTCTTGAACCCATTATGTGCCTCTGTAACCCATTCCACCACCGCCCAAGGGATGGGTTTGGGGTGCATAATAAAGAAATAGATTTAAATCTTTCTGTGGTCCAGAAAAGTCATATTTTTTTGTAACAACGATTAAATAATCTAAATTTAGATTAAATAACTCTTTATTCATTAAATAATGCATTCCATTATGTATATGTTTTTTGGGTTTTGTGATGTTTACAATATTTATGTTCATGAAACGTTTCTTTTTTTGTAGCATAAATGTACCTTTTAAATTTTCATTAGAGTGAATAAGAAGAAATGGGAAGGAGCTAAAGTGCCTTCAAAAGCCTGGATGTTTATCTTATAAAACATAAAATTATACTCACATTGTTCTTATAACGAACGATGTTGATGTGTTTATCATGTTTTGGGCCGACTCACAATGGCATCATATAATAATTGTATCAGCAACTTTAAAAAATAGGCTGTCCTTATAAAATATTGTAGTTCTTTCGTACCCAGGAATTCAAAGGACTGTTACTAAAAATGTTGGAATCCATTAGAGATTGGTCACATACAGTGATTTTCACACGGTTTTCACACGGTAATACCGTATTAAAGACAGTGAATTTTATGAATACAAATTATTAAAATGTTTTTATATTATTATGGGTTAAGGCAGCTGTTTCTGATATTAACAATATGTTGCTTCATAATCATCTGTGTGTCATCTGTGTGTGTGTGTGAGTGTGGTGTGTGTGTGTGTGTGTGGTGTGTGTGTGTGTGTGGTGTGTGTGTGTGTGTGTGTGTGTGTGTGTGTGTGTGTGTGTGTGTGTGTGTGTGTGTGTACTCACCTAATTGTAATTGGGGCGGTTGATCTTCGGTTCTTTGGTCCCGACATACTCTGTTGGGACATACTTTGATCCCTGGTAACAGTGTATGTGTGTGTGTGTGTGTGTGTGTGTTTGTGTGTGAGTGTGAAATCTCTTTTCCCTTCCCTTGTCTGCGTGTACGCAGCCCTGTGTACACGGGTGTTCGCTCACGTGTGCGAGTGTGGCACGTCAGCAAAGAAATGGCTAAACTTTGCTGACTCCTCGTAAAGATCCGACAAAATACTTGTTAAGGCTTCCCTGACTTAGAGTGGAGTCTGAACAAGTTATTGACAAAGCTCTTCTGACTTTAAGCCTAGGGTTTTCAACTCAACAAAACCCCCCCAAAAGAAGGACTGTTTTATGTGAGGTGACGATAAATTTGGCGCCCTCGTCTACACAATAATATAGGCAGTTGAGTGTGTTATGTACAAGCAATCAGATTATTCGTTTGTAGAAAATGATTTTATACGTCCTTTAATTCAATATCACGTTTTCATGCGTTGATATGTACTTGTTAGACCAAGGACAAATATATATATCTCTCTCTTGTAGTATATCTCTTGTAGCATATCTCACGCAGTATATGTCTGACAAGATGAATATTCTATATTGTGTAATAAAAAAACTTTGCTTACTCATATATAAACTAATAGTATTATATATCAAAGGTTAGGGCTAGGTTAGGTTATGTTCGCCGTTTTGTTACTTTTATATTGCATCCCGTCCTCGACTCAAGTCCATTCCATCCAGCGGTCGACCCTACAGAAGCATTCATAAATTATTACATGTTATTCATTCAAAATGGGAATTTTCTCAAATATAGATTAATATTATAATATAATAGAATATTGTGCATATATAGACATAGGTTAGGTTAGATGTTTAGCTTCTGTTGGCGATTATTTGTATTTGTAGTAAGTGGGTGAAGCATTTAAATCGTTGTGGTTCGAAAAAAAATCGTCAGTGAAGCACTTGTTCCGGAAGTGTTCGAACGAAATCAGTTGTGAGTCGTGCAGCCCGTCCTCCAAACAAAGATCCAAAAGTGATTCCATGCACCCGCCAAACCCCCTGTTTATGAATGAAAAGCGGTTTACACACGACTTACAACTGCTGACGTTCGAACATATCCGGAACAAGTGCTTCACTGAAGAATTTTGTTCGAATCACAACGCTATAAATGCTTCACCCACGTACTACAAATACAAATAATCGCCAACAGAACCTAAACACCTGACCTAACCTAACCTATGCCTATATATACACAATATGCCAATATATTATATTATTAATTTATACTTGAGAAAATTCCCGTTTTGAATGAACAGCATGTTAAAATTTATGAATGCGTCTGTGGGGTTGACCGCTGAATGTAATGGACTTGAGTCGAGGACGGGTTGGAGTCGTGTGAATGAAAAATGTTTATGAATGAAAAAAAATTTTCATTCATAAACAGGGTGTTTGGCTGGTGTATGGAATCACTTTTGAGTCTTTGGAGGACGGGCTTCATTTCGGGTGTACTGACGTACTGACATATTCGGGCTTGAAATTAATGAAGCACGTTTCGAGTCATTGCACGGAACGCAATAAAGGCGAAAACAACACAAGAATCAGCCCGACCTCCAAACAAAGACCCAAAGTTCATCTTGTCAAGTATAAATTCGAAATTGAAAAAGTATAGAGATTAGCAACAAGATTTGTGCCAGAACTATCAGGGTAACGTTACGAAGATTGTTTTGAAAAGCTACATCTCACAACCTTAGAGGAGAGAAGAAGAAAAAAACCAGTAACATGATCACAATATAAAAGATACTTAGGTGAATATACAATGTGAACAAGGACAGCTTTTTTTGATTTATCGAAATTAAGACATGTAAAGGAGTGGAATAAATGTATAAATCAACTAGTCCTACTGTACAGAAGGTCTACAAGTCGAATAAGCTGAAAGAAGTTGTGGAAGCCACCTCCATCTGACAAAGATTGCAGACATCAATAGAGCTAAGACTATAGATACGAGAAGACTATCTGCAGAGCATAAATAACCTGACCTCATTGACACTGATAGGTAAGCACTACCAGCTGATTACGTTCTAACTTTTCTTGAACAGTTTTTCGCTTATGACTATATTGGTAATCTAAAGTGATCCCTAAAATATTAGGATCAAGATTAACTTAAGTAAATCTTGAAAACACTTAACGATGAATGTGAAAGTATATAAACAAAATATAATTCAAAATCTGTTCAAATATAAGTGAAACAATAATGATAAAAGCAAATCCAGAGAAAGAAAATTTTTTAAAACAACCTATGAGATGCGTAATTACATAATTATCTAAGCAAGAAACAATGAAATGGAAAATATATACGAATGAGTGAAAGAGAAAACGGCAGAGCGAAGAGGGTAGCTCATAAAAAACGAGAAAGAGGAAACGAGGAAGAGAGGAAAGGCGAAAATCTCAAAGTTGAAAGTTTTATTTTCAGCCAATCACACCTGAGGGGAAATTAAGGCGTCGCAAGACCGCTGGCAACTTTTAGAAAGTTGCTGTGAAGATATTTTGCGACTTTTTGGGGGGTTGGTTATTTATTTAAAAAATAAATAATGCATATCACAAATATGCACGCGGCTGCTGTTGTTGTATTTGATATATTTCAGTTAGAATAAAAACGGCATTTATTTTAATATTAATCAATGGTCCAGGACGGACCGAAACGTCGTCGTCCCTTCACCTTCTAGTGTGTGGTCTGATCAAACTAATATTAATCAATATTAGGAAACATTTAGCCGTTCTGTAAGAGGTAGTTTAAGCCCTCTTAGAGAGCAGTATGTAGTTTCACTTAGACTATCAAGTTGTCTCTCATAGACTACCGTATACTTTCCCACACAGACTAGAGTAGTATAGTTCCTCCGAGACTGAATCCCAGCTCACGTTTTATAGATGTCCAATCATCCCTTTCTCGATTCCCCATCCCTAATCTTCCCTTCGTTTTCAGTCCCCCCTCCAACCCCGAACATCATCATCCTCTTTCACCGACACCTTCTCAAACAACCTTACACTTCCCCACCCAATCATTCGTCGACCCCAACTCATGTCACTCGTCCCTACCTCTCTTTACATTCCCATTCAACCATCCCCCACACATCCCTGCCCCACTCCTTCATCTCCCAATCCTTACACCTTTCCAAAAACCTTCCCTACCTATACCTGACTCAACTAATCCCTCTATCACTTCTACAATCCATCCGACCCCCCTCTCAGGCTCCGGATGTGTTCTCGAGATAGGATCGTAATCTAATATCAGAGAGGCGAAATGCTACACTCCAATTAATTGGCCGGGAAGCGCAGGAACCGGAGTATTGCTGGTGTGACAGTCTGTGTTCTGACCGACGAATCAACCAGATTAATAGTTGGATGTCTTACATTCTTCAACGTTGATATATCTTAATTGGTTGGACCGTTTATGAGAAAAACCTTCAGGAACTTTTGGAAAAAACTGCGGCTCAATAAATATTACAATAACATTTTGTCACAAGGTTATATGACACTAGGATCATTAATATATGGTGATATTAATTCAAATAGCTTTTTTTCCATTTCGCGGTCTCAATAACACTAAATCAGCACGCGAATGTTAGTCACAAAAATAGCATTACGAGCCTGAATGAAAATTAATCAAAGTTCCACTTGAAACGTAAATAACACCCCCATTTATTACCGAATCTAACCTAACTTAACCTTACCAAACCTAACCTAACTTAAACTACCAAACCTAACCTAACTATCTAACCTAACCAAACTTTGCTTTTCTTCTTCGAATTTTTATCTTATTCGTTATTTGGAGATTATTTCTTGATAACTAAATAGGAATTTAACAAATTCCTGGGCTTGTCGGTCCTAATATTTCCTCATTATCAGGCCGTTCCTCAGAGCCCAATTAATTGTTATCTATAAAGCTCTGAACTGATGGGCATACGATGAAGGATTTTTTTTAATATATTGCTTGTTAGCATGAACGATAGATGTGGTTGACCCAAAACGAAATAATGTGGTGTAACAGTTTTTCTTAGTGTTGTCTGTTGTTAGTATCCCCAGTGGGCAGTTTCTGACACTTTACATCCTATATATATATATATATATATATATATATATATATATATATATATATATATATATATATATATATATATTTATATATATATATATATATATATATATACATATTATATATATATATAATAATATATATATATATATATATATATAACACACACATAAACATAATAAAAACATAAAACATTAAAAAACATAGCTCAGAGTAGTTATAAATGGAATGCACTAGTAAGGGATGTGGTGGAGGCTGACTCTATACACAATTTCAATATAGTATGATACGAGCCCAGTAGGCTCAGGAATCTGTACACCTGTTTGATTGACGGTTGAGAGGCGGGACCAAAGAGACAAAACCAACCCCCGCAACACAACTAGATGAGTACAACTAGTTGAGTAACACACACACACACACACACACACACACACACACACACACACACACACACACACCACACACACACACACACACACACACACACACACACACACACCACACACACACACGCACACTTTGCTAGATACACCACCATTTAATAGTGACGTAAAATTAAAGTATTAATGTCAGCTCTGTGTCCATAATATCGTATCCCTTGTCATGTTCATATTTGTGCTCTCAGGTCGTTTGATATTCTAATTAGATCTGTCAACACTGATGATGGTATATCACCAAAAGAATGCTTAATTACTTGATATACATAATAGTTTGAATGATGCACAAAAAAATCAAAGAATTAAGATAGATAGATAGCTCTATTCAGTAGGAACATGAGTATATTTGTTTACCTAAAGAAAAATTAACTATAATTCGTACATGCGACGAAGAAAAAAAGTATTTACAAAACAAGCTACTGAATTTTTAAAAATTAATCTTCAAAGACCTGGAAACAAACCCGGTTCCCTGGAGAAGCCAGAGACAGAGCTGATGGGAGGTGGAGGAATCATGCAAGTAGATAGGAAGTGGAAGAACCATAGAGAGGACGAGAGCAGAGAGAGAGAGAGAGAGAGAGAGACGGAGAGAGAGAGGAGAGAGAGGAGGAAGATGGAGAGAGAGAGAGAGGTAGAGAGAAGAGAGAGAGGTATGGAGAGGAGAGAGAGGAGAGAGAGATGAGAGAGAGAGAGAGGAGAGACGAGTAGAGATCCTCGGGCGGAGAGGAGAGATTGGGTACAGAAATCTGAGAGAAGAGGAGTAAAGAAAGGATAAAAGAGTGTAGGAAGTGGTAAACTCGTAGAATGTGGGTTATCATGGTAGAGTGTAAAGAGGTGTTCACGCGTGGTAGGGGCGCGAGCAGCTTGGGTACGGCCCAGCAGCTATGAGAGCGCGAGCAGCTGGGGTACGCGAGCAGCATGAGAGCGCAAGCAGCTTGGGTACGCGAGCAGCAATGAGAGCGCGAGCAGCTTGGGTACGCGAGCAGACATGAAGCGCGAGCAGCTTGGGTACGCGAGCAGCATGAGAGCGCCAGGAGATTGTAGGTAAGAAAGATTCGTGACACAAGAACGTCAACAGAGTGACAGGAGAGGAAAGCTTATTAATTAAGCGGCTCTTTTTTTTCAATGTTGGAAGAATAACTCAATTCTATCATCCCCTTTTCATTTCTATCACTCCGTTTATGCCGCATAATACTCCCAACCCTCTTCCGATTCCTCCTCCCTCACTTTCTTCACACCTCCTTCTCTCTCTCCCTATACACCTTGCTTCTCTTTCGTCTTACCTACCTCTCTCTCCCCCCCCCCCTCTCTCTCTCTCTCACTTCCTCTCTTCCTCTACCGCTCTCCACATCCTCCTATCTCTATCTCTCCTTCCCTTTCTACTCATTTCCTCCTTCCAAATACTCTCACTCCTCACAATCCATCTTGAGACGCTCCTCAGAGCTCGTGTGTCTGAGTACATACATGTAGAACATAATAATTACGATTGAATGGACAATTGCTTGATTTGGGGAATGAGGAGATTACTAGAGTACCGTGCTTGTGAAGGCAGGGGAGAGGCAGGGAGGGGAGGCGAGAGACCGGAAGGTGGAAGGGGGCAGGTAACTAGGTAGAGAGAGAAGCAGGGAGGAAGAGGGAAGGCAGGGAGAAGAGGGAGAGGCAGGGAGGAGGAAGAGGGAGAGGCAGGGAGGAAGAGGGAGAGGCAAATGGAGAGGGAGAGTCAGGAGGAAGAGGGAGAGTCTGGAGGAAGAGGGAGAGGCAGGGAGGAAGAGGGGAGGCAGGGAGGAAGACGGAGAGGCAGGGAGGAAGAGGAAAGAGGCAGGGAGGAAGAGGGCGATGCTAGGAGGAAGAGGGAGAGGCAGGGAGGAAGAGGGAGAAACACGGAGGAAGAGGGAGAGGCAGGGAGGAAGAGTGAGAGGAGGGAGGAAGAGGGAGAAACACGGAAGAAGAGGGAGAGGCAGGGAGGAAGAGGGAGAGGCAGGGAGGAAGAGGGAGAGGCAGGAGGAGAAGCGAGGAGAGGCAGGGGAGGAAGAGGGAGAGACAGGGAGGAAGAGGGAGAGACAGGGGAGGGAAGAGGGAGAGGCAGGGAGGAAAGAAGGGGAGGAAAAAAAATAAAAAAAAAGGGGGAGAGGGGCAGGGGGGGGGGAAGAGAGAGAGGGCAGGGGGGAGGGAAGAGGGAGAGGGGCAGGGGGAGGAAAAGGGAGAACCAGGAGGAGAGAGGGAGAGGCAGGGACGAAGAGGAAGAGGCAAAGAGGAAGAGGGAGAGGCAGGATGAAGAGGGAGAGTCAGGAGGAAGAGGGGAGAGCAGGGAGGAAGAGAGAGAGTGCAGGGAGAAGAGGGAGAGTCAGGAGGAAGAGGGGAGAGGCAGGGAGGAAGAGGGAGAGGGCAGGGAGGAAGAGGGAGAGTCAGGAGAAAGAGGGAGAGGCAGGGCAGGAAGAGGGAGAGGCAGGGAGGAAGAGGAAGAACCCAGGGAGGAAGAGGGAAAGGCAAAGAGGAAGAGGGAGAGGCAGTGGAGGAAGAGGAGAGCCAGGGAGGAAGAGGGAGAGCCAGGGAGGAAGAGGGAGAGGCAGGGAGGAAGAGGGAGAACCAGGGAGGAAGAGGTAGAGACAGGGAATTGGTGAGATAGAGACGGAGGAAACAGAAGCAAGGGGAGTAGAGAGGCAAATGAAAAAGCGATATTTGCAAAGAAGAAAAGGAAAGAGAGTGGATGGGTGATGAGAGAAAGAGAGAGATAAATGAGAAAGGGAAGTATAGGGAGGCTGAGAAAAAGGGAGATAAGTAAAAGGGGAGACAGTGTGTGCAAAAGAAAGAAGAGAGGAAATGAAGGAGTGGAGAAAATTATAGAAAATAATGGGAGGGAGCAGGAAAGGTGGAAGAGGAGAGAGAGAGAGAAAGAGAGAAAGAGGGGGGAGGTGGCGCAGGA
>WNGS01169217.1:12170568-12180728 GCA_020271785.1 Procambarus virginalis
TGGTGTGTGTGTGTGTGTGTGTGTGGTGTGTGTGTGTGTGTGTGTGTGTGGTGTGTGTCTGTGGTGTGTGTGTGTTGTGTGGGTGTGTGTGTGTGTGTGTGGGTGTGTGTGTAGGGTGAGACATAGAGTTGTGCAGACAGACACAGAGACCGAGTGAGCCGCTGGGAAATGCGGTTCCATGGTTCACCTCCGGTTCTCTAATACACTTAATCAAGTTACGTTGGGTTGGGACTGCTGCTACTGAGGTAAGCAGGACTGAGTGGAGGAACAGTGAGTTGTCAACACCACACAAATACACACAGACACACATCATACATATAGATACAACACACACACACACACACACCACACACACACACACACCACACACACACACACACACACACACACACACACACACACACCACACACACACACACACACACACCACACACACACACACACACACACACACACACGAGGAATTAAAACACCTAATAATACAAACTATCCTACAAACAGAACTAGAATATACAAACTATTCCCCATAAACACATATAAGTGAATATGTTTAAAAATTTGGCAGACAGCTACTAAAGCTCAAAGTTAGCAAAAAGATTAAATTTCAGATTGGGACGCGCACAATTACAATTAATATTAGACGCATACACAAACCCAAAGACTCACCTTTTGATTCTCACATATATTTCTCTCAATGCCTGTAGAAACCCGAAGATTTTGTACAAGCATGTCGATAATTATATAAAGAAACCAGCTATGAGGTTCGATCAAGGGAATTTAATCTTTCATCACTGTAAATTGAGTTATAAAGGGTGGTCAGAACATAAGGAATGTTGAGACTAATAGATGAAAGGATAGGAACAGTCTATGCCACTTAGGGGAGGAAGGGTGTTGGAAGGACGGTTCAGAATGATAGGTACAAGTGTAAATTATAAACATTGAGGATGATTCAAAGTACGTACGTTTGCTTAGCTGAAAGATCAGATACTACATAACTGTTGAGTGTCTGACATTAATGTACGAACCGGGTACTTACTATTGGACATAAAGTTGTTCAGCCATTCCTCCTTCCTTCCTTCCTTCCTCCTTCCTTCCTTCCTTCCTTCCTTCCGTCCTTCCTTCCTTCCTTCCTTCATTCTTCCTTTCCTTCCTTCCTTCCTTACTATTCCTTCCTTCCTTCCTTATCCTTCCCGTTAGCGAAGATAGGTACTCCCCGCACACACACACTGCCCGATTGATTGTCTCAGCCCCGGGAAGGAGCGAGCTGTCTGTCGCTGGCTGTTTCAGTAATTGTTCCAATATCAGTATTGATGTTCCGCTTAGGAGCTTCCATTGGTCTTAGTTAAACGTCAACGAAATAAGATCAAACGCAACGCACTGGGATTTACTCGGGAAAGTGATCACTACCTACGGTGTTTATCGAGTGAGAGGTGAATGAAGAGTGAAGGTGCGAAAAAGTGGTGTGAAAGATGTAATTAAAAGATTAAAGAAATAAATATTGTCGGAGAGTGAATATCAAATTGAGAGACTGGTGTAAATAGTGTCGGATTTAATAAAATAGTCGAAAACAGAACAAAATCATGTGTGAATAAAATTGTGAGTCAATAAAAGAAAGAAAGAAAATAGTGAAAATAATCAATTCTTCTAAAAATGCTATATCATATAAGCATTCTGGTGAATATCACACGTAGTATGTTCAATATCACACTGATGGTGCAGTGAAAATAGTACAGGTAGTATAGTATCACATAGGAAGTATACTGAATGTCACACTGAAAATATAGTGATTTTCACATTCGTGGTATAGTGAAAATACCATATGATTGTATAGAGTGTCACACTGGAAGTATAGTGTTCCTCAAAGAAGATCCAGTAATATGATGGATCACATTACTATAACATATAGAATCGAGAAAAAAAACTGAAATTTATATTATAAAAACCATATACAAATATATATGATTCATTATACATTCATTATACAAAATTACCTTACACAAAATACTAAATATAGTAGTAATACATAACACTTTTACCATACGACTGTGGAAACATAGACTTAAAAAAAAATATGTGAATCATTGCCCAAATGAGAAACAATGACTCGCTATTGTTTCTCATATTAGCTATTTTTTTATAAAGAAATACCTGTTTTCCTCACCGTGAAGGCAACCTATGTTGATCACAGTGGAGGGAGCCTTTTGTTGATCACGGTGGAGGGAGCCTTTGTTGATCACGGTGGATGGAACCTTTGTGATCACAGTGGAGGAACCTATGTTGTTCCCAGTGGAGGGAACCTGTGTGTTGATCACAGTGGAGGGAACCTATGATGATCACAGTGGAGAGAACCTATGTTGATCACAGTGGAGGGAACCTGTGTTGATCACAGTGGAGGGAACCTATGTTGATCACAGTGGAGGGAACCTATGTTGATCACAGTGGAGAGAACCTATGTTGATCACAGTGGAGGGAAACCTGTGTTGATCACGGTGGAGGGAACCTATGTTGATCACAGTGGATGGAACCTAGGTTGATCACAGTGGAGAGAACCTATGTGATCACAGTGGAGGGAACCTATGTGTGATCACAGTGGAGGAAACCTCTGGATGACTACAGTAGAGGGAACGTGTGGTATCAGAGTCGAGGAAACCTCTGTTGATTACAGTGGAAGCCACCTGCATTCATCACAGTGGAAGCCACCTGTCTTCATCACAGTGGAGGGAACCTGTTGGGGTCTTATTTTTTTTTTTTTTTTACTGACACACTGTTACCAGAAATATTATTGAAATTACTAAACTGTACTTTACTCAAATATTTTAATTTCAAAGCATATACCTCAGACAAAAACTACTTTACATCGAAATTAGATATTACTTTTTTTCTGAATTACACACAGCAGGTAAATAATATTTTAAACAGATGTAAGCGAGTATTCAAAGGCTAAACAATTCATCAAAACACTCTGCCAGATAATTATCAAATGAATAAATCATACAATAAAATTCATTATTGAGACATCTTAGGGAGTCCTTAGTGAAAATAACAAAAAGAATTTTGAGAAATTTGATTGGAAAAATGAGTTGACTCGAACCAGCGATTTGGGTACACCCAGCCGCACATTTTACCCCTGTACCAACCACATGGTATAAGTTATATTACCTGGGAGTCTGCTGAATTGATAGAAAATCAGAAGGTCCCTCCTGAAGCTAGTTACAAGTTTTACATATAACCTGCATGCACTATCTCAGATGTATTATCTAAACTGTTTACTACAAATTGGGTATTTTATTTTTCTTACAAATAACTAATCATTTATTTAGGAAAATATCCCATTTAGTCTAGAAATCTAATTATTTTTATCTCAAAAGTGCAATTATATTACTGTTTTTGCTTATCCTCGAGACTTGGTTGTTCATTAAATTTGCTTAATAAGGTATAAACAAAAAGTTGTCTCTAGTTTGCATCTGGATGAGCTGCAGCAAAGATCTTGATTACAAACATTACGGTCATTAGTCTTTAAATACACACCCACACACACACTATATATATATATATATATATATATATATATATATATATATATATATATATATATATATACATATATATATATATATATATATATATATATATATATATATATATTTATATATATATATATATATATATATATATATTTATATATATATATATACATATATATATATATATATATATATATATATATATATATATATATATATATATATATATATTTATATATAAACTAGTCAAGCCTCACAACTATTTACTTTGTGAAAACACAAAGATAATGAAACACGGAGGTTTACAACCGTAGACTTGTTCGTCTAACTGATTGTCCCATCTCATTTTGTTCAGTAGGGTACTGCTCAATTGCCGATACATAAATTAATAACAAAAATCGGTTATTAAACCCTTATGACGAGCAGGTATGACTTACCTGGAGCTTTGCAATTGCTTTACTTATTGACGTGTTTCTGTGGATATACTCCTAATGCTCCCAAAATTCTCCCTGTTTGACTAACCATCTTCGAGATGGGGATTTTTTAGCTTGCCGGAGAAAAGAGTGCTGAGAACTCCTATAAATATTAATAATAGAATAGTTAATTTGTTTTTGATATCGTTAAAATAATTACTTTCTATATCGATATTGTAGTCATTGATATCGAGTATGTCCTCAGAGAGCTAACTTAATTTTTTGGGGTATGAAACAATTTTTAACGTAATTTCTTACATGTTGAACGTCCCTTTTCATTTTTTTTAGGTAGTCGGAGCAGCGTCGCGAAAATAATGTAATCGAATTTTGGCCGTAATAACGTCATGAAGAGGCTGTGACAGCTTTCATGGGGATGAAAGTGAACGGAGAAATTTGTTTCCTTATAGGTTTTAATTGCCCTTATTCTGCCCTTTAATTGCCCGTAAAATACATCGCAATATTTTACTTGATTTTGATTCAAATACAATATATATTGACTTACGACATCGGACATTAAGCTGATATTGCCACTCAAGAGGGCTGCTATTATCAGTCTTGGAGCTACCTTAAACTCCATCGGTCACTGGACTGTCTCCTTCGGTCATAAGACTACCTCTATCGATTAAGGGGGATGCCTCTATTTGTCATAATATAAATGTATTGTATTGTAATGTATTGTAATGAAGTGACAAAGAAATAGTGATAGAGATTGACTCATACAAAAATAAAATAGCTACTCTCAGCTCAACATGTTCACACTCAACTCTATATTTTTAATATAAATAAAGCCACGGTTAATGTTATTACCAGACTAACCATCCCATTATCCTGTTCTGATACCCTATGATTATTATTCACTCACTCGAATAAGCACAGGATAGTATGAAAGGTTTGTCGACCCAATCAGTTAAAAAATAATTTTTTATCAGTTTGACTACAGTTATTGGTCAACTTTCAAGTCATACTTTCTTATTTTAGCGTCAATTTCTGTATTAGATTAATACATACACAAAATTGTGACACTGTCATTCATTTCATGATGTAATAGATATAATTTGTTTTCCCAGATAATGAGTGTTGAAGCTCATCAATACAACATACAACACCTCAAACAACATTCAACAATTTTGACGCAAAATCCAGACGCTAGTGGAGAGAGAAAGATCACTAATAATTACTTGAAATTACAAACTACAAATTACAGTCAGTATTAAACTTTGAATGTGCATTAAAGCAAACACATTAGTAGCAAATATAAATATACATTTATTCATATACCTAATAATACTTTTGTCTGCTTAATGTTCTTTGCTAATGTTAGTTTTCCCCCCACTGTTGTAATTCTCATCAAATGAGATTCTAATTCTCAAAATTAAATCGATGGATCATACATCTTCTTCACTGATCGAGTTTTACTGTGAAACTTTATCATAATGAACCTAGTATTCGTTGACCTTATTCCCGACCCCAATGAATAAACATTTGTACACATCATTTATGTATTTCTAGTACATTAATCCTCATATCTGGAACAATGGATGAAAAGTTTTTTACTCAAAATGCACATTAAGGAAGCTTATAAAAGACTCACGAAATGGATGAATTCATTTAAGAGACAGATAAGCTTTGACTCTGCTGGTCGGTGTTTTGACTCTGCTGGTCAAAACACCGACCAGCAGAGTCAAAACTTATCTGTCTCTTAAATGAATTCATCCATTTCGTGAGTCTTTTATAAGCTTCCTTAATGTGCATTTTGAGTAAGAAACTTTTCATCCATTGTTCCAGATAAGAGGATTAATGTACTAGAAACACATAAATGATGTGTACAAATGATGTGTACAAATGATGTGTACAAATACCAAAACACACACAACAACAGCTCAGCTTTATTGTACATGAATATTAAATAATTCAAAATATTGCTCAATACGTATTTACTTGATCTGCAATGTGGACAATAAATATAACAATATTGTTCATAATACAATATCCAATACAGTGTACAGCATAGTGTGCCAAACAACATAATAGACTTTAAATTACAGTATAGAACAATAGATCGCAACATTTATTACACAACACAGTGTACATTACAGCGTACGATACAGCGGAATACAGCATAAAAACAGATAAAATACGGCATACAATAAAGCGCATTATGCAGTATTCAATATCGCGTATAATGCAGTATTCACTTGTACAATGAATTGTACATTAGTTTACAATACAATATACGTGAAGAGTATAATATAATATATAATGAAGCGTACACAATATAGTTTACAATACAAAATTCAATGCAGCTTATAAATACAACTGTAATATAAAATCATGTTCTTTGCAAGAAAAATCTCTAATATCAAAGCAATAATACTAATTCGTCTTTAATGAAAACATATCTACCAGTCAGGAGAGGCTCAGAAATAGCCGCTGTCTGGAGCCAGCCAGGTTCAAACACAGAGAGAGAGAGAGAGAGAGAGAGAGAGGAGAGAGAGAGAGTGAGAGAGAGGAGAGAGAGAGAGAGATGAGAGAGAGAGAGAGAGAGAGAGAGAGTGAGAGTGAGAGTGAGAGTGAGAGAGAGAGAGAGAGAGAGAGAGAGAGAGATACATGTCTGCAATAGCTACGATGAATTAACAGCTGTTTGAAGCCAGATGTGAAAGCCTTTATTGTGATTGTGTCGTATAATGACAAGGGAAACACAAACAGTCTTGATCCAGCTAAGTACCCCTTTTTTATTTCCAATAACAAAACAAATAAACAACCATCAACTCAATGAAAACAACCATCCAGTCATTTTGCATTACAGTATTGACCGTAAATTGCAAGCGTGTTAATTCTATCAAAGTGGCGATACATTTTCCTCAAACAAGACGAGTGTATAACAATGTTTCCGGTCATTTAACAAAGATATGCGTATCATTATCGATAGATATGACGACATTAGGAACACGGTTTCAGAGGATCTTTTCACTGCTCCTGCATCACCGATCTATGGCTCATATATTTCGCCAACAAAAATCTGGACTCTTCACCCAGGGAAGAAAATGCTCCTGTTTACACCTCGATGTGAGAATTATTGCCGGCCTTGACCATAGTGATATTATATGGACCTGGGAATGAGAGAGAAGAGAGAGAGAGAGGGAGAGAGAGAGAGAGAGAGAGAGCGAGAGAGAGAGAGAGAGAGAGAGAGAGAGAGAGAGAGAGAGAGAGAGAGAGAGAGAGAGAGAGAGAGAGACAGAGACAGACAGACAGACAGACAGACAGACAGACAGACAGACAGACAGACAGACAGACAGACAGACAGACAGACAGACAGAAAGACAGACAGACAGACAGACAGACAGACAGACAGACAGACAGACAGACAGACAGACAGACAGACAGACAGACAGACAGACAGACAGACAGACAGACAGAGAAATATATAGAGAGGGAGAGATATATATACATAGAAGAAGAGAGAGAGAGAGAGACAAAAGAATTATTGCCCTTATCTCAAACACCCTGACCTATGCAACACTCCGATTGGCCCGTCAAGAATAACGTTGAGTGATTGCAACTGATACACTTGTTTCGTATTGATGAGAGAAATTATACGTGAACTAACAACATTATTTAATAGTAAAGTGGAAAACACCGACTTATTATTTTAATTAACAAACTTATCGATCTAACATTGAACATAGAGATGGCATATGAGGTACGAAGTATGAGTGAAAAAAGAGAATGAGATCAACTAATGACTTGACCAGTGTTGTGTGAAAGACAGTAAATTAATTAAGCAAAGCACACGAGCAATATGTTGCACGCTCTGCCAGTTATAAACGAACTGTAGCGTAATTCAACAGACACATGTAAACATAGAACTTGTATGGTGAACTGTTTAGAGTATCAGACTGTGATCAAAGATAACAGTGATGTGTCTTGAGTATGGAGAGGACTAAGAAGGGTCATGTGTGTTACTTTACAGGACAGGAAAACTATGTACTTTTATCTGAGAGACGATAAATTTCTATGTTATTCTCTAAAAAAAACGTTTCTTTGTACAGTGACACACCAAACACCAAATACAAATGGATCGTATGAATTACAGGCAATGACCTGCTACAAACTGACTGTTATTTACTCTATATAGACTTATCTGGAACAAACCCAGAATTTTACAAACAGTTGCTGGATGTTTCATAAAGGGTGCGATCAATTATTTGTATGTCTGCAGACACCCTCCAACATTTGTATAGCAGCGTCTGATAGTTGAATTCCGAGAATGAGACGGAAAGTATGTGTGTGTGTGTACTCACCTGTTTGTACTCACCTATTTGTGCTTGCGAGGTTTGAGATTTGGCTCTTTGGTCCCGCCTCTCAAATGTCAATCAACTGGTGTACAGATTCCTGAGCCTACTCGGCTCTATCATATTTACATTTGAAACTGTGTATGGAGTCAGCCTCCACCACATCACTGCCTAATGCATTCCATCCGTTAACTATCTGTGGCTCATGTGGGTACTCAGTTTCCACCTGTGTCCCCTTGTTCGCGTCCCACCAGTGTTGAATAGTTTATCCTTGTTTACCCGGTCGATTTCTGTGAGGATTTTGTAGGTTGTGATCATGTCTCCCCTTACTCTTCGGTCTTCCAGTGTCGTAAGTTGCATTTCCCTCAGCCTTTCCTCGTAACTCATGCCTCTTAGTTCTGGGACTAGTCTAGTGGCATACCTTTGGACTTTTTCCAGCTTCGTCTTGTGCTTGACAAGGTACGGGCTCCATGCTGGGGCCGCATACTCCAGGATTGGTCTTACATATGTGGTGTACAAGATTCTGAATGATTCCTTACACAGCTTCCTGAAAGCTGTTTTGATGTTAGCCAGCCTCGCATATGCCGCATACGTTATTCTTTTTATGTGGGCTTCAGGACACAGGTTTGGTGTGATATCAACTCCTAGATCTTTCTCTCTGTCCGTTTCATTAAGTACTTCATCTCCTATTCTGCACAGTTCTTTTGCTCCTTCCTTTAGTATCCAAGGGGAGATTCCATCTGGGCCTATAGCCTTTGTCACATCCAACTCTAGTAAACACTTCCTTACTTCCCCGCTGGTAATCTCAAACTCTTCCAGTGGTTCCTGGTTAGCTATTCCCTCTCTTATCTCTGGGATTTCTCCTTGCTCTAAGGTGAAGACCTCCTGGAATTTCTTACTCAGTTCCTCACACACTTCCTTGTCGTTTGTTGTGAATTCTTCTGCACTTATCCTTAATTTCATAACCTGTTCCTTTACTGTTGTTTTTCTCCTGATGTGGCTATGCAGCAATTTAGGCTGAGTCTTTGCCTTGCTTGCGATGTCATTTTCGTATTGTCTCTCTGCCTCTCTTCTCATCCTGACATATTCATTCCTGGCATTCTGGTATCTTTCTCTGCTCACCAGTGTCCTGTTATTCCTATAGTTTCTCCATGCCCTTTTACTTTGCTGCTTAGCTAGCCAACTTCTCTGATTAAACCATGGTTTCTCATCTTCATTTCACTGTTTTCTTTTGGGCTGGCACAAACTTGTTTGCTGCGTCCTTGCACTTTTGCAAGGACGACACTGAAAATTAGACGCCCTGCCCTCACATGTTATAATATAAAAAAAAATGACGTTTCGGTCCGTCCTTGACTATTATCAAGTCAACTGGATAATGAATTATTCATCGTCGGACATAACCTTGCTTGAAAGCCAACCCACTTTTTCTCTAGTCAACCATCATATGTTTTAAAATTACAAGTCTCTGTGAATTCTGCATTTTCTTCGTTTGATATATTTTGCAAGACATAAAAGATGTGTTCTTTCTGTCACTTTGCCGTGCAAACGATTGGCACCAAGATTTTCAACTTAGTTTCAAGCGCTTTCACCATAAAATCTGACAAAATTGAAAACTAAGCATTGTTTTAAAATTTCTGTCATATCTGATGGACTAAAACTTTCAAATTTTGTATATTTCACAAGAATTAATAGTGCAATTCAATTTGTCATTTTGTGGATTGTGAGAGAAGTTGTAATGTTAGAATTAGCGTTGGCTAAAATGTTGTGTACATCAGATCTCATGCGTTTGCAATTACATATGATTCCAGTAATTATTCAATTCGATTGCCTCAGCAGAAGGAAAGCGTTTGGGCAACGTGTGATTTCACCTA
>WNGS01169217.1:12190099-12230514 GCA_020271785.1 Procambarus virginalis
ATCCCACCTCCGGCACCATCCACCACCCCCACCACCACCCACACCACCTCACCATCACCCCCCACCCACCACCCACCAACAAAGCCTCCGGCAAATAATCCCCAATCACCAGAGACGCTGGGATGTTGCAGTCTTCCAGGCGAAAAATGCATTAGAGATTTTCGTGTCAATTTCTTGGCGGATCTCCTGGAAAACGAGGAAGGACCAATTGTTTTACAAATGATCCTTCCCGAAATCTAATTTATTCAGCTTAATTTTTGTTTACGAAGACAAGTTCATCTCGGGGCAACATTTGTGGATGAAGCATCATCAAGGCTGCCGAAAGGGAGAAGGGAGATGGGTAATGATTACAAAGGTAAGAATATGGGTAATAAATTCTTGTGGGAAAGAGAAGTGGATATTGACTCATCCACTTTTATTAAAATTTATACTGAAAGTGAATTTAACAGATCATCGTTAGAGAGTAGTGGTTTGTACTGATAATTATATATCTTAATACTCAAGTCTCATGCAAATGAGGTGCTTGTGCAGGGGATAGCAAAGGTAAGGTTAGGTAATTATGAGGAAAATGCCTAAGCCTGTATGGCTATATGGAACTGGTTAGGAATATGACGGAAAAGGTGCTGGGATATAAGGACGGAGTGCAGGAACAGTGCCCAACTGTTCGGACCATCGGGATCGAACGGGAACCATGCAAGAAGCAATGTGTGTTTGTGTACTGAGCAGAGACACTGGATGGTTGCTAATAAAGATATAGGAAAAATTGTTGTATATTTTATTTATTGGTATTAGGGTTTGGAACACATGATCAACTTTTGATAAAAAAAGCGGATAAAAAATATTTATTATTTATTGACATGAAATAATTATTAATAGTATATCAGTTACACAATTCAATACAGTATTCAATAACTTATGGTTTCCACTTGCCAGTTACTTATTAGATATGGTAGGAAATACGAAAGAAATTATCCACCAAAATGCAGAACCTGGAAGAGAGAGACAAGCTTCCTTCTGTATGTTCTGTGATATTTGTTGCGATTAGCACTGCCGAGAATTATCTCTATAGTTGTACTGATGGTTGTGAGTGATTGCCTCTGTGTTTGGTAGATATGTGTTGCTTTGCCGTATGTTGATTGGTGACCTAACTGTGTTGACCCAACCACATCAACACAGCCATAAACGTGCCATAGATACTCAGGCAGGAGTATCTATGGCAGCTATAGTATCTATAACACAGGAGTATCTATAAATATCATTCACAGGTGGAGACACTGTTACACCGTCGGAAATTACACTTTTACAAACATGGATGATCAAACTAACAGTGACCACGACACAACAGGATTACAAACAGGGGGAGCAGGAAAAGAGAACAAGTAAAAAAAAATCGGGAGATGGAAATGAAAAAATAATCTAATACAGCAATGGTTGCGAGAGATCGCGTTCCTTTTTTTTTTAATAGCTGGAGATTGAGCGGGTGACTCGTACTTTGGGGTAGCAGGGGACGGGGAGCCCCGGAGGTTAATAAACAAAAAGTGAACAAAACGTGAGCCAGAACACGACTAAACGTCAACCAGAATTACAATAAAAGTCAACCAGAATTAGACTAAAGTCAAACAGAAAACCACTACAAACTCCACTATAATAACACTAAAATTCAACCAGAACACAGTAGAAAGTCAAAGTACAGGTAATAGTAATCAGAACATACTTAAAAGACAATTGCATTAAAAAAAGAACACAATAAAAATTTCAGAGACCAATTAAGGGCGATTCAACAGAAGACAAAAACGAGCGAAAACACAGTTTAAAGTGTACTAGAACAATATAAAGTGAACTAGAACAATATAAAGTGAACTAGAACAATATGAACTGAACTTGAACAATATGAAGTGAACTTGAACAATATGAAGTGAACTTGAACAATATGAAGTGAACTTGAACAATATAAAGTGAACTAGAACAATATGAAGTGAACTTGAACAATATGAAGTGAACTAGAACAATATAAAGTGAACTAGAACAATATGAAGTGAACTTGAACAATATAAAATGATCCAAAGTACAATCATAACTGAAACATGATAGTCTGAAGTGAGGCATAATAGTCTGAAGTGAGACACAATAGTCTGAAGTGAGACACAGTAGTCTGAAGTGAGACACAACAGTCTAAAGTGAGACACAATAGTCTGAAGTGAGACACAATAGTCTGAAGTGAGACACAATAGTCTGAAGTGAGACACAGTAGTCTGAAGTGAGACACAGTAGTCTGAAGTGAGACACAATAGTCTGAAGTTAGACATAATAGTCTGAAGTGAGACACAATAGTCTGAAGTGAGACACAATAGTCTGAAGTTAGACATAATAGTCTGAAGAGAGACACAATAGTCTGAAGTGAGACACAATAGTCTGAAGTGAGACACAATAGTCTGAAGTTAGACATAATAGTCTGAAGTGAGACACAATAGTCTGAAGTTAGACATAATAGTCTGAAGTGAGACACAATAGTCTAAAGAGAGCCAACATAGGCGACAGAGAACCAGAATATATATTGGCTTTGTAAAACCTCACAAAAGAGGTTTTTAAATAAATAAACACTCCTATCAACACGGTCCTCTGCGATTTCAAGTTTCACACAAGCAGAGAAAATAATGATTAACAAAATATAAACACAGACTGGCTCCGAGACAGTGTGGTATAAGTAGGCGGGCAACACCACGAAGACAGTGTAGTATAAGTAGACTTGCAACTCTAAAGAGGTAGTGTACCATAAGCAACCAGGGAACACTATAGAGACAGCGCAACACTACCGTGGTCAAAAACTAACTCGTTTTCATTCATCCCAAAAATTGCGAAATCCTTATGAGCCGAAGTCCCAGATTCCACGAGGACGTGCACCATCTCGTTAGAGCTTCGCTGGAGCTCGCGCGCTCATGAACAATATCTGAAGCACCGGTTCGGCAGCATGTTCACGGCGCAGAGCAGGAGTATGCCGGACTGTGAAGGAGAATGAGACACTGGGAGGAGAACTGGGTAATGTGAAGAATGAGAACTAGGGAATGTGAAGAAGGATAACGAGACAATGCACAGTAGACGACCGAAGACTCAAGAATATCAACAAAAGGCCCAAGTAAGTATGCTGTATGCTGACAGGCGACTTACAAGGACCTTTGTGTGGCCGTCAGCCTGTAGCGTCTATATAAAATCCTTCTGGCAATACTGTTCCTTTTCTAGTGTTTCTTGGAGAGCGGAGAAAGGTCTGA
Organism: Procambarus virginalis; assembly: GCA_020271785.1. Classification (NCBI taxonomy): domain Eukaryota; kingdom Metazoa; phylum Arthropoda; class Malacostraca; order Decapoda; family Cambaridae; genus Procambarus; species Procambarus virginalis. The sequence goes on from WNGS01169217.1 coordinate 12,193,366, forward strand.
TTCAAATGGTGTCTCATTGCAAGGTAAGCCTAACATATCGTTACCTGTTCGGATCAAAATATCAATAATTTTTTATTTTGTCATTAATTTTTACTCAGGGTGTTGATGTCAACCAAAAAATCTTTAGGTGTTAAGTTACACATATTTCGCAACTTTCGCAAATAATTTATAAATTAACTTGTGAGTCTCGCATTACGAAGGTGGTAGTGAGGAGAGATAAGTTAACAAGGGAGGTAGTTACAGCAAAGTTTTGGCATAATCTTCAAGACAAGGAAAGTTATCATGTTAAGCAATTGTTCCCTTAAAACGGGAAAGGAAAAATCCATCAAAATATGACAAAGTTTCTGTATAATATTAAACCCGTTTTTATAATTACTAATACACGCTCAGAGGAGATAATAATTAATGGTGAAGAAATGCCTTAAACAATATATAAAAAAGAAAATTACAATTTATTAAATAATTTCTATTTCTTCTCCAGAGTCACAGTCACCCGCGAACCTCTACCCCTTCCTGTGAGCCTTCACTGTTCCCCACAAGCCTCCACTGTTCCCACAAGCCTCCACTGTTCCCCACAAGCCTTCACTGTTCCCCACAAGTCTCCACTGTTCCCCACAAGTCTCCACTGTTCCCCACAAGTCTCCACTGTTCCCCACAAGTCTCCACTGTTCCCCACAAGTCTCCACTGTTCCCCACAAGCCGGCACTGTTCCCCACAAGCCTACACTGTTCCCCCACAAGCCTTTACTGTTTCCCAACAAGCCTCCACTGTTCCCCACAAGCCTCCACTGCTCCCCACAAGCCTCCACTGTTCCCCACAAGCCTCCACTGCTCCCCACAAGCCTCCACTCTTCCTCACAATCCTCCACTGTTCCCCAACAAGCCTCCACTGTTGCCCACAAGCCTCCACTGTTCCCCACAAGCCTCCACTGTTCCCCACAAGCCTCCACTGTTCCCCACAAGCCTCCACTGTTCCCCCACAATCCTCCACTGTTCCCCCACAAGCCTCCACTGTTCCCCACAAGCCTCCACTGTTCCCACAAGCCTCCACTGTTCCCCACAATCCTCCACTGTTCCCCCACAAGCCTCCACTGTTCTCCACAAGCCTCCGCTGTTCCCCCGCAATCCTCCACTGTTCCCTACAAGCCTCCACTGTTCCCCACAAGCCCCCACTGTTCCCCACAAGCCTCCACTGTTCTCCACAAGTCCCCACTGCTCCCCACAAGCCTACACTGTTCCCAACAAGCCTCCACTGTTCCCCAACAAGCCTCCACTGTTCCCCCACAATCCTCCACTGTTCCCCACAAGCCTCCACTGCTCCCCACAAGCCTACACTGTTCCCAACAAGCCTCCACTGTTCCCCAACAAGCCTCCACTGTTCCCCACAATCCTCCACTGTTCCCCAACAAGCCTCCACTGTTCCCCCACAATCCTCCACTGTTCCCCCACAAGCCTCCACTGCTCCCCCACAATCCTCCACTGTTCCCTCACAAGCCTCCACTGTTCCCCCACAAGCCTCCACTGCTCCCCACAAGCCTACACTGTTCCCCCGCAATCCTCCACTGTTTCCCCACAAGCCTCCACTGTTCTCCACAAGTCCCCACTGTTCCCCCACAAGTCCCCACTGTTCCCCACATGTTTCCAGTCATCAGAAAGTCAGTTGAAAAATGCACAATTATAAATAGAAATGCTCCCTAAAGTTCTTATTACTCCTGATGTCTGGAAACAAAGTTGAACCTGGAGTTAATGAAACTGTTACACTCGTACTCTAAAATCTGTCAGTGGACAAAGGTTAATGCATCTTCAAGTTGCCTCTAACAGGACATTATATGTAATGTTAATTTCAAAATAGCATGATATCTTCATCGTTAAATTTGATATAAGGTCCGAATCATGCCACATTTTCAGATATAATAACGTAATATGCTCTTTAAAATAGCACGATACGTATATATTAAAAAAATGATATATACATATACATTGAAACAAACACAATAATAAGGTTATTAATAAGCAAATACCTTCTCTGACAAAAGAAATCATTCTCAAAAAACATCAAAGCTCACGTAGAAAATGGAAACAAGAAAACGTGATAGAGTAAAAAAGAATCACATTTAATTGTATTACAAACGACGTAGCTGCGAACGAGCTCTCTTGAACGAGACAGAACAGAGGCTGAAAGCGAATGCACCAAAAAATGGGATATTGGAAATTAAAGCGACATGGAGTCAGAATATCTGAAAAATACAAATAACACCACATTTTTTGCATGATGGTGAACTGGTTTGTTGATGCTGTCGATCTGGTTCGTTAATGCTGGCAATCTAGTTCGTTGATGCCGGCGATACCTTGAGGATCTTCCCTTGTTGACCAGACCACACACTAGAAGGTGAAGAGACGACGACGTTTCGGTCCGTCCTGGACCATTCTCAAGTCGATCTTCCCTTGTCACTTGATTCCACCTTGAGGATTCTCCTTTGTCACTTGACTCCACCTTGAAAGTTCTGTCGTCACCGTGATTGTCTGCCTTCTACTGCTCAGGAACCTCCTCAGCCTCAATTTCCAACTTGTGGATCCTATCATATGTGGTACAGCATCAACGTCTTGGACACTATCATGTGAGTTACAGCGTTAACGTTATCAACAATTCTCCGAATATGCCCACCCTTCAATATTCAGTTAGACTTTCCACAATCTTTCAGTCTTTTTGTGCCTGTACACATGTTGTTAATTCGGAGTAAAGACTTGCAAAAGATTCCAAGAGGAAGGTGTCTGTAATACAGGTCCACCGGATTACAGTTAATGGCCTTGTAAGCGAAAGTCACAACTGAACTCCTGCACTTAACCTTTAACACTAAACTTCCCAAAAACGAAGACTACTCAGTCTAGCCTAACGTCTCCCATGCTGGTTGAAAGAGATTTACATCCCAGTTATAGGGAATCGATTCGTCATCAGTAACCCCGCTGGCTATGAATTCCAAATGTGACACATCAATAAATGGTCAAAAAGATATATTTCCAAATCTAAAGTCCAAAGGTCGAGACTCTTGAGCAACCTACTAGAAAATGGAAATGACTCGCATCATCCCGGCCCAATCAACTCATAATTAAAATGAAAACGATTACTTCAAATACTGATAATATTTTTTTTATTTATGCAGGCTATATATATAGCCTTACTGCAGCCAGGAGTCACCACTTTCACCTGGCTGGCCACCAACAACATCAACAAAGAGCTTCTGCAATAATGTAAGTGTACAGGAAAAATAATTGCCAATTTTCACTTCTTCTTTACAGTCATTCTTTACTTTTCACATCGTCACAGATTCATATTCAGACGTCTAGTCATGGTTTACTGGTTTCCTATATTTATCAACATTATGTTAAAGATCGAGTGAGCTCATAGGCACCTTTCTAGCTTCCATTTTCGTATTCTGGATGTGTTAGATGTTAGAGTGTTCACGCCACATAACACAGAAAACACAAGCCACACTTACCGCAAATGCCCATAGGACGCTAAACAAAAAGGCATCGCAGTATATGCATCTTTATATGACGTACTGCACCTAAATATGCCACCGTACACGCAAATACTCAAGACACTATAAGCAAATACACTTGCAATATTACGTGCAATACTTATTACAATAATACGCATTACACATATTGCACAAAACACAAGCAATACGTTATTAAAAATATTCACTACACACAAACAGACACTATACACTACACACACATATACACACGACTACTATCCTCATCATACTACACACAAATACACACGACACACAAACGCCCCCAAGACGCAACATACAAAATACACACGTCTCACTACACACAAGCATACAAGAAAATGTACACATAAACCAGTAATTTCTATGTTTTGGAATTTTTTTCAAAAAACGTTCGAAACATCAATCCTCACCCAATAAACTTCTCTCTTAACGGAAAGTTTATTGTACTCGATTCCCTTAAGTAATTATTCCGCCCTCGTGAGCAACGCTAGCACACCAAACTTCAGAACTTTTACACAAAATCCTCTTTTATTCTGTTTAAACTAAGCATTATTTCATCAAAACCAGTGATTTAAGCTCTCGAATTCTTACTAACATTGATGTGTGTATTTAAAGTTCAATGCTAAAGTGTAACCCAGGTATATCCTCCTACCCAAAGAATAATCAACATTTTAAAATATCATTTATTCGTTGCAAGGAGAAAATACGTTATATGAAAATATATTTACATATATTTATATATATATATATATATATATATATATATATATATATATATATATATATATATAATATAGAGAGAGAGAGAGAGAGAGAGAGAGAGAGAGAGAGAGAGAGAGAGAGAGAGAGAGAGAGAGAGAGAGAGAGAGAGAGAGAGAGAGAGAGAGAGACAGAGAGAGAGAGAATTATTATAACTTGCATGAAAAAAGTTTCGTCACCTTTTGGTGCCTTTCATATAAAGAAAAAGTTAAAGTTTAAGATTGTTAATGATTGTTAAAGATTGTGTACTTTCATATGGTGCAAGAAACGTACACACAAGTATCTAAATACACCGATAAAATATACTCAAGAATAATCTGAATTGAGCCGTAAAATGTAAAGATATGCCAAAGGAAATAAGACGTAAAATTGTAGATTGATCAGTAATACAATTAACAAATTTGTTAAAACAAATCCTAAAAGGCTTTTAAAAAGGCTTTTAACCAATCGTAAGTTCTGAGGTCCGCTGCCACCGGAATGATTCCCGTGGACCAGAATACATGAAATTATTTGTGAGATTAATTCGAAAGACAAAGACTTAGCTAATCGCTTATGAGGATGGGTTGTGTGTAAAGTGTTTTTCACTCATTAACAAGCATAAACTAAGTAAATTAAGCGAAGTAAATTAGCCTTAGTAGTTATGCATAATGGGTTTGACCAGTGAATCATTCTCAAAGGTGAGAAATAGGTCTCAAAAGCTTATAGTCTCATGAGAGTACTAATTTATAGAAATACTACGCATCGAGTTGGTCCACCTATGTCTATAGAGTGTAGCCTACTAGTTCAGCACCTTGTGGTAATTAGGAAGTTTTTTTCTTGTTGCGCTAGTTATATGGACTTCTTCTCACCGGGGTCATCAATATGCTTCTTCACATCATCATTGATGAACGTGTCGGAGACATGTACTCTACTGGGATCATCATTACTTCTTCATGTCATCGTTGATGGAAGTGTTAGAGAAGTACACTCAGCACCTACCAAATTGCGTTCAGAAGACGAAGATAACAAAGCTTAATAAGTGACCTTAAAAGCGTAACTTTTCAGAAGCGCACAAATAAAACTTAGAAAGATAAAAGCACACGCGTGTGTGTATCTCTTTTTGTCTTCCTTCAAGCAGATATCACATATTAAAATCTCACATAAAATCTCAGCCTAGATATCAACGTTCACTGCAGCGACCTTAGGTGCCCTACGCGAGGCCGAGCGCTCCTGCTTAAGTTCCCAAGCTCTTGGCAATCCTCTTAATATAAGACGATACAAATCTTGCTATATCACGGGATCGGATGAATGATATAAGACAGGAAGCAAGGCACACTTCGTCTACACTCACGCTGCACATGCTGATTTGACGAGTGTGAGACAAGGGACGGGGCTGAACTGTCATTTGTGAGATTTACATAATTAACTGGTTGATTCGTCGACATTGCGCATTCTCTTTCTTTCTGTAATTTTCTGTCTCGTCTCATGTATCTTCAACCATCTGAACCAGGGATTCTAGGCCATTTTACGATATCAGTCTATTCATTGTGTACCCGATATGTACCGTTATCTCCCTTCCACATACTGTCGAAGTCACCAGTCTTATTAGATACCAGTATGGCTTCAAAAGATGCCAATAGATTGCTTTTAACATATGTACAGCTAGGAACAGATCAGTTAACAAAATCATATGGATCTAATCATATTGTCATAGAGCAATATTTTTTAAAGTGTTCGGAAACCGTGTCTCAAACACCATTATTGATTTCAATACACTACCAAGGATATCAGTACCCCCGGTTAAGAACCACTGGTGTAGACCGAAAGGTGCTGAATCAATCGTATTATTGACCATAATATTATTGACCATCACTTTCAGCATTGAATGACATACAGATCCATATCTTTGACATACAGTCCAATCTTTATCATATCTCACGATGCATCATCTTCCCAGTAACCTATCTACCTGCCAACCGACCCACCCGCCAACCTATTTGTCAACCTACCCACCAATCTACCAACTTACCCACCAATCTACCTACAATAAAATCCAAAACTTGTCTACTTACTTAACAAAAACTACCTACGTGCTTACCCAAACCTCTGTTTACCTATCTACGTATCATCTAACCTACCTACCCATCTATCTACGTATGTATCTACCTTGCTACCTACCTACCTTCATGCAATAAATGTACCTCTGCTGATAGCAATACAAGAATAATTACAGCTGCAATAATATTTGCAAAAGTTATAGCATTGTAAATAATTGTACCAAATAGCAATAATTACTTCATCTATAGAAAAAAGGCAATTGATGCAACAATTTGACTTTAAATATAGTGCAATATTTTAATAACAGAATGTGGAAAAAAATATTATCATCACAAATTAAACGCTCGTCTTACAGAAAATCAAATTCATATCGTAAGAAGCTATTGTAAGAAGACTCCAAGTTCAGAAAACTATGTAGCAATGCATATCTTAAGAACCAGCTCACTTATAGCGGCATCTTTCTCTCACAGCATGGATTCATGGCAGAAAATTTGCTTAAGACCCCAAGCTACTTGTGAATGAAAGGAGTTGATATTTTGCAACCAGGCGACCCTAATCATTATGTTTATTTCATGCGTGGCATTAGAATTCTTAAGATGCGAACGTCTCTTCTCACGAGAGATGTATTTCCATTTCTGGAGCTGAGAGGAGAGTCTTTGGCTCAATACTTCCGCTTGTAAACTTACAGATGGTTAAATTTTTATAGTTTAAATTTTAGTTTTGTTTCCTAGTACCTGTTTAGTTTTTTATTATATTTTATATCTTCGGGATTTTATTATCAAGGTTCATAAAAACTGATGATTTCCCAGCTGTCATATATATTTTGCTTAATTTTTTTTGTTGGGGCTTGTTTATACGATGAAAAAAATTCTAATCATATATGTCTATATGGTGCAAAAAATGCCTAATCATATATGTTTATATGGTGCAAAAATATATAAACATATATGTTTATATGATGCCAAAAATATATTCCGCCCTACATAATGCGACAATCACCGTCTTCCAGCTGCTGATTGATGCCCTTCCACAATGTCCCTCACACCCACTTCCACACACGACTTTTAGCCATGTCAACTGTCTTGTTGCTCTTTAAAGAATTGAAGGGCATCCCACCAGGAATTGATGCTGGCCGTTAGGAGGCAGAGGAATGCTGACTTTTTAATTCTTATTTACATGTTGTGTATGTCTACTTGGACCTGACGGTAGAGCGAAGGCCTCTCTTCTTGCCGTGAAGGGGTTCGATGTCCGATAGTATAAGATGTTTCGAACCAGTCTGTCACTTCATACCCAGATCCTAGTCTGCAGTTTGATCCCATCCACGTGCTATTTAGTCATTTTTTCTAAGAGAATGTCTCCGTTTACCTTAAATATATAATCCAGCGAGGAGGCACAAAGGCGTAATATTACATAATATCTTCAGTATCGAAAAATGATTAGTGGAGGTCGTCATACGTCGTGATCAGGATTGTATAGCAGCTTCTGATCACCTGCCTAGATTCTAATCAGCAGTCCAGCTTCCAATCAACTGTCCAGCTTCTAATCAACTCTTCAGCTTCTAATCAGCTGTCCAGCTTCAAATCATTTCTTAATCTGATCAGTTTAAGCCAGCATTTTATTAATAAATAATTTTCGTGAGTGGACGAAAGAAATATATTGACAAGCCCCAGCCCGTGTTCACAGCTTGACAAGAGTCTGATTTCTAGACTCTTGTAGTATTGTTTGACCTCAATCACACGAGCAAAGACAAGCACACCTCGAGGCCAATTATCTAGTCCTAAAATGCGTACAAATCGACTTGCTCATATTCCACTTAATACAACGAAATTTGGGCGTTGCAGTAGATAGCATTTCAAGCTGAGGTGCATCAAGTTTCAGAACAAGTTGAAAATTCCCTATGGTCCTGCCCGTTCTCTTAAATTTGCTACAGCGTACAAAATGCAACGTACGAATTCAAATAAACCCAAGCAACCTCCCAAACGTGACCTAACGATGCATAGAAAACGTGAATTTTTGTTAGCCGCTACTGTTCGTAGAACTCTGTAATTTGTACGGTTGGGGGTCCAAAACGTATGAAATGAGATGAATTAACTGAGTGGACGGGCCGCATGGTTACGCATACGCCTCATTCTCACTCGTTGACGCACAGATCACGTTCGTTGCCCTACGCTAAGACCCACGCATGCAGAAGCTGCAAATATGTCTTGAGCACATTTAAAAACACATAAAAGCACATTTGTCTTGAGAATAATAATGATAAATGTACAAGGACAAGTGATGACACGGAACTCTGACTGAGTTCATATACCTGGCAAATACACCACAATTACCCACTTTTATGGGAACATATTTCGTTCCCGGACACACCATTACTGACGGTTTTGCAGCCAAATATATTAGCAACGATTTAAAAAAAAGCGAAAAAACTAAATATGCCTCAAAATTGCATAACTATTCAAGTATAAAATATAAGCGGAACATATGTCATGATATATGGATTCTACCAAGGAATTCTGATTTAAAATTTATAAATCTGAAAGAAAATATCCCGTTGTCATACTTATTACTGTTTTGCACCAGGCTAATATAGTGTGAACCGGTAGGAGTGTATATTTGGACCCAGTGTGTTCATTTGTTCAACTCTGAGTCCATGCATTCATTCACAAGTCGCAAATGAAGATGGGAGAAATGAGTAAAGGACAATGTTCATAGTATTCATGTTTTAGAGGAAGAGGGGAGGAATGGACACCGTTTCCAGCACATGAAGCGAGTTAGGAAATAGACAACTTTTCCAGTATAAACGGGCTAGGAAAAGGGAAGGAATGAACACCATTTCCAGAGCACAAAGGTTAATGAAAGGGAGAAAGGAATAGTCAGTGTTTCCATGGCACAAACACTCTTGTTTTTTTAATTTTTATAGTACAGTCGATACACGTATTTCCTTCATTTTTTGTGAGTGGAGTTGATGTTGAATTGACTTTTATCTGTGGGCTCTTAAGGGTGAGTTGGGAGTACGGGGGGGGGGGGTGCTGTGGGGGGGGGGCTGAATGACTGAATGGTAGCAGGGAGCTGATGGTGGTTGGATTGACAATTGTCTTGTGAAAGGGAAATGTATTCCCTTGCCTGTAAAGCAGGGAAATTATTGTATTATCAGGAAGATGGATGCGGTAGCAGGGTAAGTAAATAAATAAAAATAAGTAAGTAAATAAATAAAACAGGTAGTGGTAAATAGATGGTAGTGGTGCATGGGAGACGATTACTGTTGCAGAGAGAGGGTAGGGACACCAACCCGTCCTCCTAATAGAACGCCGTATTTTGACGTATAATCTACCTAAAGCCAAAAAAAAATTGTCGTATTAGAAAATTCTCGTGAAATTGACATACTGTCCCGTTTTCTGTTTGGGATCCTCTGGTAGGTTAGGATAAGGGCACTTGAGTACGACAGTTTCTTGACGCTAGGAAACCAAAGGAAGACGGGCTGAGGGGTGGCATAAACATGGTAGTAGTGATACAGAGATGATAGATATGACAAGGAGAAAGTAATTGCGTTGAAGAGATGGCAGTGAATGCAGGGAGATAATAATGATGGGAGTAAGATGGCAAAGATGGCTGGGAGATGGTACGGGTGGCAAGGAAGTGACAGTAAAACTTTGATAATCTTCTTTCGAGTGTGTTCTTAGCAACCCATACCAAAGCCAGGCGCAACAAAAAGCTTAGATATATAATTCTAAACCCTTATCTTGAGATCTTGAGGATATCTTGAGATGATTTCGGGGATTTTAGTGTCCCCGCGGCCCGGTCCTCGACCAGGCCTCCACCCCCAGGAAGCAGCCCGTGACAGCTGATTAACACCCAGGTACCTATTTTACTGCTAGGTAACAGGGGCATAGGGTGAAAGAAACTCTGCCCATTGTTTCTCACCGGCGCCTGGGATCGAACCCAGGACCACAGGATCACAAGTCCAGCGTGCTGTCCGCTCGGCCGACCGGCTCCCTAGAACCCTTTCCAACAATTTCAATATTATTTGCACCAACAAGTTGATATTTTAGTGATCCATTATACCACATGAATTTGGACAACGATTATTATTAGCCTTTATTAAAATATTGTTATTTTTAACTTTCAAACCGGACTCAGCATAACATAAATTTTGGGGTTGTGTTGGAGTTGATTAGAATGTGAGTGTGTGATTTAGGCATCGATAACATTACAGACAAAAACGATAAGATATTGGCTGATCTGTAGATAAGTTTTAAAGCAGCAATAAGTTAACTTGTGCACTATAAGCACAATACTCCTCACACGTCCGGGTTATAATTTATACATGTTGGACAATTTAAGTTTATGATATCCTAAATTAACAAGCTTCGAGATTTGTGAAGCATATCAAGATTTATTGTAACTTTAAGTGCGTGTCCGTTATCGTGGCGCCCTCTTACAGTTGGAACCATCTGATGCATTAATGGGCATTTCTTCTTCAATATCACAGATGTTTGAAATGTCAGTCTGAAGCATTAGTTACCTATTCAACCTCTTTCAATAACTCGTCAATTTGAATGTCAATCTAGAGCATTAGTGGGTCGTTCTGCCCCTTCAATTCCACAGCTGATTGTTACGTCAGCTACGAGCATTTGTGAAGCATTTTTAACCCTGGTGTTATAGGCTTGTTTAGAAAGCCAACAATGAGTATGAGAAAAGCCTAATAAGATTTCAATGAACCTAAAGCTTGAATATCAATCGAAAGGACGGAGCATCCTTTCACCTAAAGACAAAATTGCAAGAGCAATAAAAACCATAAATGTTTTCTCTCCAAAAAAACTGAATAACCTATTTATATTATGTGTTCTTACTCAGTCATTTACATTTAGAATAATAATTACATTTACATGTCCACTGTTAGCATAATGTGAAAAAACCTTGTATTGCCTATCACACTTAACAAAACACAGCACATAATATTTTCCGTGTTTTTTAATAAAAAAGTATTTCCTCGTTAATTAAACAATATTTTCGTGAACAACTGACTATGAGTTTTATTAACTGTGTTAAATTTTTATTTAAACAAAATCTAAATATATCTCTGATTTCTCTGCATTTACGGAAATGTGATATGATTCTCTCTCCTGATTTTCAGTTATTTAACACTTAAGTAGATAAATATAAAAAAATATGTAAAAAATATATATTTTTCTATGAACACCACAATCTTGGTACCTGCTCCACATCAGATGAGCTTGAGAATCTCTATACCTTGTAACAATTAACCATTCACTTTTTAGGGTAAAAAATATTGTATATTTTAAATTTAAAAACTTCAACAGAAAATATAAAATAAAAGGTGGTGGTTATCTTGAGATGATTTCGGGGCTTTAGTGTCCCCGCGGCCCGGTTCTCGACCAGGCCGAAGGCAATAATTAAGTAAACACGAGGAAATATTACAAGACGGCCCTTTGAATTGTTTCCTTACATTACAAGGGGGGTAAATTTTTGTATTACATTGTAATATATTACATCGTTTTGCTCCCTTCTTTCTTGGTACCAAAAGATGTATCTAGTTCCCTATTTCTTCTTTCTCATCTTTATCGTCTAACCCGTAAGAATCCTCTGTCTCATATTCCTTCTGTAAACCAAAAAAAAAGGTGAAAGTTATCAAGGTTTTCAGTCTCTAGCACTAACGATAAAGTTCGACACTGTCCTAGTGTTCTGTGGAAATTCTCTTTCCCAAACTGGTGTGTGTGTCTCTCTCACCCAGCACCATTAAAAACAGTTACCACTATAGACCAAGGATTCAGGCCACTGGTACTGACAGCTATATACCCACCTTCATACTGCAAGCTCAACGTCTGTCACGAATCCCTGATATTATAATTCAAGCTAAACCTCTGCTTCTTCTACCTTCCTTCCCTCCGTCCATTCCAAAATCCTTCTTCAAAATCCTATCCTCATATCCCTTCAGAATGCTATGTAGTCGAACAAATCCACAAGGGCCATGATGAGGGATTCGAACCTAAGCACGAAATGTTCCCAGATGCGCCTTAGTCCCTTTTGGATTTGTTCATATGATATATCATGCTATTGTGGTTTGTGTGTGTATTGCTATATAGTCTTTATGGCTTAGCGCTTTTTCCTTTATAATTCCCATACCTTCTTCGACTGTAATATTTAATGTGTTATTTTTTTCTGCGAGAATATCGTGGTAGCAATCTATAAATGAGATCGATATTGCAAGTTCTAAAATTATAATAATAAAAAGAATTCATCTACTTACACATATTAGGTTAAATGTAAAGTAGGTAAAAGTGGAGACAAGAAGAGAGCCAAATGAATGTGAATATTTTTGGGGAGAACTAATATTTAGGAAGACGAAATTTTTAATTACTGAAAAGTGGTATTTTATCATTGAATGAATGAATGATTATCTTGCATGAATGAAGCATACCTTCTCTCAAAAATATAAAGTTTCTGTACTCACAGAGGTTCACCTGGGCAATTATTACCTGCAGAAATAACCTAACGCAAAACGCACAAATAATAGGAATTAAGGTACCAAGACTGGCGTTGAAACCGCTCCAGACCCACATAATATCAGGAGGATCATATATGAATTTACCCAGCTCGTAGCACGAGCTATTTTAGGTGAAGGTGATCAGACGACACACTCCTCACGGCCTAGGTGTGTTAATTACCTTCAGGTGGCAGGTAACGCCTCGGCCAGTGAGAAATAGGTGGCATATATTAAACTCTAATTGATGAGTGGCTAATGTTATGTCATTTATAACGCTTTCGTTTCCAGATCTTCTAATTGTATTCACTTACTCGAATTAAATGTTTTTGCGAGATTATGTACAAAGGTCTGTTGACCAGACCACACAATAGAAGGTGAAGGGGCGACGACGGTTCGGTCCGCCCTGGACCATTCTCAAGTCGATTGTATGCAAAGGTCCAACAAGAAACATTCATGCTTCAATATGGATACATATTTTTTTTCATGTCCTAGCTCCAGCTGCCTACTAATATTATGATCTGCTGGAGAACCATTATCACAAGAGAGAAGACAAGTATGTACGCTCGTAATTGTCAGATTGGTTAACAAGGCGGCGTCTACCACTTTATCGCCATACTCTATCTCCATGGTTTCTCTGGTACGCTCTGTCTTTTAATATTTTACTATTATATTGTGAGTCAGTGGTTTAATGCATGTGCTTAGGAGCACCCAGTGTTCAGGTTTGAATCCACCTTATGATATCTACTGATTTTCTCATTATTATTATTTTTATTATTATTAAGAAACTTATTACAATGCTGTAGCACTTGAATGAAGGTGAATCGAAGAACCAATACATGTGTAAATGTTTTACACTTACACATATCTTGGGTCTTTCCTTCACCATCATTATTATCATTACTTATAAATAGGTATATCCATGCAAGCACTTAGTTAATACCTTGTTCTAAGTGTTTGTATTGGAGAATCTATGTGATGTCTATTGGCTCTGGAATAGACTCGTCTACTTGACCCGATGGACGAGACTGATCAACGCACACACGAACACACTCAAGAGACAGGCTGGTTTTTTCAAATATTAGAGGGGGGATGGTGTGTTGTAAATACCCATAATTACGAATGTATCATATCACGAATGTTCACACATGTAGCACGAAAGTTCATTAGGTGAAAGGAAACGTGCCCAATCATTTTTGTCCCGCCCGAGTATCGAACCCGAGATCTTCGAATATAAGTCGAGGACATAGATTATTGTGTCGAAATCTTTTGGCGAGTTCAAATTATAGGGAGAGTGTGATTTACAATGATAATTTTTTTTCCATATGAAGGCGAGAAAAAAGTGAGTTAGGGAATGTGTCGTTTAAAATTGATGGTGTGGTTGCGCAGTATTTACGACTGTGCAACGCTGGTGTTACACGAACAATGAGTGCTCATGTAGAGGAGACGGACAATCTGAAGAGAATGTGCTGTAATTCGTGGATCATGATAACGGATTGAGTGTGGGAAAGTGTGGATTGTGTGTGAGAGGCATAAGGAATTGATTGCGTGAGGAACTGTAAATTGAGCGTTTGAGGAAAAGTGGATTGTGTGTGTGTGTGAGAGAGAGGAAGTGTGAATTAAGAGTGCGTGTAGACTGAGTGTGAATGATGCATAATAAAGAGTACAGAACAAGGCTAGGTGGAAACAGTTATATGTCGCGTTGAACAGGTTGTTTGTCAACAATTTGGAGTGTGGTGGTGCTGGTGTGTGGTGGTGGTGTGTGTGGTGCTGGTGTGTGGTGGTGCTGGTGTGTGGTGGTGCTGCGGTGTGGTGGTGCTGGTGTGTGGTGGTGCTGCGGTGTGGTGGTGCTGGTGTGTGGTGGTGCTGGTGTGTGAAGATGCTGGTGTGTGGTGGTGCTGCGGTGTGGTGGTGCTGGTGTGTGGTGGTGCTGGTGTGTGGTGGTGCTGGAGTGGGGTGGTGCTGGTGTGTGGTGGTGCTGGTGTGTGGTGGTGCTGGTGTGTGAAGGTGCTGGTGTGTGGTGGTGCTGGTGTGTGGTGGTGCTGGTGTGTGGTGGTGCTGGTGTGTGGTGGTGCTGGCGTGTGGTGGTGCTGGTGTGTGGTGGTGCTGGTGTGTGGTGGTGCTGGCGTGGGTGGTGCTGGTGTGTGGTGGTGCTGGTGTGTGGTGGTGCTGGTGTGTGGTGTGCTGGTGTGTGGTGGTGCTGGTGTGTGGTGGTGCTGGTGTGGGGTGGTGCTGGTGTGTGGTGGTGCTGGTGTGTGGTGGTGCTGGTGTGTGGTGGTGCTGGTGTGTGGTGGTGTGGAGTGGGGTGGTGCTGGTGTGTGGTGGTGCTGCGGTGTGGTGGTGCTGGTGTGTGGTGGTGCTGCGGTGTGGTGGTGCTGGTGTGTGGTGGTGCTGGTGTGTGGTGGTGGGCTGGTGTGTGGTGGTGCTGGCGTGGGGTGGTGCTGGTGTGTGGTGGTGCTGGTGTGTGGTGGTGCTGCGGTGTGGTGGTGCTGGTGTGTGGTGGTGCTGGTGTGTGGTGGTGCTGGTGTGTGGTGGTGCTGGTGTGTGGTGGTGCTGGCGTGGGGTGGTGCTGGTGTGTGGCGGTGCTGCGGTGTGGTGGTGCTGGTGTGTGGTGGTGCTGGCGTGTGAAGATGCTGGTGTGTGGTGGTGCTGCGGTGTGGTGGTGCTGGTGTGTGGCGGTGCTGCAGTGTGGTGGTGCTGGTGTGTGGTGGTGCTGCGGTGTGGTGGTGCTGGTGTGTGGTGGTGCTGGCGTGGGTGGTGCTGGTGTGTGGTGGTGCTGGTGTGTGGTGGTGCTGGTGTGGGTGGTGCTGGTGTGTGGTGGTGCTGGAGTGGGGTGGTGCTGGTGTGTGGTGGTGCTGGTGTGTGGTGGTGCTGGTGTGTGGTGGTGCTGGGTGTGGTGGTGCTGCGGTGTGAAGGTGCTGGTGTGTGGTGGTGCTGGTGTGTGGTGGTGCTGCAGTGTGAAATGCTGATGTGTGGTGGTGCTGGTGTGTGGTGGTGCTGCGGTGTGAAGGTGCTGGTGTGTGGTAGTGCTGAAATTAATTACATTTACCGCTATTTACTCTTCTTTAATCCTCTAAAATAANGGTGAAAAATCTGACTTCGGCCCAAGGTGATGAGAAGGGATTTCACCTTCCGCACAACGCCACTCTCGAGGGCTAACATCTGGTTGATCCCCACACTCATGAGTTAGTATGTACATTTGCACTCATAATAACATGCACTCGCGAGGGAGGGAGTGAAATATCAGGGGGGGGGGGAAGCGCCAAGTTATTACGACTATATAGCACTGGGAAGGGGTCAGGATTAGGATTTGGATGGGACCGAAAAAGGAATGGTGCCCAACCACTGGAGCTTGGTGGTAGAGCGACGGGCACCGCTTCATGCAGGTCGACATTTAATCCAAGACCATCCAAGTGGTTCTAAGTTCTGAATTAGGAGGACTGTTAAAATAAATGAATTTGGTGTCTGTGATACGTTTTCTAACTTCAATTAGATATGGTAAAATAACCCCTTGTGCTCTTACGAGGAAATATATTAATAATATATATTTAATTAAAGTTCATGCCAGGGCGGAATATGATTCAAGCATATAACCTGTAATAAATAAATTGTTGTAATTTTCTCACATATTTTACGAAAAAAAAAATATGTCAATGCTCTTCACATTAATTGCAAAACTAAATCATATTTATTATTTATTGACATGAAATAATTATTAATTAGTATATCAGTTACACAATTCAATACAGTATTCAATAACTTATGGTTTCCACTTGCCAGTTACTTATTAGATATGGTAGGAAATACGAAAGAAATTATCCAACCAAAATGCAGAACCTGAAAGAGAGAGACAAGCTTCCTTCTGTATGTTCTGTGAATATTTGTTGCGATTAGCACTGCCGAGAATTATCTCTATAGTTGTACTGATGGTTGTGAGTGATTGCCTCTGTGTTTGGTAGATATGTGTTGCTTTGCCGTATGTTGATTGGTGACCTAACTGTGTTGACCCAACCACATCAACACAGCCATAAACGTGCCATAGATACTCAGGCAGGAGTATCTATGGCAGCTATAGTATCTATAACACAGGAGTATCTATAACACAGAAATATCATTCACAGGTGGAGACACTCTGTTACACCGTCGGAAATTACACTTTTACAAACATGGATGATCAAACTAACAGTGACTGCGACACAACAGGAAGACAAACAGGGGGAGCAGGAAAAGAGAACAAGTAAAAAAAAAACCGGGAGATGGAAATGAAAAAATAATCTAATACAGCAATGGTTGCGAGAGATCGCGTTCCTTTTTTTTTTTTTAATAGCTGGAGATTGAGCGGGTGACTCGTACTTTGGGGTAGCAGGGGACGGGGAGCCCCGGAGGTTAATAAACAAAAAGTGAACAAAACGTGAGCCAGAACACGACTAAACGTCAACCAGAATTACAATAAAAGTCAACCAGAATTAGACTAAAAGTCAAACAGAAAACCACTACAAACTCCACTATAATAACACTAAAATTCAACCAGAACACAGTAGAAAGTCAAAGTACAGGTAATAGTAATCAGAACATACTTAAAAGACAATTGCATTAAAAAAAGAACACAATAAAAATTTCAGAGACCAATTAAGGGCGATTCAACAGAAGACAAAAACGAGCGAAAACACAGTTTAAAGTGTACTAGAACAATATAAAGTGAACTAGAACAATATAAAGTGAACTAGAACAATATAAAGTGAACTAGAACAATATGAAGTGAACTAGAACAATATGAAGTGAACTTGAACAATATGAAGTGAACTTGAACAATATGAAGTGAACTTGAACAATATGAAGTGAACTTGAACAATATGAAGTGAACTTGAACAATATGAAGTGAACTTGAACAATATGAAGTGAACTTGAACAATATAAAATGATCCAAAGTACAATCATAACTGAAACATGATAGTCTGAAGTGAGACACAATAGTCTGAAGTGAGACACAGTAGTCTGAAGTGAGACACAACAGTCTAAAGTGAGACACAACAGTCTAAAGTGAGACACAATAGTCTGAAGTGAGACACAATAGTCTGAAGTGAGACACAATAGTCTGAAGTGAGACACAATAGTCTGAAGTTAGACATAATAGTCTGAAGAGAGACACAATAGTCTGAAGTGAGACACAATAGTCTGAAGTTAGACATAATAGTCTGAAGAGAGACACAATAGTCTGAAGTGAGACACAATAGTCTGAAGTGAGACACAATAGTCTGAAGTGAGACATAATAGTCTGAAGTGAGACACAATAGTCTGAAGTGAGACACAATAGTCTGAAGTGAGACATAATAGTCTGAAGAGAGACACAATAGTCTGAAGTGAGACACAATAGTCTGAAGTGAGACACAATAGTCTGAAGTGAGACATAATAGTCTGAAGTGAGACATAATAGTCTGAAGTGAGACACAATAGTCTGAAGTTAGACATAATAGTCTGAAGAGAGACACAATAGTCTGAAGTTAGACATAATATTCTGAAGTGAGACACAATAGTCTGAAGTTAGACATAATAGTCTGAAGTGAGACACAGTAGTCTGAAGTGAGACACAATAGTCTGAAGAGAGACAC
This sequence comes from Procambarus virginalis, assembly GCA_020271785.1. Lineage (NCBI taxonomy): Eukaryota > Metazoa > Arthropoda > Malacostraca > Decapoda > Cambaridae > Procambarus > Procambarus virginalis. The sequence goes on from WNGS01169217.1 coordinate 12,211,790, forward strand.
AATAGTCTGAAGTTAGACATAATATTCTGAAGAGAGACACAATAGTCTGAAGTGAGACACAATAGTCTGAAGTGAGACACAATAGTCTGAAGTGAGACACAATAGTCTGAAGTGAGACACAATAGTCTGAAGAGAGACACAATAGTCTGAAGTTAGACATAATAGTCTGAAGTGAGACACAATAGTCTGAAGTTAGACATAATAGTCTGAAGTGAGACACAATAGTCTGAAGTTAGACATAATAGTCTGAAGTGAGACACAATAGTCTGAAGTTAGACATAATAGTCTGAAGAGAGACACAATAGTCTGAAGTGAGACACAATAGTCTGAAGTTAGACATAATAGTCTGAAGAGAGACACAATAGTCTGAAGTTAGACATAATATTCTGAAGTGAGACACAATAGTCTAAAGAGAGCCAACATAGGCGACAGAGAACCAGAATATATATTGGCTTTGTAAAACCTCACAAAAGAGGTTTTTAAATCAATAAACAGTCCTATCAACACGGTCCTCTGCGATTTCAAGTTTCACACAAGCAGAGAAAATAATGATTAACAAAATATAAACACAGACTGGCTCCGAGACAGTGTGGTATAAGTAGGCGGGCAACACCACGAAGACAGTGTAGTATAAGTAGACTTGCAACTCTAAAGAGGTAGTGTACCATAAGCAACCAGGGAACACTATAGAGACAGCGCAACACTACCGTGGTCAAAAACTAACTCGTTTTCATTCATCCCAAAAATTGCGAAATCCTTATGAGCCGAAGTCCCAGATTCCACGAGGACGTGCACCATCTCGTTAGGGCTTCGCTGGAGCTCGCGCGCTCATGAACAATATCTGAAGCACCGGTTCGGCAGCATGTTCACGGCGCAGAGCAGGAGTATGCCGGACTGTGAAGGAGAATGAGACACTGGGAGGAGAACTGGGTAATGTGAAGAATGAGAACTAGGGAATGTGAAGAAGGATAACGAGACAATGCACAGTAGACGACCGAAGACTCAAGAATATCAACAAAAGGCCCAAGTAAGTATGCTGTATGCTGACAGGCGACTTACAAGGACCTTTTGTGTGGCCGTCAGCCTGTAGCGTCTATATAAAATCCTTCTGGCAATACTGTTCCTTTTCTAGTGTTTCTTGGAGAGCGGAGAAAGGTCTGATTCAAATGGTGTCTCATTGCAAGGTAAGCCTAACATATCGTTACCTGTTCGGATCAAAATATCAATAATTTTTTATTTTGTCATTAATTTTTACTCAGGGTGTTGATGTCAACCAAAAAATCTTTAGGTGTTAAGTTACACATATTTCGCAACTTTCGCAAATAATTTATAAATTAACTTGTGAGTCTCGCATTACGAAGGTGGTAGTGAGGAGAGATAAGTTAACGAGGGAGGTAGTTACAGCAAAGTTTTGGCATAATCTTCAAGACAAGGAAAGTTATCATGTTAAGCAACTGTTCCCTTAAAACGGGAAAGGAAAAATCCATCAAAATATGACAAAGTTTCTGTATAATATTGAACCCGTTTTCATAATTACTAATACACGCTCAGAGGAGATAATAATTAATGGTGAAGAAATGCCTTAAACAATATATAAAAAAGAAAATTACAATTTATTAAATAATTTCTATTTCTTCTCCAGAGTCACAGTCACCCGCGAACCTCTACCCCTTCCTGTGAGCCTTCACTGTTCCCCACAAGCCTCCACTGTTCCCCACAAGCCTCCACTGTTCCCCACAAGCCTTCACTGTTCCCCACAAGTCTCCACTGTTCCCCACAAGTCTCCACTGTTCCCCACAAGTCTCCACTGTTCCCCACAAGTCTCCACTGTTCCCCACAAGTCTCCACTGTTCCCCACAAGCCGGCACTGTTCCCCACAAGCCTACACTGTTCCCCCACAAGCCTTTACTGTTTCCCAACAAGCCTCCACTGTTCCCCACAAGCCTCCACTGCTCCCCACAAGCCTCCACTGTTCCCCACAAGCCTCCACTGCTCCCCACAAGCCTCCACTCTTCCTCACAATCCTCCACTGTTCCCCAACAAGCCTCCACTGTTCCCCACAAGCCTCCACTGTTCCCCACAAGCCTCCACTGTTCCCCACAAGCCTCCATTGTTCCCCACAAGCCTCCACTGTTCCCCCACAATCCTCCACTGTTCCCCCACAAGCCTCCACTGTTCCCCACAAGCCTCCACTGCTCCCCACAAGCCTCCACTCTTCCTCACAATCCTCCACTGTTCCCCAACAAGCCTCCACTGTTGCCCACAAGCCTCCACTGTTCCCCACAAGCCTCCACTGTTCCCCACAAGCCTCCACTGTTCCCCACAAGCCTCCACTGTTCCCCCACAAGCCTCCACTGTTCCCCCACAATCCTCCACTGTTCCCCCACAAGCCTCCACTGTTCCCCACAAGCCTCCACTGTTCCCCACAAGCCTCCACTGTTCCCCCACAATCCTCCACTGTTCCCCCACAAGCCTCCACTGTTCTCCACAAGCCTCCGCTGTTCCCCCGCAATCCTCCACTGTTCCCTACAATCCTCCACTGTTCCCCACAAGCCCCCACTGTTCCCCCACAAGCCTCCACTGTTCTCCACAAGTCCCCACTGGTTCCCCCACAAGTCCCCACTGTTCCCCACATGTTTCCAGTCATCAGAAAGTCAGTTGAAAAATGCACAATTATAAATAGAAATGCTCCCTAAAGTTCTTATTACTCCTGATGTCTGGAAACAAAGTTGAACCTGGAGTTAATGAAACTGTTACACTCGTACTCTAAAATCTGTCAGTGGACAAAGGTTAATGCATCTTCAAGTTGCCTCTAACAGGACATTATATGTAATGTTAATTTCAAAATAGCATGATATCTTCATCGTTAAATTTGATATAAGGTCCGAATCATGCCACATTTTCAGATATAATAACGTAATATGCTCTTTAAAATAGCACGATACGTATATATTAAAAAAATGATATATACATATACATTGAAACAAACACAATAATAAGGTTATTAATAAGCAAATACCTTCTCTGACAAAAGAAATCATTCTCAAAAAACATCAAAGCTCACGAAGAAAATGGAAACAAGAAAACGTGATAGAGTAAAAAAGAATCACATTTAATTGTATTACAAACGACGTAGCTGCGAACGAGCTCTCTTGAACGAGACAGAACAGAGGCTGAAAGCGAATGCACCAAAAAATGGGATATTGGAAATTAAAGCGACATGGAGTCAGAATATCTGAAAAATACAAATAACACCACATTTTTTGCATGATGGTGAACTGGTTTGTTGATGCTGTCGATCTGGTTCGTTAATGCTGGCAATCTAGTTCGTTGATGCCGGCGATACCTTGAGGATCTTCCCTTGTTGACCAGACCACACACTAGAAGGTGAAGAGACGACGACGTTTCGGTCCGTCCTGGACCATTCTCAAGTCGATCTTCCCTTGTCACTTGATTCCACCTTGAGGATTCTCCTTTGTCACTTGACTCCACCTTGAAAGTTCTGTCGTCACCGTGATTGTCTGCCTTCTACTGCTCAGGAACCTCCTCAGCCTCAATTTCCAACTTGTGGATCCTATCATGTGGTACAGCATCAACGTCTTGGACACTATCATGTGAGTTACAGCGTTAACGTTATCAACAATTCTCCGAATATGCCCACCCTTCAATATTCAGTTAGACTTTCCACAATCTTTCAGTCTTTTTGTGCCTGTACACATGTTGTTAATTCGGAGTAAAGACTTGCAAAAGATTCCAAGAGGAAGGTGTCTGTAATACAGGTCCACCGGATTACAGTTAATGGCCTTGTAAGCGAAAGTCACAACTGAACTCCTGCACTTAACCTTTAACACTAAACTTCCCAAAACGAAGACTACTCAGTCTAGCCTAACGTCTCCCATGCTGGTTGAAAGAGATTTACATCCCAGTTATAGGGAATCGATTCGTCATCAGTAACCCCGCTGGCTATGAATTCCAAATGTGACACATCAATAAATGGTCAAAAAGATATATTTCCAAATCTAAAGTCCAAAGGTCGAGACTCTTGAGCAACCTACTAGAAAATGGAATGACTCGCATCATCCCGGCCCAATCAACTCATAATTAAAATGAAACGATTACTTCAAATACTGATAATATTTTTTTTATTTATGCAGGCTATATATATAGCCTTACTGCAGCCAGGAGTCACCACTTTCACCTGGCTGGCCACCAACAACATCAACAAAGAGCTTCTGCAATAATGTAAGTGTATAGGAAAATAATTGCCAATTTTCACTTCTTCTTTACAGTCATTCTTTACTTTTCACATCGTCACAGATTCATATTCAGACGTCTAGTCATGGTTTACTGGTTTCCTATATTATCAACATTATGTTAAAGATCGAGTGAGCTCATAAGCACCTTTCTAGCTTCCATTTTCGTATTCTTGATATGTTAGATGTTAGAGTGTTCACGCCACATACACAGAAAACACAAGCCACACTTACCGCAAATGCCCATAGGACGCTAAACAAAAAGTCATCGCAGTATATGCAACTTTATATGACGTACTGCACCTAAATATGCCACCGTACACGCAAATACTCAAGACACTATAAGCAAATACACTTGCAATATTACGTGCAATACTTATTACAATAATACGCATTACACATATGCACAAAACACAAGCAATACGTTATTAAAAATATCACTACACACAAACAGACACTATACACTACACACACATATACACACGACTACTATCCTCATCATACTACACACAAATACACACGACACACAAACGCCCCCAAGACGCAACATACAAAATACACACGTCTCACTACACACAAGCATACAAGAAAATGTACACATAACCAGTAATTTCTATGTTTTGGAATTTTTTTCAAAAACGTTCGAAACATCAATCCTCACCCAATAAACTTCTCTCTAACGGAAAGTTTATTGTACTCGATTCCCTTAAGTAATTATTCCGCCCTCGTGAGCAACGCTAGCACACCAAACTTCAGAACTTTTACACAAAATCCTCTTTTATTCTGTTTAAACTAAGCATATTCATCAAAACCAGTGATTTAAGCTCTCGAATTCTTACTAACATTGATGTGTGTATTTAAAGTTCAATGCTAAAGTGTAACCTAGGTATATCCTCCTACCCAAAGAATAATCAACATTTTAAAATATCATTTATTCGTTGCANCACAAACTCACCAACCCAAGTAACCCACCGAACCTCATTTAACGATTCATAGAAAACGTGGATTATGTTTGTGATTAGCTACTTTTCATAGCACTTCATAATTGCACGTTGGGAACCATACGTAACGAAATGAGACGTATTAGTTAAGAGGACGGGTGAAAGCAAGCAGTGTACAAAGGCTGTAAATAAAGCCAAAGAAATAATACCATAATTTACTGGAAAGTCTTCGAGTTTCGAGCTGATAATGTCATCATCTGTGACATTTTTAACAACGTCCTCACATAAGACGTGCGCGCAGGCTACTCATAATATTTAAGAAAAAACTTAAGTTTTTTTTTTTTTTGGAGGGATATTCCTGCGCGGATCTAAGCCTCTGGCTGGCCCACTAAGTGTTGCTTGTTTTGTTTTACTGGGCGGAGTATGAGTATTATGACTCGTATGGTCGCTTTAGTAAGATTTTGCATATGTGTTTAACAACATCTTTCTGCTCTGTTGAATCTAAGTTAAAATTTTAATGGGTTTGTAACTGTGCACTGTGTTAGATAATGTTTCAGTGGTTTGTTGGGCATTTCTCCACAGTGTTGACATTTTACTTGAGTATTGGGAAGTGCTTAACGCCGAAAAGCAAAGATTATATCAGATTGTAAAAAAAAATAGAAGCCCGTTTAAGAAAACTAAGAGATATTCAGTGTTGAAATAAAAGGAATAAGAGGCGATATGATACAATTATTTTAGATTATCAAAGAGCATGATGATCTTGAATCAGTAAAATAATAACATATTACACACAGCAATAAATGACTTGAACAATACAACCAAACAATTACCCTCCAACGCTGTAGCAAACATAGCTTTAATAATAACTTACAAGTATATAAAATTTATCAGTGTCGTAAATAGATATAACACATAAATTACAGCAATCTTCTAATCAAATTCACACCTTTGTCTACAGTGAACCACCACAAGCAATAAATATATAATACTTAAATCCGCTGATCTTTATTCTGTTTACGATTCTTTGTAATCCTTTGTAGGATTAGGAGGTGGATTAACGACAAGCGGTTAGAATAATGTGGAGGAGAGACTGGCGGTGAAGACAGGCGATTACACTAATGAAGGAGGGAAGGGGATAATATAGAAATAAACAGGAGTAGTAGTAGAACATAAGAATTGGCTGGAGGAAACGCAGGAAGATGGGGCGAGGAAAATATTTTATTCAAGTGTGTGAATTACGAGAATAAAATACAAAATGGTTAACATGCTGAAGAAAGAGGTGGAGGAGATTAAGAAGATGGTTGGAGAATGCACGCTGCTGTAGAATTTAAGTCTGAATAGCGGAAGTGAAGTGTAGAAGTGTAGAATGTGGAATTCAAGGGGAAATGAGAAGATAGAAATATGCAAGTAACTATTGGCTGCGAAAGTAATATAGATGCGTAAAAAAACCTTATACATGCGTAAAAAAGCACTATAGAGACGTAAAAAAGCAGTATAGTTGCTTAGAAAAGTAATATAGATGTATTAAAAAAAAGCAATATAGATGCGTAAAAAAAGATAAATAATAAGTTGAACGAAGGGATATGGAGGAAATAAACAATTACAGCTAAAGTAAAACACTTACTTTCTTTTCTTGGCAGTGGGTAATACTCCCAAGAAGATCTGGAGGCCACCGTATAGAAACAAGCGAGGCTCTCAACAAGGAAGCCTCACTTGACATGAGAGCCATAGAGACTCCCATCAAAGTTGTCTTCCATCAGGAATCACGATGGAAAAAAAGTGAAAGGAAAACGCACTGCCAATTCCCTCCAGAAGTATATATCATAATATTTTTCCACTCGCGATGTGGAGCTGATATCACGTCCGGAGTTGACGAGTTGACGAGTCAGTCTCCTGGAACTTTAGATTACTGCTGATAAAAGTTGGGTAATTCTGAGACCATCCGTCCAAGATGGTTAGTGAGTTGGAAAGGAAGGAAAGAGCAGCCAACCAATTGCATGGAAGGCGTGCCAGCCAGTCATATATAGAAGTGGTGCCGGTCTCTCATATGAAAGAGATACCGACCAATCAAATGGAAGAGCAACCGACCAATCATGTGAAAGAGGAGGGCAATTTTGACTCCGGGTGAGAGGTTGTTCTTTTGCAAATTTTGCTCCATTTAACTCTTCTTGGCATAAGGAGTAGAGAGCAGTCACCGAGCCAGCAGGATTGCATGTTGGAAGGATAAATTCTACTCACTTATTATGTTTATAAACAACTAAACACATTTAATATAATTGAGTGTTAATTAAATGTGATTTAACTAACAATTACAGTTAATTACTTGGGCTTACAGTCCAAGTTTTATTAAACCACACTAGAGCATGTAAAAAAAAAACTAGCCTCCCAGAAGGTCTCCCGAATATCATATGTAACAAATTTCATTTAGTATATCAGAAATTAAATTCCGCATCGAAAACCAACCTTTCCCCCTCTGGATGATCTCCTTAAATGCCCCGGCATTGAACGCGTCCCTTGTGACTATGATTTAAATTCACATCAACAACAGACGTCGAAATGACCCAAAGATCGAAATAGAATTAGACACAGAGAGACATCATCAGCGTATTTTACATGTAAGTGCAAGACGGCTCTGGATACGCGACACAAAATACATTTTCGTTCCGTTTCCATTTATCAACAGAAGTGCTGATGTCCGCAGCGGAATTATTATTCGCCTCAGCGAGGCTGGAAGTCCAGATCATTAGCGGGTCGAGAGAATATGATAGTCTGGCAGTTTATGTAGCTGTGGGGTCGTGTTCAGGCAGTTTATGTAACTGTGGGGTCGTACTTCAGGCAGTTTATGTAGCTGTGGGAGTCGTAGTTCAGGCAGTTTATGTAGCTGTGGGGTCGTAGTTCAGGCAGTTTATGTAGCTGTGGGGTCGTACTTCAGGCAGTTTATGTAGCTGTGGGAGTCGTAGTTCAGGCAGTTTATGTAGTTGTGGGGTCGTAGTTCAGGCAGTTTATGTAGCTGTGGGGTCGTAGTTCAGGCAGTTTATGTAGCTGTGGGGGTCGTAGTTCAGGCAGTTTATGTAGCTGTGGGGTCGTACTTCAGGCAGTTTGTGTAGCTGTGGGGTCGTAGTTCAGGCAGTTTATGTAGCTGTAGGGTCGTAGTTCAGGCAGTTTATGTAGCTGTGGGGGTCGTAGTTCAGGCAGTTTATGTAGCTGTGGGGTCGTAGTTCAGGCAGTTTATGTAGCTGTGGGGTCGTAGTTCAGGCAGTTTATGTAGCTGTGGGGTCGTAGTTCAGGCAGTTTATGTAGCTGTGGGGTCGTAGTTCAGGCAGTTTATGTAGCTGTGGGGTCGTAGTTCAGGCAGTTTATGAATCAGTATGGTGAGTCATATTCAGTAAAATAATCTTAGTATGATGAGTCACATACAGTAAAATAAGCTTAGCATAATGAGTTACTTCTAAGGCATTTACATATTGGTTGCGTTGGTTGGGTAGAAGCTGTGGTAGTGTTGTGGTTGTGGGGATTGTGGATGTAGTTGCTGGAGTGGTAGTTTTCGTAATATCTATTTTGGTGGTGGGTAGAGATGATGGCTATTTGAGGTATTGGTGGATGTAGTGGTGGCGTTGGTGGTGATGGAGGTTATTGTGGAAGTTGTGGTGATGATGGTAGGGGTGGTGGTGTCACAAGTGTCGTTTGAGGTTGGGGGTAAGATTTGGACGGAAACATTTCGTTCTGTACCAAGAATAATATAAGCTGATTATTCGATAATTGTACCTGGGAGTTGAATGGGAGTTGGCTGTAATGGGAGTGATAGCGACATAGACCTAGTGTTCACGTGGGATTCGAGTCCCTCATCATATTCTCCTATTTTTTTAACGTGTTTGTGTATGTCTGCCGCTCTGCCTATGTGTACCTGTTTCTGTGTATGGCTGTGCAGTGTTTCTCTGCGTGTGTGTGTGTGTGTGTGTGTGTGTGTGTGTGTGTGTGTGTGTGTGTGTGTGTGTGTGTGTGTGTATAGTTGCCATCTTCTGCGTATGTCGATATCAGACGTATGTGAAAATCAGATAAATGTACAGTTATCACGTAACAAGCAGACGCTTCTCCATAGCGGGAAGACGCTTTTCCTGCCATTTAATAGGAGGAACATTATCATCCAACGGGAGGATGCATGTCATTCAACAGGAATTCCCATGTCACACAACAGGAGAACGCTTGTCACGAACCAAAATGTAAAGTCAGAAGTTTCTATACAAACAGTAATGTGATTATTATATATATATGTAAAATTAGAATTGACTATTAGATATAACTAATTAGCACATGTACGCAACATTTGTGTAAACTCATTACTCACATTTGTAAGAAAAAGGTAATTATAGGGACATGGAAGTGGTAAAAAAAGGAAGGATGTAGCTGTGAATCTTGGGATAGAAAAAAGTTATAGTGGAAAACTAGAAAGAAAGAATCACGAGAAAGAGACCAAAGAAAAATTAGGGAAATTGTAAGCAGACGAGGATTCATATTTACTCACAGTACATATGCAGGGATAAAGGAGGATAAGATATAAGTAAAAATATAGTGAAAGGAGAAATTGGCTAAAGTAATGGAAGTGGGAGGAATGGAAGATTGAATGCAATGGGCACTACCGAGGCCGGGAGAATAGGGGCTGCAGGACGCTAAGGAAGAATGAAAGAGGTACTTTTTGTAGCTAATTGGATAAGGAAGAAATATTTACAAACACCAGAGGTGTGGCTGAGGCGTTTGTAGTGCTACTGTCGAGAGAAACACGAATATACGAAGCAGTCTGCTAATACATGAGGATAATATGATTTGGTATTGTATAGTATAGATAAAACAAGGTAAGGAATAAGACTGATGAACGTAAGGACTGAAGCAAGGACAGGATGGGGGTGGTATTTTTACACAACAACGGAGAAATAAAGTGGTTAATAAAGAGGTTTTAAAGACAGCGAGTAAGTTGAAGAGGTTGATAGCGAGAGGAAAGAGGGTAGAAACTAGGAAACAAGATTAGGAGAAACTGTAGAGGGGCAAGAACTTGAGATGCGAGATGGCTGAGGAGTGGAGAGGTGAGATAGAGAGTCGAAAATGCCAGCTTAATGGAGAAAGATGGAAGAGCGTTCTGTACAAGAGGTAAAGAAAATTGAGAGATTTGGGAAGTGGGAAGAAGTAATGATAAGTGAGGAGATGGGAGAGTCCTGGGGATAGAGAGAGATATATGAGAATATGGAGAGACATGGAGATAGGGACAGGTATGGGAATAGGGAGAAGCATAGTGATAGGGTTTACAAAAATGAAAAAAGGGCTTATAAACAATATAAACTTTTCGGAAAGAGAATTGCGGCAGGAAAGGTCCAGCGGGAATCAGCTTGTCACTTTGCTCGGCTATACAACCATTCCTTGTGAATTCGAATAACTGAATACATTTTGGAATTTTTCCCTAAGCTCGAACTACAAAATTGACTTGGCATTCAGCGCAATAAGTCAACTTTTCCAAAGACCTTCGTGTCAAACACAGACGGTTAGCAACGAATTCTGAAGGACGAGTTCCAGTTCAATGTCTCGAGTCTTTTAAGTCACTCGGTGTCGAGATAATAATTTGGTCAGTGTTGTAAATTTGTAAGCATAAAGAGGCCATAAAGTGGCAATATATTAAAGGAACCTCCCGGCATTAATCTACATTTAATGCCAATTATCCTAAAATATATTTCGATATTTTTAATTGAAACAAAATTATTATTATTTTTTTCCCTCAATCACGCAGGCATCTTGGTTAGACACGAAAATGACTATCATTAGGGCAAATAACTTTCGGTTTACCTCAGGACTCTCTTTAGTTAGCTAAAATTACACTATGATTACCAAAAGAATTTTTACTGCTGGTAAAACACTGGCATGACTGACTGACAGACAGATCTCCTTAATTATGACGTGTGCTTTGGCGCGTCTCGTGAATATACGGATTAAACAAGAACTGGGACATTATTTTGGGAAAGTTCTATGCCTGCCGACAGGAAAGAGACGAAGTAAAACATATCAAAACTGCTTAAAGTAGCAGAATTAACTCTCCCGTATGTGTAATTAACTCAAATAAAACGAAATGAAACGGGCAGCGAATGTTATTAAGACAGAAATAATGTGTTGAGAGGTATATCATTGCTCTTTCCTCCTTTCCTCTTTCCGACTCGTGATCCGCCTGGCAGTGATTAAATATGGAATGTAACTGATAATCCTCATTAGAGAAAATAACCTGGATTTTGTGACAAAACACAGTTCTCTCTTCTACCCTTCCTCACCACGTCGTTGTTATATTTGACGTTGATAAATAGACACAGCAAGTAATGAATATTTATCCATCTTTAGCTCATCAGAATCCTGGCCTAAGAACCTGGTCCTTTGATTGAGATTATAATAATTCTCGTAATAGGTATAAAGATTATTTTTGATTATGTTACTATAATCATATGTACAGAATGGAATTGTTGCCAAGTGAGTATTAGTGCCTTCAATTGGTCGATTAATTGGATTTTACAATTATTTTGTCACGATATCTAGTCAATCGTTTAGATAAAGGCTCTGTTACACAGATGGGTAAAGCATTCGCTGTCCACAGTGAATGTATAAATCCCTTAGAAGACCACTTTATCTAAGTCCACTGAAGGCTTTGCTAGTTAGGCAAATGTTGCTATTATTCAGCTAGTGTGTTGCTCCAGTATTAGATCTGGGGTTAATTATGTCAGCTTCCAGAACTCTCTATTTCTGATGCAGAAATTGGTCTTTTCTTAATTTTTTACTGTTCTAAAGGTGTTCTCGCTCATGCTTTTATTCATATAACTTATCATGAATAAACGCTCTCGTTCATTTTGCAATATATCATATTCTTCAGCTCTATTTATTCTCATTTGTGTTGCATCTTCAGCAAGCTGGTTCGTGCTTTTGATGTATATTTGGATTAGGATGAACCTTGGTAAGAGCCCCTTGCGGTACTCCACTCATTACCTCTCTCCACTTCGATATCTTCTCTCTTTCACTGCCACCCATTGTTTCCTTCCTGAGAGTTACCTCGCAATCAACTTTGCATTCTTCTTTACCCACCACCCTGTTTATGTTTCTTAAGTGAGAATCTCCTTGTGTGCGAATTATAAAGATAATTTAGTTAGTTTTGAATGTTGTCATTGAGAACGTAATTTCAACAACATTATTTGTTCTATAGTCAGATAATTTTCAGCCATATCCACCGTGGTCTCTCGTGAGCATCGCTTGAGTTGGTGTCTCGTTATAGATCGAACCTGTATGCATTGATCTGACTCATTGGGATCTGATACATAGTTATGATGGTTGTTGTTTCAGATTCAGCTTCTCGGATCAAAACGTTCCAAGTAGCACGGTCTATGGTGAGCCCGTAGTGGACTTACCTAGCGCAGGAGCGGAGCTGTAACTTACCTAACAATATTAGGTGGCGACATTTTATATTTTATTCACCCACAACGACTGCAGGTTCACCTCACTCAATCATATGATTGACAGTGATCATTCACCCTCGCCAATATCTATATATACATATTCTATATACATATATATATATATATATATATATATATATATATATATATATATATATATATATATATATATATATATATATATATATCTATATATGTAAATTTGAAAGCGATATAGAGGGGGAGAGCCAGCTAGCACCAAATTACACACTGCCAACTTGGAGAACACGACGAAATACACAAAACACTGCCCCAGTCATCATGGAAACATGTGAGATTGGTTGGTGTCAGTAGGGCGCCCTACTGACACCAACCAGAAGGAGAAGAAGATTGAATTACATGAAATATACATGCAATTTCTCAAGTTACCGGCCTTTATATCGTGTTATTGGCTAAATAGTTCAACTGACGGCGGTGGTGGAACCAAACACGGAATTGTACTAATCTACTAATGAAAATTTGACAACGTAGTTTATCTAATTAATTCCAAGGAGACGCATCACGTTCGGGATGATGTTTGGGTTCAAGACGAAGTGCGAACTTCTCAGTCCGTGGAAAAAAAATTCCGATCAATCACGTATCTATGACGGATCTGGATCAGATCCATCAGTTGCATTCCATGACACTGACTCAATATTACATAATTTTCTGTCCTTTATCAACTTATGGGAATTATTTCCTTTTACAAAGTATGACGATGCAATATGCCGATCATTGGTACACTTTTCAAGTAACTGACGATATTACGAAACGTGGTGTAACTCCTCAAGATTGTCTCGTAGAGATGGCGCTGCCCATCATTCAATTTCCTCCTAAACGTTAAGAGGCATATGTAAAATGAGGAAATTCTAAACCCTGAAAATATCTTCACAGAACAGCACTATTTCTCCTTATTCACTAGTTGCAACACCGTTCATAGCATGCTGGTTGAATGCCTTTCAAATAATAGCAACACACTCTAATTCCTCTTTCTATTACTCTGGGAACTAGAATGAAACGCATTGTTCACAGAAATCAGTCCCTTCTACTCTCAAAAGCCGGTTGTTTCCATCTAACTGATCTGAGTATCTCTTTCTGGCATATTTTCACTGACTGAATTTAATCAGGTAACTTCAGTTAATATAACGTGGCCCTATTGAGGCTATTGGTACCGGGAATTTGGTACCAATAAACACACACACACACACACACACACACACACACACACACACACCACACACACACACACACACACACACACACACACAACTTTAAATCGGTTGAGAGGCGATACCAAAGAGCCAGAGCTCAACCCCCGCAAGCACAACTAGGTGAGCACAACTACGTGAGTATACACACACACACACACACACACACACACACACACACACACACACGCACACACACACACACACACACACACACACACACACACACACACACACACACACACACACACACACACCTACCACTCTCCATAGTGTACAACAAGTCACTGGTAACAGGCGAACTGCCAAAAATTTGGAAGACGGCCAATGTAGTCCCAATATGCAAGAAAGGTGATAGGCAGGAGGCACTGAACTACAGGCCAGTGTCCCTAACTTGCATTCCATGCAAGATGCTGGAAAAGATTGTGCGAAAAAAGCTAGTGGAACATCTGGAGCAAAAGAACTTTCTAACACAACATCAACATGGGTTCAGAGATGGCAAATCATGCCTAACAGGATTAATTGAGTTCCATGACCAGGCAACAAAAATCAGGCAAGAGAGAGATGGCTGGGCAGACTGCATATTTCTGGACTGCCAGAAAGCTTTTGATACAGTACCACATAACAGACTAGTGCACAAACTGGAGATGAAGGCAGGAGTGTAAGGGAAGGTATTCCACTGGATAAGAGAGTACCTAAGCAACAGGACACAGCAAGTCACCGTGAGAGGTGAGGTCTCGGAGTGGCGGGGAGTCACTAGTGGAGTCCCACAGGGATCAGTCCTTGGACCTATACTGTTTCTGATATACGTAAATGATCTTCCAGAAGGAATTGACTCGTTCCTCCCGATGTTTGCTGATGATGCGAAAATTATGAGGAGGATCAGGACAGAGGAGGATAGTATGAGGCTACAAGATGACCTAGACAAACTGAAGGAATGGTCCGACAAATGGCTACTAAAGTTCAACCCAAGTAAATGTAAGGCACAGGTTGAAACTGAGTGACCAAATGAGCCACAGGGACACATTTTTGAAAAAACATTTTTGGTGTTAGAGTTGAATAACAAATAGAATGCACTAGGCAGTGATGTGGTGGAGGCGGACTTCATAAACACTTTCAAATGTTAATATGATACACCCCCAATAAGCTCGGGAATCTGTACAGCAGTTAATTGACAGTTCAGAGGCGGGGACCAAAGAGCCGAAGCTCAAACCCCGTAAGTATAATTAGGTGAATACCCTGCCACCCTTCCCCTTCTACGAAGCGGAGGACTTAATGAGGTGGACCTCCACTGGAGCACACCTCGAGCCCACGTATGTGTGTGAAAGGGAGGATTAGATACGGATCCGGAGACATGAAACATCAAAGATCAGACACCCACGTCCAAGAGGAAGTGGAGTCAGCATCGCCTCGCTCCCTGCTGCTCAGCCTCCCACAAGGAACTTGTATCCCCTTTGTAACAGCTCAGCTGGTGCCAGGTGGTGTTCCAGCACCTGCTCATTCATCATGATATATTACCTTTCAACACCAACTCATCTGCGACTCAATAATTATGTAGCACTTGCTAATTCTCTATCACAATGTAATTCAATACAAATTCATCCTTGAGCCATCGGCACTCCAGTATCAAGTCATCTTCGACTAAATACCACCTCTACCAGATGCTGCTGCAAGTGTTAGTTCATCCTCGACTTCAGCTCATCGATTAACAAATGCTCGTTTAACAATGCACGTTTAACAAATGCACGTTTAACAAATGCACGTTTAACAAATGCACGTTTAACAAATGCACGTTTAACAAACGGACGTTTAACAAATGGACGTTTAACAAATGGACGTTTAACAAATGCTCGTTTAACAAATGCACGTTTATAAATGCACGTTTAACAAATGTACGTTTAACAAACGGACGTTTAACAAATGCACGTTTAACAAATGCACGTTTAACAAATGCACGTTTAACAAATGCACGTTTAACAAATGGTCGTTTAACAAATGCACGTTTAACAAATGGTCGTTTACAAATGCACTGAACTTATATCCATTCCCGACGAGATAACAATTTTCGCTTCACCTCAGTTTTTCATGTATCTACGAATATCCAAATGAGTAGCTCTGTGGTTCTTAAATTCACTTCATGATGAACATTAACCACACATGAACCATTATTAATTTTCAGTGAATTACATAAAACTGGAATTGATACCATTACTTGATATAAACTATACCATTAACTGGTAACAAATACCACAGAACTGCAATGTTATTTACTTACGTAATAAATTCTGTAGAACTAGAAAATGATTACAAGTTAAAAATTCTACATAAATGGAAATTATCTCTCCGCTCGCAAAACAATGGGTCCATTTACATTTATTTGTTTAAGCGACAGAGAAAAAATTATGACATTTGTTTTTACATAGTGGAGAGTTAGTATCCCAATATGGCGGAATTTGCTATAGTGTCCGGTTATTGTTGTAGTGTTAAATTGGAAACCGGTTAATGAAGCGCTTTAATTGAATGTTTGTTTCGTAATATTCGAAAGTTCTAATGCTCTTGAAACCTGACACTTGAATAGCTATTATGATTTATTATGATTTAAATTTGTGGGTAATATTATTAATGTAAATTATGGTATGTTATTTGTTATTGCTCACCATTTATCTCTTTATATTATTTATACTTTATTTTGTCTAGCGTCATCTAGCCCTACTTCCATATATTCATATATCCATATATTCATCTCTCTTTCCCACCTTTCCTCCTTTTATACTTTCAACTTACGTTCCTCTATTCATTTATCATTTCGTCCTTCTGTCCATTCATCCTTCCCTCTTTGTTTCTTACTTTCCAACCCTCAACCCATACCTTCCTATCACTGCCATTACTGCCCTCTCTCTCTCTCTCTCTCTCTCTATACCTGACTCTCCTAACTCTTTTATCCTAACTCCCTTCCTCCCTCTCCTCCTCCCTCCGCCTCCCTCCTCCTGGGCTCAGAATCACTCCCCCCACTACTCCTTCCTTGGGATTATGAGCTAGAGTTGAAAGCTACATCAGGATTCGCTCAGGTGAAAAATCTGACTTCGGCCCAAGGTGATGAGAAGGGATTTCACCTTCCGCACAACGCCACTCTCGAGGGCTAACATCTGGTTGATCCCCACACTCATGAGTTAGTATGTACTATTTGCACTCATAAACATGCACTCGCGAGGGAGGGAGTGAGAATATCAGGGGGGGGGGGGGGAAAGCGCCAAGTTATTACGACTATATAGCACTGGGAAGGGGTCAGGATTAGGATTTGGGATGGGACCGGAGCATGAATAAGGAATGGCATGTAAGTTATCCCAAAGTTCAACACGTCTTGGAGCTTGTCGTCCAGAAGTTATGAGGGCGTACTACAAAGGATTGTGGGCGCAATCAACCAAAAGTAATTCTGATAATCGCTCTTATTACAAAAAACTATTGCGAAGAATTGGTACACACACAGAACATTTAAATACATGCTAAGATAACCCAAATCATATAGAAACTGAAGTAAAGTTTTGATACACCAAAAAGTTTTCTAAGATAACATGACAAACATTCAAGAATGATTAGGAGACTGTTAAAATAAATTGAATTGGTGTCTGTGATACGTTTTCTAACTTCAATTAGATATGGTAAAATAACCCCTTGTGTCTTACGAGGAAATATATTAATAATATATTTTAATTAAAGTTCATCCAGGGCGGAATATGATTCAAGCATATAACCTGTAATAAATAAATTGTTGTAATTTTCTCACATATTTTACAAAAAAAATATGTCAATGCTCTTCACATTAATTGCAAAACTAAATCATATTTATTATTTATTGACATGAAATAATTATTAATTAGTATATCAGTTACACAATTCAATACAGTATTCAATAACTTATGGTTTCCACTTGCCAGTTACTTATTAGATATGGTAGGAAATACGAAAGAAATTATCCAACCAAAATGCAGAACCTGAAAGAGAGAGACAAGCTTCCTTCTGTATGTTCTGTGAATATTTGTTGCGATTAGCACTACCGAGAATTAGCTCTATAGTTGGACTGATGGTTGTGAGTGATTGCCTCTGTGTTTGGTAGATATGTGTTGCTTTGCCGTATGTTGATTGGTGACCTAACTGTGTTGACCCACCACATCAACACAGCCATAAACGTGCCATAGATACCAGGCAGGAGTATCTATGGCAGCTATAGTATCTATAACACAGGAGTATCTATAAAATATCATTCACAGGTGGAGACACTGTTACACCGTCGGAAATTACACTTTTACAAACATGGATGATCAAACTAACAGTGACCGACACAACAGGAAACAAACAGGGGGAGCAGGAAAAGAGAACAAGTAAAAAAAAAACCGGGAGATGGAAATGAAAAAATAATCTAATACAGCCATGGTTGCGAGAGATCGCGTTCCTTTTTTTTTTTAATAGCTGGAGATGAGCGGGTGACTCGTACTTTGGGGTAGCAGGGGACGGGGAGCCCCGGAGGTTAATAAACAAAAAGTGAACAAAACGTGAGCCAGAACACGACTAAACGTCAACCAGAATTACAATAAAAGTCAACCAGAATTAGACTAAAAGTCAAACAGAAAACCACTACAAACTCCACTACAATAACACTAAAATTCAACCAGAACACAGTAGAAAGTCAAAGTACAGGTAATAGTAATCAGAACATACTTAAAAGACAATTGCATTAAAAAAGAACACAATAAAAATTTCAGAGAACCAATTAAGGGCGATTCAACAGAAGACAAAACGAGCGAAAACACAGTTTAAAGTGTACTAGAACAATAT
>WNGS01169217.1:12230539-12244525 GCA_020271785.1 Procambarus virginalis
AAATGCAATTTATTTATAATTTGCATATAAGCCCAAGCCCATTTGGGAGCAGTTTCCAGAAGCGCAAAATAGATAAAACAAACAGAAATAAAAAATATAATTGAATTGGTTAATTCAAACATTTTTCTGTCAATACAATTATAGTGAAAGTTGGTAATTAGCTCCTGCATATTACCGTTGATGATCACTCTCACTATTACTACCCTTGCAACCGTTTATACAGAGGAGCAGCTGCCAACACGTTCAATACAGCCACTACCATGACATCACTACCAGTATAGTGATACGACCACTGGTGACACGATTACCAATGTGGTGAAACGACTTCCAGTATAGTGAG
Source organism: Procambarus virginalis (assembly GCA_020271785.1). Taxonomy (NCBI): domain Eukaryota; kingdom Metazoa; phylum Arthropoda; class Malacostraca; order Decapoda; family Cambaridae; genus Procambarus; species Procambarus virginalis. The sequence continues at coordinate 12,230,880 of WNGS01169217.1, forward strand.
ACGACTCCCAGTATGGTGAAACGACTCCCAGTATGGTGAGACGACTTCCAGTACGGTGAGACGACTCCCAGTATGGTGAGACGACTTGCAGTATGGTGAGACGACTCCCAGTATGGTGAGACGACTTGCAGTATGGTGAGACGACTCCCAGTATGGTGAGACGACTCCCAGTATGGTGAGACGACTCCCAGTATTGTGAGACGACTTGCAGTATGGTGAGACGACTCCCAGTATGGTGAGACGACTCCCAGTATGGTGAGACGACTTGCAGTATGGTGAGACGACTTGCAGTATGGTGAGACGACTCCCAGTATGGTGAGACGACTCCCAGTATGGTGAGACGACTTGCAGTATGGTGAGACGACTTGCAGTATGGTGAGACGACTCCCAGTATGGTGAGACGACTCCCAGTATGGTGAGACGACTCCCAGTATGGTGAGACGACTCCCAGTATGGTGAAATGACTCCCAGTATGGTGAGACGACTCCCAGTATGGTGAGACGACTTCCAGTACGGTGAGACGACTCCCAGTATGGTGAGACGACTCCCAGTATGGTGAGACGACTCCCAGTATGGTGAGACGACTTCCAGTACGGTGAGACGACTCCCAGTATGGTGAGACGACTCCCAGTATGGTGAGACGACTCCCAGTATGATGAGACGACTCCCAGTATGGTGAGACGACTCCCAGTATGGTGAGACGACTCCCAGTATGGTGAGACGACTTGCAGTATGGTGAGACGACTCCCAGTATGGTGAGACGACTCCCAGTATGGTGAGACGACTCCCAGTATTGTGAGACGACTTGCAGTATGGTGAGACGACTCCCAGTATGGTGAGACGACTCCCAGTATGGTGAGACGACTCCCAGTATGGTGACATCACTGGCAGGAGAAGTCATGACACAGTCCTCCTCACACACCCATCACAGCCACCACCACCCACTTACATCACAGCCCCATCAACCACCTACGTAATCCCCACCTCTGTCACCCACCTGCACACATCCCTCCCTATTCTCATACCCCCACCGCCTTCATCACACTACGTCTCAATCACCTACCTTACTACCTCCCTATTTCCCTTTTACCTTACCTCCCCTTCAAGACCCATATCGTCGTTTACCGACTGCCCTAGACCTACTTTATTATCTTCAGCAGGTAAGTAAGCCCCTTTCTTCTTTTCCCATTTCCACGGATTCTTCCTTCGTCATGTTCCTGCTTTACTCTCTCATCAGTTACTCCCATTCCCATTCCAGGTTCTCTCCCTTACACAACACCCACGTACTACCTTTCCATTAAAAGCTACCGCTCCCTCTCTCCCTCCTTCACAGCCCATATCAAATATACTTTTCTTTCATAAAATATTGACGTTATGTTATGGTATCGAACTTGCAGCCCTGGAGAGTCATGGGGAGCCCAAGGATGCGCGTTCGAGTCTATGGTATTGCCTAATTATTTTTGCCATCTATGCATAACGTTCTAGTGATTTCATGGAATATTCTTTTTTGTGTACTTATGTTTCTCCTCCCTTTATTCCGGCCGTTATCAGCTCCTTCACCCCCTCCCTCTTCCCCTTGGCCTCACAGTCAAGGGGGTCCAACACTCCCTGCCAATCAAGGGGCCCCAGGAGGACAAAGGGGAGCCTCACACCAGTGCCACTAACCATTGGCCAACAGTAATTCCCAATTTCCGTGGCTGGCCCTGTCCTCCCCTTACACGCTGTTATGGATTCATTATTGCGACGATTGCTAATTCCTTCCTGGCCAGGGCCTCCTCCTCCTCCTCGTCGTCGTCCTCGTCGTGTCTGCTTCAAGGCTCCGTCGTCGCCGTCGCCGTCCGTGATCTTGCAAGATTTTTCCTCGTATGATAAATGAAATCGAATACAAATATTCCCAACAAAAGCAAAAATATTAGGACACAGATCTCGAGGGAATATGGAGATTAATTAGCTCAGGTATACAATCGATTTNGATGGTTCAATTTATATAATAAATCCTAGTTGTTGGCATGAAGCACACCCCATCGTCAGCACTGGCGATCCTTCGCCACAGGCACTCGCGTCGTGAAGGGACTGCGTCCCAGGCACGTCATAGCGACAGTCAGCAACGTAGTGCCGGACTCAACAGGACAGAGCCCAACGTCCGTGGCGAGAGACGGAGCGACGAACACCCACCACCGACCGAAGCTCAGGGCGCACTGGCCAGCCTGCATCCTCCGTGCTCTCACTCTGCCTCAGGTGAGGGGTGGAGGAGGATCTTGGAGGGGGAGGGGGATAGGTAGGTGGGTGGGGGAGGGGGATGCTTGGAGTGAGAGAGAACGTGGAGACGCTGGATGGTGATGATGCTCTTGCTTCTCAAACTTCTCCTCCTCCTTTTTTCCCCTGTTTTAACGGGTGATAGTGTAGGGATGATTGTGATGAGGCACTGTTCCTTTTGGAGATGGTGAAGGGGAGATGACAATATTGCTTTAGTTTGTCCTCTTGGGTATTGTGGATTCTGATGTTCATTCTTTAACATTTTAAGTGTAGATGTCCTTCAAAATATGGATGTTTGTCGAAGTGATGTAGATTGTCATATTTCTCAGGTCTGTCTTCCGCTGCAAGTGTTTACTTTTCGATTCGACTTGCTTTTTTTTCATTTGTGTTTTAACAAATATTTTAATGGTGTTTTTTTGTATCACGTGTTCGATGAGAGTTGTTAATTCATGTATTCAGGTACTGGTGAATTATGCTGCAGTCATCAATTATGCTGCAGTCATCAATTATGCTGCTGTCATTAAATATGCTACTGTTATCAATTATGCTGTTTTTTTATTAATTATACGGCCGTCATTAATTATGCTACCAGTTTTGTGATCAATAAATCATAAATTTCCATTCCAGTTGATGTTTATATCTTTTACTAGTGTTCTGCTGCTTCTGTTGATGTTATTCTGAAATATCCGTCACGATCTTTATTGTGTCTTTATTTTCTGTTGGGCTTACAAGCAATATTTCTATTACTCTTCCTTATTTAATTGCTGTTACTTTGTCATTTTCTGTGGTTCTTCTCCTTGCTGTCGCTGCTAGAACAGTTGTTGCTCCGGCTGATGCTTTGCTCTCACTTACTGCTGCTATTCTGAAGCAGCAAAACAAAAAAAACATTTGTTTTTCTACCTATATTGGTGATATTATTGCATGTGTTTCTTCAAGTCTTGGTGGTCTGGAAACACATGTGTTTCTAGATATATTGATGACCTTTGCTGGTGTGTTTTTACGTATATTTATCATCTTATCACATGTGTTTCTAAATGCATTGTCAATCTTGAAACATGTGTTTATACATATATTGATAGCCTAAGCACAGGTGTTGTTACATATACTGGTGATCTTGTCATATATATATATATATATATATATATATATATATATATATATATATATATATATATATATATATATATATATATATACATATATATATATATATATATATATATATATATATTTTTTTTTTTTTTTTTTTTTTTTTTTTTTTTTACCTAGAAGGGGTACCACCTCTGGTGCAAGTGTAGGGACCCATAGCCTCGGAGAAGAAAATAAAGAGTACTCAGAGAAGACCTTGTGGATCCTCACTGAACACTTTGATATTTTCTTCTCCTACCACCCCTATTCTTTTGGTATGTGTGTATATTTATCTAACTTTATTTGAAAATGTCATTACACAAAAAAGTTACAGTATTGATTACATGCAGGGTACAAGTCTGCTTGTCACAAGTTGAAAAGCTCCTCCAGCTCCTCAGATGGCGGGCAGGAACCATGGATGCAGTGAGCATTTCCTCTCTGGATTGCCACACTGAGGCGCTGAAAAAGAAAACTGGCAGCTCTAGGGTCTCTAGTTGTTTCGATTAGCTTAGACCCCAACTCCTTCAAAAAGCTAGCAGCACTTTTACCCAGGCACCAAGTGTCTCTGAGGCAATGGGGACAAAATTGTAGTGGTGCTCAAGGTCTCTGTATTTACGTGACTTGGCGGCTTCCCGGTGATTGGCAGCTCCTCCTGCTTGAGTAGCACTGAAGTCAACATAGGTATTGGCTAAAGTTGAGACGCAAGTGTAGTCCCACACCAACTGTCTACCATTCTTCCAGGGGTTCACCGTGATTCCATCTGGGCGACCGACAGGCTCATTAGAGTTGTGGGACATTAGGTACCGGGGCTCTCTCTCTGCTGGACAGCCGGCTGTGGTAAGGCTTCTCTTAATAATGTCATTGACCTCGCCGTGTCTTGCATGCCATCCTCCTGTCCTTTGGCAGAGAAGGCCATGCCGTCCGTACCTGTCGGCCTCTGCCTCGCCGCAAATACACCTGTATTCGGTGTGGATTGGGGCAGCGAGACGGAGAGCCACGGCAATTCGGAGGGCCTGTGGTGTGAGACGAGTGCCGGTTGCTGACATTGGGATTGCTAATAGGAAATCACCTGCATGGGGAGCTGCTATATATATATATATATATATATATATATATATATATATATATATATATATATATATATATATATATATATATATATATATATATATATATTTGTTCCATTATTGGTGATCTTAGCACATTTATTCCTTTCAATATATGTGATCTAGATACATGTGTTTCTACACATATATTGGTGCTCTTAGCACATGTATTTACACATTTATTAGTGCTCTTAGCAGACATTTTTTTCTCCCTGTGGTTTCCCCACTGTTTAGTAACTGCTGCTGCTACTGATGCTTGCGTTGTGACTTGTTGTTAACACAGTACCTTGTGTTACTAAATTAACTCTGACACTTCTTTTTTTAGCTCCAAGTTTATTTCGTGTAAACTGTAAACCTCTTCCGCCAGTCAGGTAAACTGTGACCTCACGTCAGTCATATGAACGATACTCCACGTCACTCAGGTAAACTCGTCAGTGCCATGGGAACTGTATCCTCTCGTTCAAGATTTCTACTGCTTGTGGCTGCTGTGGTTCAGGTGTAAAGGTTTCCACCAGCCGTCGTACAAGTCGAGGTTCGACTCCTTCATGGTCCAGCTGGATAAGAGATTTAGTCCACAGATACATAATAATATGCAATTTTTATGTCATATCAAGGGTCTCAAATTGCTGTATTAACCTGTTATTTACATCCTTATCGTCCGTATATAGTTTGTGATGTTTTTTTTTCAATTTTTATTCGACTTGCTCGTGACAATGCGTAACCAATTAGACAACCAGGCACTGCTTCTTGCAAGTCGGCGTTCGAACCCCCCACCCCCACACCCCAGACGGACCAAGTAGATTGGACATTATTCCTTCCTTCCTATCACTATCGCACCTCCTTATCGTCCTCAGGTCGTTCAACGAGGAATATAACGCTCTATAGTCGTACCAGCTTCAGTGCTTTCGCTGATGAAGACTACCTTACCTGCTCCTTAACATCAACCATCCGTGTTAAGTAATCTTGGCAATTAAGGAGGACGCGTCGTTAAGGAGGGCTCACCTAGTTAGCTGAGATGTTGTTCCTTCTGGCATGTTTTATGGCGGTCTTAACCAGACGGTGAAGTACCACTTTGCATGTCTATACCAGGTTGTCCGGCTCACTGCTGGAGCCAGACCCTCTCTTGATATACTGACACTCTTAAAACAAGACAAATTAGCTTTTTCCATTTTCACTTTTGCATATATATATATACATATATATATATATATATATATATATATATATATATATATTATATATATATATATATATATATATATGATATATATATATATATATATATATATATATATATATATATATATATATATATATATATGATATATATATGATATATATATATATATATATATATATATATATATATATATATATATATATATATATACATATATATATATATCACAACGTACATTCACACACACACACACCAATAAACACAGTACGATACAGTAAGATGTTCATCCAAAATGAATAGCAGGCAGACTTTAAAGCCTACTTGACCACCTGTAAAGCAATAGACATAAGAAAGAGTAGCGTGTGAAGTGTATCGAAAATACCGGAAAGAATCTAGATATAAACTAGCAGGAAACCGAGTGAATTACCCTTTATTAAAAACAGTTCATACGAGGCAAGAGTTTATGGTAACTTAACAGCGCCCTGTTCCGTGCTTAACCTATTAATTACGCCTGAGACAAACGCGACCGGCGCTGAGCAACGACCGAATATAACTGTAATTTGCGTAATACGGACGGTCACTTGCTGGCAAATTACAGGCAATCCCTGTGTGACGTGATCACAAGCTGGCTGTTACTCACTGATTCGTGGAATACACTGTGCTTTTCGTTGTAGGAGTGGTTTAATAATCTAGTGTTAATGACATGTTTTAAAGATGTGATATTGGCTGTGAAGGAGGATTAATAAATGGGGACTTGGAAAGTGTTTCGATGGAAAGTGTTAATGGTTCAATTAATGGGACTTGTTTTTGGTTAAGAAATTGTGTGTGTGTCTGTGTGTGTGGGTTTGTGTGTGTGTGTGTGTGTCTGTGTGTGTGGGTTTGTGTGTGTGTGTGTGTGTGTGTGTGTGTGTGTGTGTGTGTGTGTGTGTGTGTGTGTGTGTGTGTGTGTGTGTGTGTGTGTGTTTGTGTGTGTGTGTGTATGTGTGTGTCTGTGTGTACTCACCTATACTCACCTATTTGTGCTTGCGGGGGTTGAGCTCTGGATCTTTGGTCCCGCCTCTCAACTATCAATCAACTGGTGTACAGGTTCCTGAGCCTATTGGGCTCTATCATATCTACACTTGAAACTGTGTATGGAGTCAGCCTCCACCACATCACTGCCTAATGCATTCCATTTGTCAACCACTCTGACACTAAACAAATTCTTTCTAATATCTCTGTGGCTCATTGGGCACTCAGTTTCCACCTGTGTCCCCTAGTGCGTGTGCCCCTTGTGTTAAATAGCCCGTCTTTATCTACCCTGTCAATTCCTCTGTGTGTGGGTTGTGTGTGTGTGTGTGTGTGTGTGTGTGTGTGTTGTGTTGTGTGTGTGTGTGTGTGTGTGTGTGTGTGTGTGTGTGTGGTGTGTGTGTGTGTGTGTGTAATTACCTAAGTGTAATTACCTAAGTGTAGTTACAGGATGAGAGCTACGCTCGTGGTGTCCCGTCTTCCCAGCACTCTTTGTCATATAACGCTTTGAAACTACTGACGGTCTTGGCCTCCACCACCTTCTCACCTAACTTGTTCCCACCGTCTACCACTCTGTTTGCGAAAGTGATTTTCTTATATTTCTTCGGCATCTGTGTTTAGCTAGTTTAAATCTATGCCCTCTTGTTCTTAAAGTTCCAGGTCTCAGGAAATCTTCCCTATCGATTTATCAATTCCTGTTACTATTTTGTATGTAGTGATCATATCACCTCTTTTTCTTCTGTCTTCTAGTTTCGGCATATTTAATGCCTCTAACCTCTCCTCGTAGCTCTTACCCTTCAGTTCTGGGAGCCACTTAGTAGAATGTCTTTGCACCTTTTCCAGTTTGTTGATGTGCTTCTTAAGAGATATGGGCACCACACAACCCCACTCCATATTCTAGCTTTGGCCTAACAAAAGTCGTGAACAATTTCTTTAGTATATCGCCATCCATGTATTTAAAAGCAATTCTGAAGTTAGAAAGCGTGGCATTGGCTCCTCGCACAATATTCTTTATGTGGTCCTCAGGTGATGTATAGTGTGTATATGTGTGTGTGTGTGTGTGTGTGTGTGTGTGTGTGTGTGTGTGTGTGTGTGTGTGTGGTGTGTGTGTGTGTGTGTGTGTGTGTGTGTGTGTGTGTGTACTCACCTAGTTGTACTCACCTAGTTGTGCTTGCGGGGGTTGAGCTCTGGCTCTTTGGTCCCGCCTCTCAACCGTCAATCAACAGGTGTACAGTTTCCTGAGCCTAATGGGCTCTATCATATCTACACTTGAAACTGTGTATGGAGTCAGCCTCCACCACATCGCTTCCTAATGCATTCCATTTGTCAACCACTCTGACACTAAAAAAGTTCTTTCTAATATCTCTGTGGCTCATTTGGGCACTCAGTTTCCACCTGTGTCCCCTAGTGCGTGTGCCCCTTGTGTTAAACAGCCTGTCTTTATCAACCCTGTCGATTCCCCTGAGAATCTTGAATGTGGTGATCATGTCCCCCCTAACTCTTCTGTCTTCCAACGAAGTGAGGTTTAATTCCTGCAGTCGCTCCTCGTAGCTCATACCTCTCAGCTCGGGTACTAGTCTGGTGGCAAACCTTTGAACCTTTTCCAGTTTAGTCTTATGCTTGACTAGATAGGGACTCCATGCTGGAGCCGCATACTCCAGGATTGGTCTGACATATGTGGTATATAATGTTCTGAAAGATTCCTTACACAAGTTTCTAAAGGCCGTTCTTATGTTAGCCAACCTGGCATATGCTGCTGATGTTATCCTCTTGATATGAGCTTCAGGGGACAGGTCTGGCGTGATATCAACCCCCAGGTCTTTCTCTCTCTCTGACTCTTGAAGTATTTCATCTCCCAAATGATACCTTGTATCTGGTCTCCTGCTTCCTACCCCTATCTTCATTACATTACATTTGCTTGGGTTAAACTCTAACAGCCATTTGTTCGACCATTCCTGCAGCTTGTCCAGGTCAGACAAGCTGTGTGTGTGTGTGTGTGTGTGTGTGTGTGTCAACACACACACACACATATACATTTCTTCTTTATAATTTGATTTATCTCGATCTATTCTCCATATCTCCGCTTCATGGAGGCTGCAAGTGTGTGAGACAGTTAGACCTGATGTAGTTTACAAACTACTTCGCTACTCATGCACGCACGCACACTGACACACTTATGGATACTCTTGTAGAAATGAAGCACAAGAGAATCGGGATTCATCACATCTCTAGACGATCGATATGTAAAACACGCTCTCTACTAGCTGCAGCTAAGTTCTAGCAAATGCAACTAGGGGAACATTACTAGAAACTTTCACACGCACTGACGCCCATATACTACTAGACCACATTCCCTACAGTACCATTCATCAACTAACTACCGTTTTTGCAATATCCAAAACTAAATTCAATAGAGCACCCTTTAATTTATTTCCATCGATTTCCTGTTCAGCACAAGTTTAGGTACAGAAACCCTGCAACTCTGTACCCAACTCTGCCATAAATAATACAAAATTAGACGCTAGTTCACCACGATACACTTCAATATTTCGTCCTACAGATATTAATAAAAATACCCACTCTATACAGTTTCTTAATCCTATAGCAAAACGAACTCCAGAACTGATTATAAATCATTTCTAAGTTACAATACAAAGACGTTTGTTTTAGAATCCTGTTTCGTCTCCGGAAAATTCTCAAGAACCGCAAAATATATGAAGTTTTACTTCAGCATTAAGGAGTCGCAAATAATGGGTTTCTAAAAATATAATTTTATATATATAGCAATCTAAAAATATAGTCACGCCTCGAAAACACGAAATATCATAAATATCATACCTTCATAAATCTTTGAAAGCTTGAACGAATTTCACTGCTTGTTGGTTTGCTAATTTTTAATACAACCCCCTGCCCATCCCGCGGGCGATAGTGGAATAGGTTACAGAGGAACATATTGAGCGCATGAACAAAAAACAAAAGTTCATTTAGCTAAGCAAATAACAGTCATGTGGAGTTAGTTTAACCATTAAATATATATGTGATTCAAGAACTGAGCCTCAACATACAGAACAATTTGCATCTCTGATGAGCCAGTTACACAGTTACTAATTATGCTTCACACACCCGTGCAATGGGCGACAGTTTTAGAGTCATGTGCATTGCAAAAAGCAAACCGGATGTTTGGTTAGATTAAGATTTCTAGCAGTATGCCGGTTGCAACTGGCTAACGCCTTCTTGAAAGTATAGCCGATTAGAATATTTTCATATTTTCACATCTGCCTTCAGTTACCACCAGCTTGCCGGCCAGAATCAACAAATATTTCAACACTAACCCTTTCAGATAGGTTGCCGTTGCAAATGTAAGGAGGTCTTACTTACCTGGCTCCCTCTGGACACCTCAGTAGAATGTCTCGGCTTCCTGGGGACACTGCGTTGGATGTCTTACTGTTTCGAGTCCTTGTGGACGCTCTAGAGTGTCTTACTGTACAGGATTCATGCCGACATGTACGATATCTCCTTTTTCTGGCTCTATGTACACACTATTCGCTCAAACAATTCAAACTTCTGAAAATTTTAGACAACTAGCAAACATGACCCAGTTCGTTTCCTCCTAAAACCTCCCCTTTAACAAAAGCATGCTTACTGAAATACGAATATTAATTAATCAATTATTCTCTTTGACTGCTGTATATTATTGAAGCCTCGTTGTTTAGTCATGCTTCCGCTTGTGCTGTGATGGGACTCACCGAGCTCAAGGTAACAGCGTCACTCTGGGAGTGCTATGAGGGTCGTCCCCAGGGCTCAAGGTAATTGCTTCACTCTGGGAGTGCTGTGTGGGTCGTCCAAAGGGTTCAAGGTAAATGCTTCACTCTGGGAGTGCTATGAGGGTCGTCTCCAAGGCTCAAGGTAACTTCCTCACTCTAGGAGTGCTGTGACGGTCGTCCCCAGAGCTTAAGGTAATTCTACTTCACTCTCTGGGAGTGCTATGTTGGCCACTCAGCATTGATGGTACTATGTTGATAGCCATTCACATTACTCTCTAAGTAACGACGAGCCACCAATCTGTTTGACAGAATCAAGGTGGTAAAAAAAAATTCAAGCATCTCAGTACCGCCAGTCAGAATATAGATCACATTCAAAGAACTGCAATTTCAATCAAACTGCCAGGGCCCAGTTTGGTAAGAAGGATCAGTAGAATCCATCAGAGTTCCAACCATTCAAACAGATCCAGAGTATCAGGCAATCAGAGCCATGAGGCAGTCGTCAAGTGAGCACTTTTGATTTGAGCAAATGAGATTCCAGCCCCATGGTATTGGAAAACATATATTTCATTCAGCCGTTGCAGGCAGACTGACACGCTATGAAATATGGAATACATTTCGTGCTTCATTACCTCTACAAAGTAAACAGAATCTAAAGTGAATACTAATGTAATTAAATATATGTTGTTTAATTAATTATTTTCTAGTTTGCGATAAAATTAATTAATGATAGCGTTTTATATTTTTGTCTTCCGTTATTTATTTGCTTGTCTGCAGAACACAATAAAATTCTGTTAATACTAAAGCGATACTCCGCTTATAATAGGCGCTGATGAATATTTTATATATATATATATATATATATATATATATATATATATATATATATATATATATATATATATATATATATATTTCACATTAGTGAAGTTTAGCTCTTTTCTATTTTCCTTATACACGAGTCCGTTAAAAGCTTAGGGACCAGTTTCGAAGCACATATCTGAACCATTCTTAGTCTGGCTCTTGATCTTTAGTGCGCAAGTTCTGAGAGCGTTCCACCATAGTTTGATACAACATGTTGAGGGCCTCCTTGCTCAGGCTACCCCCAGACTGTTCTGCTGTCTGCCAATCTCGCATACGATTCTGATGTTATTCTGTTAATGTGCGCTTCTTGTGACAAGTTTGGAGTCGTATCTACTACATAGACACGACACCAGCAATTGTCTTACCATCATTGTTAAATGTCCCTTTGGTTATCTCTCACATTCTCCATTGCCTTGCATTGACTAGTTAAACTCAAATAGCCATTAACTTAACCTCATCAAAGATAGTGTCTCCAAACGTACCATTTGATCGTTATGACTATTTGCATTATTCCAGCAACATCACCACACCATATCCACACCCCCCGGTCACATCAGGCCCACAGCCCACCCCCCTGGTCACCAATCGTCACCATCACCTCCCACCATCGTCATGCATCTTACCGTAGCCAAGAGTTGTCAGGTGCTCCACACTAATAAACAATTGCCACCTCGGCTCATTGTTTCCCTTAATTAACGACGGGAAGTTGGCATCGCCTCGAGGGAGGAAGGTCGGTGCTCGAGTCATTTCACTTTGCTAAAATTACGGTCAATATTTATTCGTATTTTTTGTTTAATAGTCCATTGGGTGACTGGTGAACGCTGTGATACGAGAATGTTTAATAAGGAAATGTTTAAAATAATTATGTTTGAGAGCAAAATGTTTAGCTACAGATTGTTTATTAATAGATGGCTGAATTGAAGAATCCTTGATATTAACATGTATAAAAAGTTTAGCATCTAATATCAGAAAGTTTAATAGAAGAATGTTTCTAGAGAGAATGTTTAATTAAAAGAAGAGTGTTGCTACATGCATAAGTGATGTACTAGTTTATAATATAATTTATCTATTAAACAAACACGTGTTTTTGCTTTACTTCTCTTCAAGGGAAGAAGTAATGTTATCAAGACGAGCACCTTCGAGATATCAGTGAACACATGCCTGGTTTGAGAGTTTTGCTTCCTTCTTGTGGAAGTGATATCTGAGTTTTCCAACCACCTGCTGCTGTTGGGAGTCTCACGAAATTATGGCAGCTTTAATATTTATTGAGTTGCTGCGGATTTGCATATATGAGTTTGTTGCGTATACGTGTGTGTGTGTGTGTGTGTGTGTGTGTGTGTGTGTGTGTGTGTGTGTGTGTGTGTGTGTGTGTGTGTGTGTGTGTGTGTGTGTGTGTTACTTCTCTAATGTATGTAGAAAAAGTAAGCCATCATACACGAAAGTATTCTCGAAAACTTAATAGATAAACATGATTGAATAGTAAGGTAAAATGAATAAAGTGGTAATTAATTTGTATCTCAACGTTTGAGTTTAAAGAATCAACTCAGTTACTGAATAGCTGAGCTGATTTGGGCGAAAATATACCCAGTGCTGTATGTAAAGTCTGTATGTGCTGGTTGAATTATGACGCACAACGGGCTGAAGAGAATGATGGAGATATAATGGAGATCATTCTTTTGATTTTTGTTCTAATCCCAAGAGATGGATTCATTGCGCTTTTTTTCAGATCGGCTTGTGTGTTTATTGCTGTGCTCGATGATTTCCCTCGGTCAGCGTCAGCACATGGTTGCTCGAACATTCGCTTTAAACCAGGATTGTTCAAAGGTCAGTTTAAGGCCACGGGTGTTCAAGGGTAACTTTCACATCAGGACTGGTTAGAGGTCACCTTTAGACCAGGTTAATTATAGATCGTTTTCACACCAGAGCTCTTTATAGTATATAATTAGATAAGAGCTGATAAAAGATCCATTTAAGGCCACGGGTGTTCAAGGGTAGCACTCAGATCAGGGCTGTTTAGAGATCACCTTTAAACCAAGTTAATTATAGGTCTTCCTCTGGTCACAACTGTTGAAAGGTCAGCTTCAGACCATAAAAATATGGGAAGAAATGTTACAGGTTATCAGGAATATTGAGTTCTTCAGCACAGTTCAGTTCAGATCGATGGAAACAGTCCCTATGTCACATATTGGGTAATTAGAGGACAATCCAGTATTAATGATATACTGTACTTGATTGGAAGGATCAGTATAGTGCATTAGTTGAGCTTGTCTATCTTCAATAAACGCCAAGAAACAAAATCAAATATAAGTTGTAAATTTCATAGGGAGTATATTTAAATTAACC
>WNGS01169217.1:12245616-12258116 GCA_020271785.1 Procambarus virginalis
CATATTAAGAAAAGATAAATTGAATCTACAAGATTTGAAACAAATGAATACATATCCATGTTAAGATTGACTGGCATCGTATTCTTACGTCTCAGGCGTTAGGGGTTCCCCTCTTCCATCTACTTTCTTTCCCGCAGGTCCACCGGAGCAACTCCTCTCTCCTCTATAGTGCTTCATTCCTCTAATATCTGCCGCTGCTTTACCATCCCAGCGTCTCTGCACTGCTGACTCTATAAGATCTCACCTCATTACTATTCTCCATCACACCCTCCCCCTCCATCAATAATCCCCATCACTCCTTCCCCACCCTCCCTCCTTCCCGCCATCACTTCCTTTCTTTCCACCAAGCCCCCTTCTATCACACATTCCATTACTTCCCTTTATCATTCACCTACACCTCAGTGTTTCACTCGTCTCGTTTCCGCTCTTCGTGTACTCTAGCTCCATCAACCCTCCATCGCCACTCCCGCACTCAAACCCGTTCACAAACATTATCTCATTCACTTCTGGCAGGATTCCCTGAATCTTTCGGGCGATTTCTGACCCTTCAGACGATTCCTGAACTTTTCCTGCGATTCCTGAACCTTTCCGGCCATTCCTGAACCTTTCCGGCCATTCCTGAACCTTTTCGGCGATTCCTGAAACCTTTCCGGTCATTTCTGAACTTTTCCGGCCATTCCTGAACTTTTCCAGCGATTCCTGAACCTTTCCGGTCTTCCTGAACCTTTCCGGCCATTCCTGAACCTTTCCGGCCATTCCTGAACTTTTCCGCCGATTCCTGAATCTTTCCGGGAATTCTCAAGCCTATCCTCCGTCCACCTTTGCTATCAACATCGATTTCAAGGGGTTTCCATCATTACATCATTCCTCTAGGTATGCTGCCGAGCCGTCCACCTCACTGTTCCACCAGAGCACATTATCCCCCCTTCCTCGTAGGGAGACTTACCACTCCTTCAGACAACCAGCATGCCAGGGAGAGGCGGAGGTGTCCACTCAAACACCTTTTCGCAATTTATGACTCGTACTGGGGATGACTTCATGTTTTGTTTTTCACCCGCTCTGTCTCTGGTAGATTCTCTCTCTCTCTCCTCTCTCTCTCTCTCTCTCTCTCTCTCTCTCTCTCTCTCTCTCTCCTCTCCTCTCTCTCTCTCTCTCTCTCTCTCTCTCTCTCTCTCAGCTCCAGTGAGGCTGAGAGTCCTCCTTACTTGCTGAACTGCTGTGGTCGGAGAAACACACACACACACACACACACACACACCACACACACACACACACACACACACACACACACACAACACACACACACACACACACATCACATATGTGTATAGCACATATGTAAGACCATCCTGGAGTATGCGGCCCCAGCATGGAGCCCGTACCTTGTTAAGCACAAGACGAAGCTGGAGAAAGTTCAGAGGTATGCCACAGGTAGTCCCAGACCTGAGAGGCATGAGCTACGAGGAAAGGCTGCGTGAAATGCACCTCACGACACTGAAAGACAGAAGAGTAAGGGGGAGACATGATCACTACCTACAAAATTCTCAGAAGATTGGCAGGGTAGATAACGATAACTGTTACCGATAACCGATAACCGATAAAGAACTGTTTAACACGGGTGTAGGCGAACAAGGGGACACAGGTGGAAACTGAGTACTCAAATGAGCCACAAGGACATTCGAAAGAACTTTTTCAGTGTAGTTAACAGGTGAAATGCATTAGGCAGTGATGTGGTGGAGGCTGACTCCATACAATTTCATATGAAGCTATGATAGAGCCAGTAGGCTCAGGAACCTGTTGATTGACAGTTGAGAGGCAGGACCGAAGAGCCAGAGCTCAACCCCCGAAAATGTAACTAGGTGAGTAGAACAAGATGAGTACAACTAGGTGAGTACAACTAGGTGGGACCGTGTGTAAAGTCAACAGTGAACACGTGGAGACCGTGTGTAAAGTCAACAATGAACACGTGGAGACCGTGTGTAAAGTCAACAGTGAACACGTGGCGACCGTGTGTAAAGTCAACAGTGAACACGGGAGATTGTGTGTAAAGTCAACAATAAACACGTGAAAATGGTGAATAAAGTCAACAATGAGCACGTGGAGACCGTGTGTAAAGTAAACAGTGAACACGTGGAGACGGCAAAGACAAATTGGTTCAGAAGTTATTATTATTATTATTATTATTATTATTATTATTATTATTATTATTTTAGCTTTCGTACGTGCCTCTGTCATCTGATCACCTTAATCAAGCGTGTCCCTGTTGGGTTCACTGTCCTGCTCACCTAACTGTGATCTTAATTATGTGATTTTGAGCTGAAAGATGATCTTTACCCACTGTATCACAACGACTTAACAGCTGTGTCGGTTCTCAGCCATTTCGTATAGTCGCTTCCTGCAACATCGTCGTTCTGCAGCGGTCACCGGAAAGTCATGCTTCTGTCACGACATTTTCTCATATATGAAACTAGAAAACACGAGATTAGAATTCATGAACGTAAAATCCTCTCAAAATACTATAATATCGCTGACATTAGACCGATTCTAGAACGAGCAGCAAGGAATCTAACACTAAGTAAAGCATAAGAAGATCAGTGATAAACCTCAGAGATATGTCAGCAGACTTGTCACACTGAGAACAAAGACAGTTCAATCTAACAATAAATGGAAGAGAGAACGGAAAGGAAGGGAATTGTCAGGAGAAAGCACTGAGCCATTACGACTATATAGCACTTGGAAGGGGTCAGGATAAGGATTAGGTATGGAACGGGATAGGGGAAAGAATGGTGCCCAACCACTTGGACGGTCGGGAATTGAACGCCGACCTGCATGAAGCCACGAATAGGACACAAGATGAAATAGATAAGGAGGACAGACAGAATCTTCTCAAGGTGAGAGACAACAGAACGAGGAGACACAGGTGGACACTGGAAATACAAACGAATCAGAAAGAGGAAATAAAGTACTGGTATGTAGTGAAAATTGTAAACTATTCGAAACATTTTCAGGCATAAGTAGCAGAAACGATCTCCGATCAAAACTGGAATAGAAATTAAGCCCTACATATTAATGCAACACTAACAGACACAAATGTCTCAAGGGTAATGGCACAATGGTGAACATCAGTAGCTTAATCGAACGTCCCAGACTTGATCCTCGGCCAAGACTGAAACGGTTGGGCACGTTTCATAACACCTGATGCTCCTATTCAGCTAGCAGTAAATAGGAACCTGAGAGTTAGACAATTATTTTGCGAATGCTAAATCTCGCTCCCCTTAGACGCAGCCAGGTAAGCACACACACACATACACACACACATACACACACACACACACACACAAACACACAAACACACACACACACACACACACCTTTTTGTACTCACCTATTTGTGCCTGCAGGATCGAGATTCTTTCACCTTGATGCCCATGTTCACCTAGCAGTAAATAGGTACCTGGGAGTTAGACAACTGCTACGGGCTGCTTCCTGAGGGGGGGGGGACCAGTTGATTGACAGTTGAGAGGCGGGCCCAAAGAACCAGACCTCAACCCCCGCAAGCACAACTGGGTGAATACGCGCGCGCATTTGTAAACGTTTCCAATATAGCTTTCAGGAGAGCAATCAAAGATTTAAATAAAGCTTTTGTAGAATGTCTCTAAAAATTTAAAGTTTTCACTTAAATTCAGCCAAAAAATGAGAAATCCTGATCTAGTGTGTGTTTGTACGCAGTACTGCTCACCGAATTGTGTGTATGTGTGTGTGTGTGTGTGTGTCTCTGTGTGTGTGTGTGTGTGTGTGTGTGTGTGTGTGTGTGTGTGTGTGTGTGTGTGTGTGTGTGTGTGTGTGTGAATTCACTTAGTTGTATTTACATAGTTGTGCTTGCGGGGGGTTGAGCTCTGCTCTTTCGGCCCTACTCTCAACTGTCAATCAACTGGGTCCCCCATCCCCCAAGGAAGCAGCCCGTAGCAGCTGTCTAACTCCCAGGTACCTATTTACTGCTAGGTAACAGGGACATGAAGTGAATGAAACTCTGCCCATTTGTTTTCCGCCTCCACCGGGGATCGAACCCGGAACTTTAGTTCTACGAATCAGACGCACTATCCACTCAGCTGTCAAGCCCCGTATGTGTGCTCACCTATTTGTGCTCACCTATTTGTGCTTGCAGGATCGAGCATTGGCTCTTGGATCCCGCCTTTCCAGCCATCGGTTGTTTACAGCAATGACTCCTGTCCCATTTCCCTATCATACCTAATTTAAAAGTATGAATAGAGTTTGCTTCCACAACCTGTTCCCCAAGTGCATTCCATTTTTCCACTACTCTCACGCTAAAAGAAAACTTCCTAACATCTCTGTGACTCATCTGAGTTTCCAGTTTCCACCCATGTCACCTCGTTCTGTTATTAATACGTGTGAACATTTCATCTATTTCCACTTTGTCAATTACCCTAAGTATTTTATATGTCCCTAGCATATCTCCTCTCTCCCTTCTTTGCTCTAGTGTCGTACGGTTTAGTTCCTTCAGACACTCTTCATATCCCATCCCTCGTAACTCTGGGACATGCCTCGTCGCAAACCTCTGAACCTTCTCCAGTTTTCTTATGTGTTTCTTCAGGTGGGGACTCCATGATGGCGCGGCATACTCTAAGACTGGTCTCACGTAGGCAGTGTAAAGCGCCCTAAAAGCCTCCTCACTTAGGTTTCTGAATGAAGTTCTAATTTTCGCCAGTGTAGAGTACGCTGCTGTCGTTATCCTATTTATATGTGCCTCAGGAGTTAGATTAGGTGTCACATCCACTCCCAGGTCTCTTTCTCGAATCGTTACAGGTAGGCAGTTCCCCTTCATTGTGTACTGTCCCTTTGGTCGCCTATCACCTGATCCCATTTCCATAACTTTACATTTACTGGTGTTGAACTCCAGTAGCCTCCAGTTGTGTGTGTGTACTCACCTAATGTGTGTATCTGTGTGTATGTGTGTGTACTCGTTGTATGAGTACTTCTGTATGTGTACTAGTTGTATGAGTATGTGTGTACTCACCTAGTTGTATGTGTATGTGTGCACTCACGTAGTTGAATGTGTGTATGTGTGTGTACTCACCTAGTTGTATGTGTATGTGTGTACTCAGTTGTATATGTGTGTGTACTCATCTAGTTGAATGTGTGTGTGTGTATGTATATATCTATATATGTGTGTATGTATCCCTCAAAGTTCTCAATCTCTTGGTCTCTCATTCGATAATCCCTTTAATTCCTATTACAGACAAGCTTCATCCAATGCAGCTCAACTACATTTTAGTCTAACAAAGTAAAAACGATGACCAAATACAATTTAGCTTGTAAAATATGCAGGCGATGAATTGAAAGCTGTGTACCATGTTCGTTTTCAGAGTGCAGACCAATTTAATTAAGTATTTGCACATGCATTTAACATACAGTGAAAATTTAATATTCTATTCTGCTGATACAATTCTTTTCAAACCAGATTTGAACTACAGTTGCAATACACAACACTCAGATTACAGCTGTAATATATATACCTGGTTTTACTAGAGAAAGTTTAGAAAGTAATTTATACCAGTTCTTACTCGAGTGGTAATTTATAATAGAGCAACCTAGAGCTGAAACATACCAGTTCAAACTAAAGCTGCATTATATACAACTAAAGGATAGCGAGGTGAGCCAACTCGTTAGCATGACTGAATGACATTTGGTCCCCAGTTCAAACCCCACAATCACTTACAGAATTCATTACAAGTATCTAATGATAGAAAGTGAACCCTTTTTATTCCAATTTACAGTAATTATGAGAGTATATGGATTTTATGATCTACGAATATTAGAGCTTCAAAATGTAAAATATGATCATGAAAATGTGTTCACATTTAACGTATTACGAATTTGTATTACAATCTAATAATCATAAAAACAAAAATATGTCTATTGCAATCAAGAAACTTCACAGCCATGACTAGAATGCGTCTAGCAATCCCCAGCCCTGACTAGAATGCGTCTAGCAATCCCCAGCTCTGACTAGAATGCGTCTAGCAATCCCAGCCCTGACTAGAATGCGTCTAGCAATCCCCAGCCCTGACTAGAACGCGTCTAGCAATCCCCAGCCCTGACTAGAATGCGTCTAGCAATCCCCAGCCTGACTAGAATGCGTCTAGCAATCCCCAGCCCTGATTAGAATGCGTCTAGCAATCCCCCGCCCTGACTAGAATGCGTCTAGCAATCCCCAGCCTGACTAGAATGCGTCTAGCAATCCCCCGCCCTGACTAGAATGCGTCTAACAATCCCCAGCCCTGACTAGAATGTGTCTAGCAATCCCCAGCCCTGACTAGAATGCGTCTAGCAATCCCCCGCCCTGACTAGAATGCGTCTAACAATCCCCAGCCTGACTAGAATGCGTCTAGCAATCCCAGCCCTGACTAGAATGCGTCTAGCAATCCCCCCCTGACTAGAATGCGTCTAACAATCCCCAACCCTGACTAGAAGTGTCTAGCAATCCCAGCCCTGACTAGAATGCGTCTAGCATCCCCCGCCCTGACTAGAATGCGTCTAACAATCCCAGCCCTGACTAGAATGCGTCTAGCAATCCCCCGCCCTGACTGGAGAGTGCGTCTAGGAAGGGCAACACAGCCAAGCAGAAGGCAGGTGTTTGACCAGTCAGAGTTATAACACGCTAATTGCTACACAAATTCTGGCTAGATGCCTCCTCGGGTCACCACACACATATAACTACTCGCTGGCTACCACTCGTGTTTACCTTCCTGCCTCAGGGCCACGACCATACGTGACCTGTGACCTGACCCCCGTGCCCGTGACCCCATTTTCTGACGTCACTTGTCAGCCGCTCCAGTGCGGCTTCGGGGATTGAACGCTGACCTGCAACAAGTGCTTCGCTGACGACTTTTGTTCGAGCCACAAAGCTGTAAATGCTTCCTGGTGTGATATTTCCGGTCATTTTCGAGGTTAAGGATTTTGTGAGCTTTTAGCATAAGTATGTGTTGTAGAAGAGAACATTTGTTTTTCTCTGTGTCTGTCTGTCGAATAGTTGGAGGCCAGACGTTTATGGCCTCACTCAAATATTTAGGGGAATGGTGTGGGGTACGGGACGGACATAGGCTGGTAGGGGTAGGTCTAAATTAAACGTTCTACGAATATGATCCTGTAACCCGACCTCCCACGAGCGATTTTCATGAAATCGCACGTGAGAGAGATTGCATCCCACGTGTCAGGATGTATTACACGTGACAGCATGCATAACGTGCATGTATTATACGTGTCAGCATGTATAACACGTGTCAGCGTGCATAACGTGTGTCAGAAAGTACCACCATCCTGTATACGCCACCATGTATCACACGTGCCAGCACACATGAGTATGTATACACATCAGCCAGCCTTGATAACCAGTGAGAGAGAGGCTCGTTGCCTCCGATCTTCTATTACTATATCAGTAATCCTCTCTACATTTTATAAGCCTCTAATTAACGCTAAATGATTAATGTTAATGCTAATTAACTAATTAATACGTTAAAGGGAGAAATACGCGACGAGAGTATTACGTAACTGCTCGTCCGACAAACTTTGACAATATCGACAACTGCTTGTTTGGTTTTAATCAGCGAGGTGAACCAGCGACGCTAACTTGAGATCTGGCTCAGTACTCACCTCCTGGAAGCAGCCCTCGGAGCGGAAGAGCAGTAGTGACTCTCAAAGTAAAGTGGATCCACTACGTGTACCAACTGCTTGTTACACAGAAACACCCACATCACTTGGTATTCGTCCACGACGGACCGAAACATCGCCACACTTCCTTTATTTTCACCTGTGTGGGGTTCGGAAGGGTCTAAATTTTCAGCCACGTTATTGTCTCATTGTCTGTATTTCGTATTCCTCTTTTTGCACTTCAAACTTTCCGGCACTTAAACTTTCCAAAAAAATCGTTAACGAGTCGCTGAATTTTTATCCAACAGTTGGTCAGTTATTTAATATTTGTTTAGAGAGCAAGTGTTTGTGGAAGACCACTCTAAGACACTCTGAGAAGCAACTGAGATAGGGACAGCAATTTAACGAGGACGTAAGGTATGTCTCAGAAGTGGGTTGCCAGATATGCTCCGTATATTAAATTTTTTTTAGTTTTCATTAAAAGAGACAATAATTTTTAGCCAATAATGTTAACTAACAGTGATTATAATTGGTTAACGTATCTCTTGACATATACGTCAACCAATCACCAATCTTGGTGACTGGTTGACGTATCTCTTGATAAACAAGGATATCAGTCCCGGGCCGCCGGTGTGGCTGTGGCGTTAATAGTCAGTACCCTTGTTATGTCGTTGTCTCTATGCCTGTCTCTCACCGAGTCAATAGAGCGCCTTCTGATTTAGTTCCATGTTGCATATCCAATTAATAATGTGCTCTTTTTGCAAGTTGCACCTGCATCAAAATTTAGGTTGACTTGTTGTTCCTTATATCAAGTATAAGCGTTTTATTTTGAGTTATATTTGGTTTAAATATTAACATGGGATTTCACATGTTTGTTTGTTTGTTTTCCTTTGCTGTGAACCCTTAGCTTGTTTCTGAGAAGCCCTTCAGACGGACAAAGGTACAAGGGGCACACGCACAAGGGGACACAGGTGGAACTGAGTGCCCAATTGAGCCACAGAGATATTAGAAAGAACTTTTTTAGTGTCAAAGTGGTTGACAAATGGAATGCATTAGGAAGTGATGTGGTGGAGGCTGACTCCATACACAGTTTCAAGTGTAGATATGATAGAACCCAATAGGCTCAGGAACCTGTACACCTGTTGATTGACGGTTGAGAGGCGGGACCAAAGAGTCAGAGTTCAACCCCCGCAAACACAACTAGGTAAGTACACACACACACATACACATACACACACACAGGAAGCAGCCCGTAATAGCTGTCTAGCTACTAGATACCTATTTACTGCTAGGTAACAGGGGCATAAGGGTGAAAGAAACTTTAGCCCATCTGTTTCTGCCGGAGGCCTGGTTCGAACCCAGACTCTGGGATTACGAGTACAAAGCATTGTCTATTCAACCACGCCCCCCCCCTCACGGCTGTACTTACCTAGTGTACTTACCTATTTGTGCTTGCGAGGGTTGAGCTCTGGCTCTTTGGTCCCGCCTCTCAACTGTCAATCAACTGGTGTACAGGTTCCTGAGTCTACTGGGCTCTATCATATCTACACTTGAAACAGGAGTTCAAGTGTAGTGTGATTGTATTCACCTAGTTGTATTCGCCAAGTTGTGTTTGCGGGGGTTGAGCTTTGCTCTTTCGGCTCTCCTCTCAACTGTCAATCAACTGTTTACTAACTACTTTTTGTTCTCTCCCACACACCACACACACACACCACACCACACACCACACAACACACACACACACACACACACACACCACACACACACACACTAGGAATCAGCCCGTGACAGCTGACTAACTCCTAGGTACCTATTTACTGCTAGGTAACAGGGGCATTCAGGGTGAAAGAAACTTTGCCCATTTGTTTCTGCCTGGTGCGGGAATCGAACCCGCGCCACAGAATTACAAGTCCTGCGCGCTATCCACCAGGTTACCAGACCCCCCTTGTTTCAAGGGGGGCCTGGTAGCCTGTGTGTATGTGTGTGTGTGTGTTGAAATGAAAATTGTGTAAATAATGGAATTAGCCTTTATTTAAATTATATTTACTCTTTTATGTAAAGTCTTTCTTAATCTTCAATCCAGTTTAAAGTTTACAGCACCACATTAAGAGGTTCTGCAATGTATCAGGAAGAGTTTAACTTTGTAATATAATATGTCACAACAAGCTTCCGATGATCCCAGGAAGACTGACGTCCTAAACGAAATGAGCAGCGAAATTTACGATGAATAATGAATTTTTCAAGTGACTCTTGGCATTTTCGATGAGCTTAGTGGACGAGATTATAACCCTTATAGAAATGCAATTACCATGAATTATTACTCGCTAATTATGAGCAGCAGTAGTTGGCTGAGGGTAGGACTAATGGACAAATTGCGTATGTGGCCATTATGTCTAATTACGATGGTTTATCAATATCGATCAAATTTGCGAATCATTACGAGTAATGGGTGAGAAATGTCGCTTCTGGTATTCTGGTTAAGTTAGAGTTTAGTGTAGATTCCAACGTGTCCTTTGAGAGAGAGACTAGTGAGTCTGGGGAGAAATTAGGAATTTTCTAACCTCAGTATACACTCCTGTTGACCTCCTTATAGTCTGTTCAACATATGTTGACCAGTGATCCACAGAGTCTCGTTAAGGTCTGTGAAACAGTGTATAAGCGAGCCCTCAACAGAGTGTATATCTCCATTATACACATTATACATTGTATATACAATATACACTGGAAAGATATCTCCAGTGTGCCTGTTCTGGTCACCCATCCATTCAAAACACAGATCCAATAAACCTTATGATAAAAATGTTTTCATGGCGCGTTATATTATGGTTGATCAATCATCATAAATTATTTATGATGAATACAACTTAGTGGCATAGTTTCATACTCACATATTTCTTGGGATGGTTTCGTATTTGGCTTTCGTCGTTATTATCGTCTTCTTCATCCTCATCATAATCGTAATCTTCGTTATCATCATAATATATTATAGTCATCATCATCTATGTTAGCTACTAATAACAACTATTGACTGACAATTTCTGGAATATTTCGTGTAGAAGAATCGCAGCAGAAACCATCACACATACATCCGAACTCCTAAGGCGGGACCAAAGAGCCAGATCTCAACCCACCACAAACACAAAAAGGTGAGTACAAATAGGTGAGTACTCCTGAGAGCATAAAACAAACAATTATTGACTCGTATAAACACGCTTTCCTAAATTATAACAACGATTATACATTATAACTAAAAATTATAACTCTAAGTACAAATGATAAAACTACGAATATCACACACTATCCAAGCATGCACGGGTTCTCACACACACAAAATACCTGCCGAGTTATTGCAAGAAAGGTTAAACACAAGAGGCTATAAAGTATCGCAGCCAACACTGACTTTATTATTTGAACCTAATTTAAAGTTACAGCATCCTCATGTGTGCACACCAACTCCCTCCCACCCTCTAACACCACCGAGAGAAAACAATACAAAATACTTGAAACAAAGGAAGCCTTGCAACGCAGTCCAACGACGCGACACTTATTCAATTGTCGTGTTTCCAGCGCAGGGGGGTGGTGGGAGAGGGTTCTATTTAGGCGTATTTCACAGTGGTCTTCATTGTTCCATGGATGTAGAAAGCTGTGGTGAAAAGATGCCCCAAACCTGAGTCGTGAGCAACAGTATGGTATTATGTTCAGCTTGAAACCTGCTGCATTCCAGCCACTACGCTGGAAATGTTGGAAACTTGAATCGTTACAGTTAGTGATCACTGGCTTGTGGTTAGATGACTTTCTACAAGCGTGGAAGGTTTGACGGAAATTCTCATCATTGGATCATACAGCACACTTTATCAGGTCTGGTTTTAGATGCAAAATATTGCAAGATATTAGTACCTCTTTGGTACTTCTATGTATATGGTACTTTGGTATTAAATGTTGTTTAATAAATAGATAATATACTTATATACATATTAGTATATTTTGGTAGCAGTCTTTCCTGTAGTCATATATTATTAAATATGACCGAAAAAGTAAGATTAATAATTCTAACACGAATTTTATCAATATTTCGTATATTCTTTTTCACTGTTGATGGTAACTGAAAAATCAATTCTCCAAAGTTCAATTTTATTTCTAGTCTGACGCGACACTTGAGCGCGTTTCGTAAAACTTATTACATTTTCAAAAACTTTAGTTTACACACACACACAACAACTATAACTGAACAGAGTTTAAACAGCTTTTCTTTTTTATACCTGCATTTGGGTGAGGTGACATGTTACAATGGTTTGGGATGAGGTGAAAACAAACTGCATATACTGCAGGTATGTTGACGACATTTTTACACAGATACCCGATGTCAGACATCTGCAAGTGCTGAAGGAAGCATTTGAGCAGAATTCCGTGTTGCGTTTCACTTACGAGATGGAGAAGGATGGGAAACTACCCTTTCTAGATGTAACGGTCATGGAACCAAAAAGAGCCAAAGCTCAACCCCCGCAAGCACAATTAGGTGAGTACAATTAGGTGAGTATATACACACACACACACACACACACACACACACACACACACACACACACGCACAATTAGGTGAGTACAATTAGGTGAGTACACACAGGGGTGCCGGTGGCTGTGTGGACAGTACGCTGCACCCGTAATCCAGTGGCCCGGGTTCGATTCCCGGCGCCGGCGAGAAACATAATGGCCTGAGCTTCTTTCACCCTGATGCCCCTGTTGCCTCGCAGTAAATAGGTACCTGGGATTTAGACAGCTGTTACGGGCTGCTTCTTAGTGTGTGTGTGTGGGGGGGGGAGAAGAAATAAACT
>WNGS01169217.1:12260299-12267799 GCA_020271785.1 Procambarus virginalis
GACCACCCAAAACATATGCACAATGATGCGGACCATACCTGCTGTGACGTTTCTTAGTCAAGTAACGAGTAATGACGACCTTTTGTCAGACCTCCCACTAGAACTAATGAAGTGGAGTACAGGTGTGTCCGTCACAAAACGATTTTGTTTTATTAATTACATACCTTGTACATCTGCATTTGTGCAGCTACCCTTTTTTCTACCCTCTGGGTTGGTTTTTCACCAGTTGTGCTTGCACTGGGGTTGTGCTCTGCTCTTGCGGCCGCCAACTCAACTAATCATCACTTGCGTACAAGTTCCTGCAGCCTATTGAACCCATATTATGTACATTTGCAAATTCTGTGTATGGAGCTGCGTCTCAACATATCACTGCTCTAATGTATTTTATTTGCTAGCTACCCTTGACACTGAAAAAATGGATTTATAATGTCCTGTGTATGTTTTGTCTCCTTACTAATGTGTAATGTCTTTCTGTGTGTATATCTCTTTCCAATATTGTGAGTGGTGTGTGTGGTGTGTGTGTGTGTGTGTGTGTGTGTTGTGTGTGTGTGTGTGTGTGTGTGTGTGGTGTGATGTCTATCGGCTATTTATGTGACTTCTAAAATTTTACTTATTAGATAACTTCCCGTGGCACCTCTTTCGATGCTTACATAACAAGATATATACAACTTTTCACACAGTTGACACCGGGCAATTGTGTCGTGTTTTGCGTGTTGAGAGTGAGTTTTTTATTTTTTAAAGAAAAATATGTATCTGCATTCCTCAGCCCTCGTGTAGCATTTCTCATAACGGCCTCTCCACACGAAGGCCAACCTCCAACAGACGTCGGCATACCATGCCTTCTTCACCCCCGTTCTACAGCGTTTTCTGTCTACTGCACCCACTTCTGACTCTGAAAAGTGGGGCGTGTTCTCTTCATCTACTTACACGTTTCTGACGTCAGGTTTGGAGGATCAGATATCCATCGCTAAATAGCATCATAGGCATTCTCAGGTCAATTTAGAACACACAGAAAGCTCATTTCAGATACCAGAAATCATCTATTTCATTAGCTCCACTGGCCATTTCTTTATATTTTAATATTTCCTTCGGAAGGCAGTAAGATCATAAGTTGCACATATCAGCATAGAATATGCTAATTAATCGGCATATTTGTGTGTACCTATATTAATACATATTTTAAGAATCCCATGCTACACAAGCCCACGCATTCGACATAGAATACCATCACACTCAAGCTCTTGAACTGCACACACTCACACGCTCTTCATACTTCCAACTCATTCATCCAGCCCACACACACTTTCCAGTCCCCCCCCTCATACGCAACTCTGGATCCTTACCTTCTACATCAAACCACACAACAACACCCACCTTTCACATCCTACACCCACTCATCCAACGTTCACATCCAGCTTGACATCCTACACCCGCCCCCTACCTCCATATCTCCCAGGAGAATATTGCCATTCTGGGCCGCTGCTGTGAATGGGCAACTGGAAGCGTGCAGTGGTCGTCCTCACCGGCGACTGCATACACAAGATGGACACCGTGAAGCGCTTTGTCCTCCATAGTCCCTGATGGTGGCTAACAAGGTAACCTGGGGAGAGAGAGAGAGAAGAGAGAGAGAGAGAGAGAGGAGAGAGAGAGAGAGAGAGAGAGAGAGAGAGGAGAGAGAGATGAGAGAGAAGGGGAGAGAAAGAGAGAGAGAGAGAGGAGAGAGAGAGAGAGAGAGACAAGGGGAGAGAGACACACAGAGAGAAAGAGAGACAAGAGAGAGAGACCAGAGAGAGACGGCAGAGAGAGAGACCCAGAAGAGAGAGAGAGACAGAGAGAGAGAGGAAAGGAGAGAGAGAGAGAGAGACACAGAGAGAGAGAGAGAGACTAAGAGAGAGAGAGACACGACAGAGGAGAGAGAGAGCAGAGAGAGAGACACAAAGAGAGAGACAGAGAGACAAGGAGAGAGAGAGAGAGAGAGAGAGAGAGAGAGAGAGAGAGAGAAGGAATTGACAGTGGGATAGATAGGCAGGAATAGAGAGAGAGGGTAAAGAGATAGAGAGAGAAAGTGAGAAACAAAGAGAGGATACCCAAAGAGAGAGATAGTTGCATGCTAACTGTTAATCTTCGTATTCTTCCTCTCTGTGTGTTTCTCACTCTTTATCTTTACCGTTAAAAACACAGATACAAATGCTTAGAGGAAGATTAACATTTATGTACCGAAATATATATAGACATATGCATAGATATATTGTGGCAGAGGAAGAGAGAGGAAAAAGGAGGAAGAATGATAGGGAACACCGAGGTACATTCTAGTGAACGATGCACCACACAATATGAATAGCTCAATTTATAGTCGCTGGTATATTTTCCGGTAACCCAAAACACTATAGCAGCGAGCGACGGACTTTGCCGTTCACGGCAGCGTCCACAAATGAACACCGGAGAATTTCAGGTGTTTACCGGAGGGAACGGTATTGGTCAGTGTTACTGCCTCCGCTCGAGCGTCAAGGGGTAGTATCTGGTGGGGGTTCGATCACGTTTATTACCCATGTCCTGGAGCGTCTGAGGTTTCTCATCTCTTTCTCTCATCTCACTCATTACCTTTTCTCGAGTTGTCAAGGGCTTTCTATGGGATGGTCACTCAATACCCACTCTCAAATCAAGGCTGTTACTTGATTTGCACAGCTTTTCACAGCTGTAATGGGGTTTGCCAAGCTCTGGTTCCATGCCTATTTCACAATGAAAACTATGACAGGTTGAAACCTGCAAGTATTTGTATTTATAAACGATGAATATCTCATTACACATCTCATCAAATTGTAGGCATACAAAACAGAATAAAATACCTGATTGATACCTGGTTAATGGGATAATTTATTCCTGTTAATTTGTTTCAATATATTTTAGGATACACAAACAATTGCTTTATCAAGTCATTTTCTAAAGCAGATAAGATGTATTTCATCTCCCAGAGAGCAATATATCACTAGGACAGTTTGCTTGCCCCTCTCTAAGAACAGCGGTCAACCTTACCCTAAAGCTAGCAGACTCAGAGGAAATGGGGGATGTTATCTACAAGCCGTTGAGTCGTAAACTCTCACACTAAAGAGGCACTACTGGAAGAACCCTACACAAGCTAGTAGACCTTCCCACTAAAAGGCAACTAATAGGAAGGGGTGAAACCCTCCAAATCTCGTGGATCTTCCTACGACAGGTAGTGATGCTGAATAAGTTATATCCTCATCTGCATGACAGAATGAGCTGTATTCTCGTCTGCCTGAAGCTGAATGAGCTTCGTTTTTACCTGCGTGAAGCAGGATGAGTTGTGTTCCAAACAGTAAGTTTGAATGGAATCTCGCCTCCAAAGTATCATCTCACGCAAATTATCGATGACAGGATGTTGTACTTTAAATTGTTCATCAAGGAATATTTGTTGCGTCTGCGTCCAAGGCTCTCGTGACTAGAGGCCACCTTGAGAGGATTACCTTGTTGGGATTATCGCTACAGGAGCCTCTTCTCTCGTGGATTACTCTTTCATTTTATTTTCGCGTGTGTATCCTATTCTAATCTTTGTGTGTGTGTGTGTGTGTGTGTGTGTGTGTGTGTGTGTGTGTGTGTGTGTGTGTGTGTGTGTGTTTACTCACCTAATTGTACTCACCTAATTGTGCTTGCGGGGGTTGAGCTTTGGCTCTTTGGTCCGCTTCTCAACTGTCAATCAACAGGTGTGTGTGTGTGTGTGTGTGTGTGTGCGCTCGCGTGTGTACTATGAGGAGCTTGCTTTCCCTTGCTGCCATTTGCTTTGATACCCCTTGCTTTAAACTTTCTCTTCAAATAATTAAACGTTTAAAAACGAATTTAAAATATTAAAGGACCTGTCACAACCGATTTACAAATTGCCAAATTAATAAAAAAATATTTTAAATTTTTGGAGATGGTGATGGTTATTAGAAGAATCAAATAGCTGGCACAAATAATTACTATCCCACCCCCTAGCACCCACCTTATTGAAGAGGAAAATACAACTATCCCCACTGTGTTCCCTGAGCAATTATAAAGCTACAGATCCGAGGAACACAACGAACAGCATCACTGTAAAGTCAATAATGAACACGTGGAGACCGTGTGTAAAGTCAACAGTGAACACGTGGAGACCGTGTGTAAAGTCAACAATGAACACGTGGAGACCGTGTGTAAAGTCAACAGTGAACACGTGGAGACCGTGTGTAAAGTCAACAATGAACACGTGGAGACCGTGTGTAAAGTCAACAGTGAACACGTGGAGACCGTGTGTAAAGTCAACAGTGAACACGTGGAGACCGTGTGTAAAGTCAACAATGAACACGTGGAGACCGTGTGTAAAGTCAACAATAAACACGTGAAAATGGTGAATAAAGTCAACAATGAACACGTGGAGACCGTGTGTAAAGTAAACAGTGAACACGTGGAGACGGCAAAGACAAATTGGTTCAGAAGTTATTATTATTATTATTATTATTATTATTTTAGCTTTCGTACGTGCCTCTGTCATCTGATCACCTTAATCAAGCGTGTCCCTGTTGGGTTCACTGTCCTGCTCACCTAACTGTGATCTTAATTATGTGATTTTGAGCTGAAAGATGATCTTTACCCACTGTATCACAACGACTTAACAGCTGTGTCGGTTCTAAGCCATTTCGTATAGTCGCTTCCTGCAACATCGTCGTTCTGCAGCGGTCACCGGAAAGTCATGCTTCTGTCACGACATTTTCTCATATATGAAACTAGAAAACACGAGATTAGAATTCATGAACGTAAAAATCCTTTCAAAATACTATAATATCGCTGACATTAGACCGATTCTAGAACGAGCAGCAAGGAATCTAACACTAAGTAAAGCATAAGAAGATCAGTGATAAACCTCAGAGATATGTCAGCAGACTTGTCACACTGAGAACAAAGACAGTTCAATCTAACAATAAATGGAAGAGAGAACGGAAAGGAAGGGAATTGTCAGAAGAAAGCACTGAGCCATTACGACTATATAGCACTTGGAAGGGGTCAGGATAAGGATTAGGTATGGGACGGGATAGGGGAAAGAATGGTGCCCAACCACTTGGACGGTCGGGAATTGAACGCCGACCTGCATTAAGCCACGAATAGGACACAAGATGAAATAGATAAGGAGGACAGACAGAATCTTCTCAAGGTGAGAGACAACAGAACGAGGAGACACAGGTGGACACTGGAAATACAAACGAATCAGAAAGAGGAAATAAAGTACTGGTATGTAGTGAAAATTGTAAACTATTCGAAACATTTTCAGGCACAAGTAGCAGAAACGATCTCCGATCAAAACTGGAATAGAAATTAAGCCCTACATATTAATGCAACACTAACAGACATAAATGTCTCAAGGGTAATGGCACAATGGTGAACATCAATAGCTTAATCGAACGTCCCAGACTTGATCCTCGGCCAAGACTGAAACGGTTGGGCACGTTTCATAACACCTGATGCTCCTATTCAGCTAGCAGTAAATAGGAACCTGAGAGTTAGACAATTATTTTGCGAATGCTAAATCTCGCTCCCCTTAGACGCAGCCAGGTAAGCACACACACACATACACACACACACACACACACACACACACACACACACACACACACACACACACACACACACACACACAAACACACAAACACACAAACACACCTTTTTGTACTCGCCTATTTGTGCCTGCAGGATCGAGATTCTTTCACCTTGATGCCCATGTTCACCTAGCAGTAAATAGGTACCTGGGAGTTAGACAACTGCTACGGGCTGCTTCCTGAGAGGGGGGGGGGACCAGTTGATTGACAGTTGAGAGGCGGGCCTAAAGAACCAGACCTCAACCCCCGCAAGCACAACTGGGTGAATACGCGCGCGCATTTGTAAACGTTTCCAATATAGCTTTCAGGAGAGCAATCAAAGATTTAAATAAAGCTTTTGTAGAATGTCTCTAAAAATTTAAAGTTTTCACTTAAATTCAGCCAAAAAATGAGAAATCCTGATCTAGTGTGTGTTTGTACGCAGTACTGCTCACCGAATTGTGTACTCACCTAGTTGTACTCACCTAGTTGTGCTTGCGGGGGTTGAGCTCTGGCTCTTTGGTCCCGCCTCTCAACCGTCAATCAACAGGTGTACAGTTTCCTGAGCCTAATGGGCTCTATCATATCTACACTTGAAACTGTGTATGGAGTCAGCCTCCACCACATCGCTTCCTAATGCATTCCATTTGTCAACCACTCTGACACTAAAAAAGTTCTTTCTAATATCTCTGTGGCTCATTTGGGCACTCAGTTTCCACCTGTGTCCCCTAGTGCGTGTGCCCCTTGTGTTAAACAGCCTGTCTTTATCAACCCTGTCGATTCCCCTGAGAATCTTGAATGTGGTGATCATGTCCCCCCTAACTCTTCTGTCTTCCAACGAAGTGAGGTTTAATTCCTGCAGTCGCTCCTCGTAGCTCATACCTCTCAGCTCGGGTACTAGTCTGGTGGCAAACCTTTGAACCTTTTCCAGTTTAGTCTTATGCTTGACTAGATAGGGACTCCACGCTGGAGCCGCATACTCTAGGATTGGTCTGACATATGTGGTATATAATGTTCTGAAAGATTCCTTACACAAGTTTCTAAAGGCCGTTCTTATGTTAGCCAACCTGGCATATGCTGCTGACGTTATCCTCTTGATATGAGCTTCAGGGGACAGGTCTGGCGTGATATCAACCCCCAGGTCTTTCTCTCTCTCTGACTCTTGAAGTATTTCATCTCCCAAATGATACCTTGTATCTGGTCTCCTGCTCCCTACCCCTATCTTCATTACTTTTGGCTTGTGTATGTGTGTGTGTGTGTGTGTGTGTGTGTGTGTTGTGTGTGTGTGTGTGTGTGTGTGTGTGTGTGTGTGTGTGAATTCACTTAGTTGTATTTACATAGTTGTGCTTGCGGGGGGTTGAGCTCTGCTCTTTCGGCCCTACTCTCAACTGTCAATCAACTGGGTCCCCCATCCCCCAAGGAAGCAGCCCGTAGCAGCTGTCTAACTCCCAGGTACCTATTTACTGCTAGGTAACAGGGGCATGAAGTGAATGAAACTCTGCCCATTTGTTTTCCGCCTCCACCGGGGATCGAACCCGGAACTTTAGTTCTACGAATCAGACGCACTATCCACTCAGCTGTCAAGCCCCGTATGTGTGTTCACCTATTTGTGCTGACCTATTTGTGCTTGCAGGATCGAGCATTGGCTCTTGGATCCCGTCTTTCCAGCCATCGGTTGTTTACAGCAATGACTCCTGTCCCATTTCCCTATCATACCTAATTTTAAAAGTATGAATAGAGTTTGCTTCTACGACCTGTTCCCCAAGTGCATTCCATTTTTCCACTACTCTCACGCTAAAAGAAAACTTCCTAACATCTCTGTGACTCATCTGAGTTTCCAGTTTCCACCCATGTCACCTCGTTCTGTTATTAATACGTGTGAACATTTCATCTA
>WNGS01169217.1:12288806-12314037 GCA_020271785.1 Procambarus virginalis
TATGGACCATAACATTGCTGTCAATTGCACAAATGGTTTACTAAACAGATTTTGCGAACAAATTTATAATTTGCGAAATATTGTTACCATATGAAATCTTTTCATCTATAGTAACTGGAACTTCAACAAAGTAAAGACCATAGCTCAAAAGTCTTAAGAGAAAACTTTACTAGAACGCAGAAAATAAAGATAACATGGCGGCCTGACGGCTGAGTGGAGAGCGGGCTCGGGGTCGTGTTCGAAGTGGTCCGGATTCGATCGCCCGGCGTAGCTGACACAAATGTGTAGAGTTCGTTCATCCTGATGGCTGTGTTCCACCGAGCAGGTAAATAGGTACCTGGGAGTTAACAGCTGCTACGGGCTGCTTCCGGGGATGTGTGGTGTGTGTGTGTGTTAAATTAGAAAGAACTTGCCCGAAACGTTATGTGTGCTAATGGTTGTACAAAAATTTAAGATACTCTTGTGTATATATAAATATATACAAAAGAAAACGTAATCTACCTCTCTTTGGGAAGAAGAATCCCGTAGACTTTTCAACCAGGCAAACCACACTAAATCATGACATGTGGAAATCAGGGTAAAACAAAAATTGTCCCTGTATATTAGTTTTCTTTCCAGCAGTCAGCCACTTGTTACCTCGACGGTATAGCCTACGGTCCGCTTCGTGCAGGTCGGTGTTCAATCCCCGACTGTCCAAGTGGTTGGCACCAGTCCTGTCCCCCCCCCCTTTCCCGTATCCATCCCAAATCCTTATTCTAAGATCCGTTCAAAGTGCTATACATTTCCTAATGGCTTGGCGCATTCTCTTGATAGTTCCCCTTTCCTTTCCAACGTTGAAATGTGGATTTTCTGCTATCGTTTTTTCAGAGCTTGGAGTGTCCTCTCGGTGTGTTATCATACTATCTTTGACTTCTACTGTCTTATTCGTCATCAGCATTCGTTTTCCTTTCTCTCTTCAATATCAAGTAATTTCTCTCTCTCTCTCTCCCTCTGCGGCTCCGCAGGCCCATCGCCTCCAAAATCTTCTCTCAGTCCGTCATGCTCTCTCAGTCTCATCTCGTCGGTGTCTCTGCATCATTCACTTTCAATTGCTCTTCTCTTCTCTCTCATCTCAGGTGCCGTCTCTTCATCTCGGTCTCTCTCTCTCCCATCTCTCTCTCTCTCTCCAACTGCTACCTCTTATACATTTCCTCGTTCCTATCTTCCTCCCCCCTCCCCCTGTCACTATCGTCCTCTTCTCTTCCTCCACTCCCCTGCCCCTCTCTGTCTCCCTTCCCTATCTCACCTTTGCCCTGTCCGTATCGTGCCAGAAATTCATTACTCGTTGCTGCAACTTTCGCAGTTCCACCAATTACGCTTTCGTCTAGCGACCCCAAGACTCTCCTTCTTCTCTTTCCGTCTACTCACCGTTCAGGATTTTTAGAGAGCGAAGAAGAAGAGAAGGAACATTTTTTCCACCCAATTGCCTTGTACATGCAAAGCAACCCATTTCATTAAATACTCTCTCTCTTCCCCTCTCCCCCCTCTCTCTCTTCACCCCACCCTTTCTCGCAAGCCCTCATTCTTTCTCCTACAAAACCCCATCTTCCTTTTCACCTTCCATTTCCTCTAGTTTCTCACTTTGAAAAACAACACCTCTGACGAATCACCCATTTCCCCCCCTCTCCCTATTTCCGCATCATCAGACATGTTCCACCTCCTGCTATTAAATTTAACCTCTGCTCGTATTTCCTCCCCTTGAAGCATATATTCCCTCCTCGTTTTGACAGGCATTATCGTCTCCCTCGTTACGCTCGGTCGCCTTGTCTCTGAAGGAGGAGAAGCATATAAGGGCTCGAATCTCCAAAATTCTGTGGTCTCCTGTTTTAGGGGACGACCCTCTATTGCTAATATTATAGTTGAGAGAGAGAGAGAGAGAGAGAAGGAGAAAAGAGAGAGAGATGAGAGAGAGAGAGAGAGAGAGAGAGAGAGTAAAAGAGGAATGAGAGAAAAAAGTAACAGATAGGCAAACAGAGAAATTAATAGCAGATGAATCAGATCTCCACATCTCGATGTTTGCAGACGATGTAACGCTAATGAGAAGCTTCACAGCAGGGATGACCCTGGAATGTGATGTAGAATATGAAATCTGTAGGATTAGTTCCAAGGGAAACAAATTGATCCATCGGTAAGTGAAGGATAATTACGATGAACCCAGGAGAGTGAAGAGCAGTGGAACAAGCATTGCAGAATGCTTGTTCTGCATCTTGCAATACTCATTCACAGATCTGTGGCAATCATTCGAGTAGGAAAAGAGAATGATTTTAGGGATAAACACAAACCAAATACACCATTGTACTGAACACACACAAATTCAAATCCAATACTATCCACTGTATTGTTATCAATGTACCTAACATTGATGGCTATACCAACATCATACCCATGCCCAGTACCTTCCACCATACCCATCACCCTCTGCCATATCCTACAAATCATCCACCATACCCTCATCATTATCATCATAGACACTATTTAAGGTGAAATTACTGAGGCGCATTCCATCATTATTGAACCTAATTTGGAATAATTTATAATTTCTCGATAAATTTTGGAAATATTTAATAATTAATTAAAAATAATAAAAAATATGCTTTGAAGTCAAAAAATAAGATTAAATGAAATCACTTGGAATTAAAGGAGAATAAATGTAATATAACTCGCCCAGACCAAACACAATGTCTTGAGGCAAGATGTTCTCTCCATCAGCGCCTGCAGGACTCCAGCGCCCTGAGCAAGTACCTCGGGGGGATCCAGGAGAGGAAGTTAGGCACACCTCGTAGGAGTCTTCAGGCAGGGAAAACTCCGTGTGACTATCCTGTCCACCTTTATCGGATTTTCCTCTCAGGATAAGTGTACTATCACCGTCAATAGAAACCTCAGATGTGGGTAAATCTAGAATGTAGCACCCCTGTCAAAATTCCAAACAATGGAACATCGTATATAGTAAGATGTTCCGATCACTGTCACCACCTTCGCCTTCGCAGGAGGCGACGCCCCTGCCCGTGTTCCCACGGTCGCATCACCGACTTGGGCACCTAGACCTTGATGGATGAGGAGTAAAAACGTCTGCTGGAAAGCTGTGCGGAGTGTGGCCACGGAGCGATGGGCCGCGGACGGGATATTGGCCAGGGTTAAAGATTGAGGGAGGGGAGAGAGGGGAAGGGAGGGAGGGGGAGAGAGGGGGGAAGGGAGGGAGGCAGGGAGGGTGGGGAGAGAGGGGAAGGGATGCAGGAGATGATGGGAGGAAGATGAGAATATCAAGAGGGATGTGTGTGATAAAGAGGAGGGAACCAAAGTGTCTTTGGTTAAATAGCTTCGGAGGACGTTCGTCGAAGGTTCAGAATAGTGAAAATTAAATCGAAAGAAAAAAAAAAATTCGTGAGCACAGGAATATTTGTTCACACACACACACACACACACACACACACACAAACACACACAACACACACACACACACACACACACACACATAGCCTGGGGGCCAAGTAGCCTGGTGGATAGCGCGCAGGACTCGTAATTCTGTGGCGCGGGTTCGATTCCCGCACCAGGTAGAAACAAATGGGCAAAGTTCTTTCACCTTGAATACCCCTGTTACCTAGCAGTAAATAGGTACCTGGGAGTTAGTCAGCAGTCACGGGCTGCTTCCTTGGGTGTGTGTGTGTGTGTGGTGGAAAAAAAGTAGTTAGTAAACAGTTGATTGACAGTTGAGAGGCGGGTCGAAAGAGCAAAGCTCAACCCCCGCAAACACAAATAGGTGAATACACACACACACACACACACACACACACACACACACACACACACACACACAACACACACACACACAACACACCACACACACACTATGCCACTAGGCTAGTCCCAGAACTAAGAGGCATGAATTACGAGGAAAGGCTACGTAAGCTGCACCTCACGACACTGGAAGATAGAAAAGCTTGGGGAGACATGATTACAATCTACAAAATTCTCCGAGAAATTGACAGGGTAGATAAGGATAAACTTTTTAACACGGGTGGTACGCGACCAAGGGGACACAGGTGGAGACTGTGTACCCAAATGAGCCACAGGGACGTTACAAAGAACTTTTTCAGTGTCAGAGTAGTTAACAGATGGAATGTATTAGGCAGTGATGTGGTGGAGGCAGACTCCATATAGAGTTTCAAATATAGATGTGACAGAGCCCAGTAGGCTCAGGAATCTGTACACTAGTTGATTGACGGTTGAGAGGCGGGACCAAAGAGCCAAAGCTCAACCCCGCAAGCACAACTAGGTGAGTACAGACTAGGTCGACTCGGACACCGCTTTGTTTGCTTCTGTGCCTGTCCCAGGATGGAGGCCAGACGCCTGGTGGTAGCCTCACGCAACTTTGCAGGGGGAATGGTCTGGGGTACGGACAGAGCTTGTAGGGGTCGGTCCTACTGGCCCTATTAAGAGTGGGGTTGGGCCAGCTACCTAATAAATGAAAGGTGGCTGTCCACGTCCCTAGAGTTATTCACATATCTGAGAGGAGCCTGTTTTTTTTTATTATTATTATTTTCTACCACAGACGTGGCCACACATTTACAATGCTAACCAGCATATATACATTTTCTTCTGTCCTCCATGGACAGGGTTAGAGATGTGTTAAACATATAGTTCAAGGGTTTATTGAACAATCAACCAAAGAAAGTGAGTCGGTGCTTTTAAAATGCTAAGCAAACCTACATACGTAAATACGTAGATACACAGATTTACGTATGCCCTACATAAAGTGTTCGATGTGTCTTTTACATAGTGCCATTAATGTGTATTTACAAAGGTGAAATGTAATTCTGATCAGCTTCCATATATACTTTATACACATACATATACATAAACCCACACACAGATACGAACATATACATATATACATACATATATACACACACACATGCATTCACATACATTTGTTTCTTATACTCTGACAGGGTGAGATACCTGATAGAAAAACTAGTGTGCAATTAAGCACTTAATCACTGAAGGTGATTAAGTTGCTTTTAGAAGCTCAGGTTATATAGTTACATCACGTACATACATTGTATAATTGATGCATTACATGGTTAATCTTGGGTACAAGTCCAATATATCATCAAGTGTTCCAGTACTCATATAGTAATTACACAGTTCAGCATACCTTAGCACAGGAGGGCGAAAGTCAGTAAGAATGGGACATTCTACAATATAATGAGAGGATCCTGTGTGAAGGTACTTTTTTTAGCATCACGTAACTAGCTTTTTGACACTGAACTCCCCCTTCATATAGTCTAGAATAGCTGCACAAATGCAGATGTACCTAATGTATTATTAAAAAAATAGAGAGAAGTGCAGAATAGAAGGAAGTAGAAATGGGCAGACAAGGGATGTTTGAAGAGAGGGAAGGATGAAAAGGAGAGGGGTGTATCTCTCATTCAGAGAGATACACAAACTCTCGATAACCTGTTTTCGATTCAAATCGTTTATATTGAAATATAGAGACACATCATTCGTTTCTTGACATAATCAGGGCTTTAGGAATGGCGTCGATTGAACGCCAAATATGTATTTTTTTTCCTTTCACTAGGATTAATTAGGCTGGTGTTTAG
Source organism: Procambarus virginalis (assembly GCA_020271785.1). Lineage (NCBI taxonomy): Eukaryota > Metazoa > Arthropoda > Malacostraca > Decapoda > Cambaridae > Procambarus > Procambarus virginalis. Next base: position 12,294,449 of record WNGS01169217.1, read on the forward strand.
ATCAATGCAATCAGTTTCAGCTGAATAAGTGAAGCCCACAAGCACACACTCTTACACATATGCATACACACAGGCATATATATATATATATATATATATATATATATATATATATATATATATATATATATATATATATATATATCTGACACACTAAAGACAGTCACAGACAGGCATTCACGGACAAACACGTAGGCACACGAGCATATATGTACATACAGATAACTCAACATGCACACAAACACAGACAAATGAGTGCCAAATTTCATCTCTACACAAAAGCTCGACAAAACATAAAACAAAACAAAAATACTAAATAATATTACTGTCACAACTATCTGTCATATGTGAAAAGCTGGCTGCATAAGTAAGCCACAGTCTGACAGCATAAGTCACAGTCTGATAGCATAAGTCCCAATCTGACAGCAAAAATTACAGTCTGACAGCATAAATTACAGTCTGACAGCATAAATTACAGTCTGACAGCATAAGCTAGAATTTGACAGCATAAATTACAGTCTGACAGCATAAATTACAGTCTGAAAGCATAAGCTAGAATTTGACAGCATAAATCACAGGCTGACAGCCTAAGCCAGAAGCTGACAGAATAAATCACAGTTTGACAGCATAAACCACAGTCTGACTGCATAAACCACAGTCTGACAATGCAGAAGAGTCCATTTACATCTTGTTAGCTAACTGGGAGCCTGGTGGAACACTGGCAGACTGCAGGATTATATATATTGGTTCCTCAATAGACAACAGCGAGAAATAGATTTTCAATATCGGGTCATGCAGACCAGGTGGAAGAAACCACCAATAAAATGGCGTCAAAGACAGTATTTTTGGTGTCAATAAAGAGCAAGTTCGCATAAGAATATCTTATGAGGAGCCATTTAGGTCAAATTTATTACCGAATCATTTATGGATTAATCTCTCACGATTATGGAAATATGTTAAAATATATTTTGAGTATGTATCAATTCGATATGTCTGTTTTAAACTCATGAATATTTTAGCATATATTAGGGGCATATGTATTTGATATGCATTGAAATTTTTTTATGCCTTATTTCAGTCATCGGTTAAGTTAGGGACATGCATACGTACAAGCACGGACACACACATGAGCGTACTGGCTGAGTGTGGACTTATTTGAAGCCATAACATGGAAATTATCACGTCGATACAATTTGTATTGAACAGTAGGAATACAGGCATTCACGTCTGTGGGTCAGAGGGATACACAAAGTGAGGTAGACTCCCACAGCCCTTACAACACTGTATGTTTGCTCTCACTCTGAGCTTAGGTCAGTAATGTCTGTCTGTCTGTCTGCGAGGTAGTCAGTAAGATATTGTTGTGGGCTAAATAACTCTCTCGCGGTTCATAGGCCCCTTAAACCCAAAACCAAATCAATTTATATTTATTCTTTTGTAAGTGCACATAAGTGCATACAACTGGAACTATAGAAAACTATAAGACAGAATTAAAATAGTTAATGTTATTACTAAAGACAAGGAAAAAGATAGACGGAAGGCTCAAATTAGCGGAATACTTAAAACACACAAGATGTGTGACAGAATGTCAGCACTATTTTACCGGACGAATTTGTTGGTGTTTCAAGATTAAAAAGATCGCTCATGAAAGAGAAAAATAGCTTACTGCATCTTTCTGAAATTCCTGAAAGCCTTTTGACACTGTTTTGTACAAGAGGCTCCAGCAGTAACTATAAAAGCATGCTGGAGTTCTTAGAGAATGTTGTACAGTGTTAGAATACCTGTCTTTACAAAACAAAAGAAAGTAATACGAGTAGGATAATAGTAACAGGGGTAAGATAACAAAGAGTTGAAGTAACAAGAGGAGTGCCATAAGGCACTCTTATCTTACGTGTAGGTACTCACTCTTAATTTTAAGTACCTACACTCTTTCTAATATATCGCTGATATAGCTGAGTATATAAGATCAGGTATATATATATAAATATTTTTTTTTGAGATATATACAAGAGTTGTTACATTCTTGTACAGCCACTAGTACGCGTAGCGTTTCGGGCAGGTCCCTGGAATACGATCCCCGCCGCGAAGAAACTTTGTTACAACCAAGTACACATTTTACTGTTGAGTTAAACAGAGGCTACAGTTAAGGATTTGTGCCCAGTAAATCCTTCCCGACCAGGATACGAACCCATGACAAAGCGCTCGCGGAACGCTAGGCGAGTGTCTTACCACTACACCACGGAGACTACTGATATTTGAAGACGATACAAATTCTGTAAAACGTTCAAAACTGATAAGGTATAAGGGGATCTGGAAGTTTTATTTTTTCTGAAATGGCTAATAAATTATAACTGAAGCCAGTGCAAAGCGAGAATAAATGAGACGGAGAAATGGTTGCATATTGATGAATGCGTGAGTCAGAAAATTTTAACCATCTCATCAACGTACACAACTCCATGTGGGCCTTCAACGTCATGCTTGAACAGAATACTGCCACTAGCGAATGCACAGCCGGCAAGCATTATTGAATTGGCTTGACCCGCGCTAAAATATGTACCCCATTGTGGAATCTGCAAATGAACCAAAAGAAATAGATAATTAAACAAGATATTGTCCTGAGGTTTCCTACGAGGAGAGGCCGAAGCAGTTAGATCTGACTATGCTCTAACCTATCACCAGCTAATCCATCCGTCCATCTTCCTCAACACCAGCCTATTCATTTCTCCTTTAGCCATGGCATTAGACAAGACACGACCATCTATCCACCGCCTCTCCTTCCTCTTTATCATTTTCTCATTTGCTTCAACAACATTCTCATCATCCAGCCTCCCCCAGACTTTCCTCAACAAATTACACCTCTTTCTTTCTTCAGATTATCAACTCATTTTCCAAACTTCAACCACATTTCCTCTTCCCTTCCCTATCTTACACTTACTCTTCCGACCTTCTCTTCCTTTCCCATCCTCCTCCCTCTCCCCCTTCCACCCCACACTGACCCCGTCCATCACACCACTCTTCCCTTACTACGGTGAGGGTCCTTTTGGAGGCCAAATATCGCGGGAAATGAGTGATGACTTCACTGGACAGAGAGGGGGGTTACAAAGCAACAATTACAGGGTCTAACTATGCCATGACCTTGTGGCAGACACCAGTATTACGTCGGAGACGATTGGCGTTTCTTGAAACCTTGTGAAGGGTTTAAAATTCCACGAATCCTGATACTCAAACCCTGAAGCTCTTGGAAGTGTTTATAGCCAGCTGCACGGCAGAAGAAAGTAATCATTTTAATTAAATCAATATCTAAACAAATTTTAACATTATTTTCAAGTAAAAATAATTCCATGAATCTACGTATCTCGACATTTTTCCCATATGCTTTTTAACACGGCTTCATAGCGGATCCTGAAGCTCCAGGTAACCATATTCGACGTACAGAAACGGATCAGAGGCCCGATCCTGTGTCTCGCCAGACGAGACACAGGATCGGGGCTCCTATGTTGACCTTTCTAGCAGCATTACTACACCGTTATTATTATTATATACTGTATTAACTCTCGTCTGTCCCTCGTATATATATATATATATATATATATATATATATATATATATATATATATATATATATATATATATATATATATATATATATATGTTTATATTCTTTATATAAAATCTTCTATTCTACAAATACAAACACTGTTATTCTGTATTGCGTTTTACACTCAGAATACAACTTGTAGATCGTCCACTGCAGTTACCCTTAAGCTCATCACCTCTCCATGGCCGCTTCCCCTCCCCCTATGTCATCTATCTCCCCTTTTCCTATCTTCCCTTTTCCTTCCTCTCCCTCCTCCTTTCTTCTTTAGTGGTCCGCATCACGCTCACACTCCCCATTCCTCCCCTCTCTCTTTTCTTTCCCTTTAGCATTTTTCCAATACTCTCTCTCCCTTCCCCTCCTTCACTCTTCCTGCCTTCTTCAACTCCCTGTTTGTTCAACGATACAAATTTTTGTCCCCTTTTTATTTTATTTTTGTACTTTTCAATATTAAAAAAAAACATTCTTATCTCCTTATTGTGCGTTACTCTGACACATTATTTTGCCTGTGTCAATATAGTTTCCTTTACTGTCTGTTCTAGTCTGCGTTTGTCAGTCGTTATCTCTCTCTCTCTCTCTCTCTCTCTCTCTCTCTCTCTCTCTCTCTCTCTCTCTCTCTCTCTCTCCCCGTCTCGTTGCACTAACAATCTAGTTGTATTTGCTTCACTCCCTAAGAATCCCAGCTGATTCTTGCTTGCGTCGCTGCCTTCCAGGAAGACATGAATGCTCCTCAAGCCAAGCAATGTGATGCACCACACAATGGCCGCACCGGCAACAACATACTCGTCCCTGATCGCACTAACTGTGCCAGACTGCTCAAAAACCGACTCCTGCCTTTTCACCACGTACATCATTACAAGTCATGTAGACATGAGGATATATATATATATATATATATATATATATATATATATATATATATATATATATATATATATATATATATATATATATAATATATATATATATATATATATATGCGGAAAACCCACAAAGCATTGGAGAAGAGAGATGAACGTTTCGGCTTGTTAAGGCCGTTGTCAACATCAGACATCTTGAGTCTGATGTTGACAACGGCCTTAACAAGCCGAAACGTTCATCTCTCTTCTCCAATTCTTTGTGGTTTTTCCGCATACAAATAATCAGTGTTTAATGATCGTCAATTGCATATATATATATATATATATATATATATATATATATATATATATATATATACAGAGAGAGAGAGAGAGAGAGAGAGAGAGAGAGAGAGAGAGAGAGAGAGAGAGAGAGAGAGAGAGAGAGGTCTAGTACGAGCGACAAACAAACACTTGAAATGTTCTCGCTCTACTGACAGATGAGAAACATCTAATATAAATAAAAAATATTACTCGCTTATTTCCATGCATATAACTGAATCCACTGACAGTCATTTGCGAAAGCAGATAGTGAAGTAACTTTCCATAACAGGTGGAAATGCCTTCCCACTCTGCGATTGGATTTATGCAGTATATGCGGACGTTGGTAGCGCAGCGGACAGTAAAGCAAGCAATATTTCCACTGAACAAATAAACCAAAAACACCGTCGTTAGAGATATGGAAGGTATGATTTTGCTGAAGTCCGTTCTGGACTATTTACCAGTCCCTCCCGCACTGCCATCAGTCCTTCCTAAGCGCTGTATTAGGCCGTTCTAGTCGCTGTATTAGTCAGTCCTACACGCTGTATTAGTCCGTCCTACACATTGTATTAGTCCGTCTTGGACCATAACACGCGTCAGGGTAGTCAGAGGAATATTAATGATCAATTGACCAATTCTGGCTCCCAAAACCTCACTCAGGAATGTAAATTCAAAACTGTTGCTCTTACGTCGAAAGTAAGAGCAACAGATAATTAAGAGGAAAGGTAATTGCCAACAAAAATTTAATCCAGTTTTGTAACAAAATAAACTAACATTTGTTTTGAAGAACTACGGTATATTTTACTACAAAATATAATTATCTGAAGGGTATTTCGTTCATATAGGACAGTTATTGACTGTTTATTGATGTGTTATATATAAATTTCAGTCCCATTCTCGATCGACGAACGAAGCTAAACATTAAGTATGTAAGAATGTAACCCGAGACACGTGACATTAACATAAATCATTGGGTAACTGTAGAGCAAGTAAATATGTACGTACAGAACGTCCTGGTAACCGCAGTCAGCTGCTGCTGCTAAGTCACTGGCAATTTTGGTTCTGCTAGAAGCATCTTGCAAAAAATCAAAATGTTATTTAGTGTTCGGCCAGATTAAAACATGACAGCCAGTAGTGTAATCTCTGGAGAAGATCAACGACCCTTGAAGAAGGCGTATATGGTTCCTTGAGGATGAGTGAGGCTCGTTTCCCACACTTCCATCACCCCACTTCCTCGCCTTCTCTCACACCTCCACCTTCTCTCTTTCTCGCATCCTCCTCTCCCTTCTTCCACCGCACGATTTTCAAAAGTTAGCAAAGATAAATTTTTGTACATATGTATGAGATTCCAGTAGGGGGAGTATAAAAGCCAAGATCCCACTAACTGCTGGTTACTGTTAGGTATGAACTGTTAGGTGAGTACACCTTCCTCTCTACCTCTCAATCTCCATCCTGCAACTCAGCCAAAATCCTACAGCCCTCCACCCGCTCTTCAATACTCCTTTGATATTTTCCTTGGTTGCCTTGCTCTATCTCTACTCTGCCCCTCCTTGTTTATCACAGGCTGTCCCTTCCACACTTGATATCACCCTTGGCTTCTTATTAAACATCTTCCATATTCACCATTCTTTCCCACCTTCCCATTTCTCTTCTGCCTCCATCTTCCTCTTCCATACCACAGCCTTCCTTTTACCCATTCCAGCCCATCTCTTAGCCTCCCTCCCTCCCTCTCTATTTCTCAGCGTCTCCATCACTACCAAGAGGGAGTCAGCAGCAGGAAAACGTTAAAACACTCGTCATTCGTTCCTGACTAGACAAGATAAAGTCTGAATCAATGATCTTTATAATAATAGCAACTGTAATACAAATAATATTAATACTCATAATTTTGCATATAACAATGATATTAATAATGATAAAATAATACTACTATTAATAATAATAATAATAATAATAATATTAACAATAATAATAAGACAATAATATTAATAATGTGTATGTTATTATTATTACCAATGATACTAATGTTTAACAATTATTTTCCTTCAAATATTTTCTTTGCAACTAAACCATATTAAAATAATAATAATATGAAGGCAACATTCGCCAAACTTTTAATAAAAATTTACAGTACATGTGCCATTTTTTTTAGTTAATGGGAATCATCTGAACCTCACTGAACATCACTGAACAAGGTAAACGAACCTTTCAACTTGTCGCCAACGGAGACGAGTGTTCACGCCCCCTAAGAAAGAGGAACACACATCTGCTGGAAACGAGCTTCGCTAAGTGTAATTCGATCACAGATAGTTTTCCAATGTCTGAATTCTGCTGTTAGAGTTGTGGGTCCGGCCAGCAGTGTCCTTAATGTCTGTGCATGAGTGACCACCCCATTACAGGCAGAGCCAGGTCAGATCTGGTCTGGTCAGGCTAGGTCAGGTCCTTTGACTACAACGGCTTGCCAATCAGGTAAAATTATATCTAGTGACTACCAAATTGGCCCAAGTTACACCAGGTTAGGCCAGCGGCACTGAGGCGAAATACCCTAGTGTATATATATCTTAATGAATTCATTATTAAACTTCATTTCATAATAATATATTCGTATCTTATTATTCAATTTGTATATCTCCATTTCGCTTGATTTAAATTAATGTATTTAATTAAATTACACTTCGCTTCATATCAGCGAGTTTAATAACATTAAACTTAACTAATTTACTTCTATATCAATTTTGGACAGCAATTTTTAATTGTTTGACATTTAATTTACTTTCAGTTTCTTTTATTTCCATCTTTATCTTCGCTTACTTTCACGTATTTTAGGTTTGTGAATATCTACGAACGGAAACGTCTGTAGCAGATTCTCTTACGAATACAGAAATGTTTTCAAGATCGAGGGGAGGGAATTTTCAGAGGAAAGCACCAAGCCATTGCTATATAGCACTAGGAAGGGATCAGGATAAGAATTTGGGATGGGACGGGGGGATGGACTGGTGCCCAACCACTTGGACAGTCGGGGATTGAACGTGGACCTGCATGAAGCGAGCTAATATATATATATAAAGAAAAATATATATATAAAGGAAAATATGTATATAAAGAAAAATACATCAATATTATTGCATTAATATATGTGCAATTATATCATTACTGATTCCATTTCATAAAATAAAATCTTTCGCAATGACTATATTTCTGTAATTTTTGTATAATTATTTGAAAAAAAAGAAATGTTGGCGTACAAATCCAGGTACGAATTTCCGACTTGGTTTTGTGGCGGTTCCTAAAGATTGTTACACGTTCTTACGGGTGTTAACGATTGTCGTTAGTAACGCCATCTTGGTGTGGCGACTGTGATTGTACCACATCAATTACAATATTAGAGTTTCATTATACAAATTTTCGCCGAATTATTCTATCACAATTTAGAATTTAAAACATAACTAAGCCAAATGAAGCATATTTTAGGAAGTTAATGGTAAAATTTGGCAAGATTTTAGGTAGAATTATCCAAAACATTATATGATCACTAATGTTTTCGAGATCTTTGGGAATCTTGGAATCTGACTGTATTTGGAATGAGAAATCTGATTGTATTTGTAATAAAAAATCTTAGAGGAGAGATGGGCGGGAGAGATGGGAGAGATGGAGAACCGGGAAGGAAGAGAGAGGGGACGCAAGAGCATGGGAGGAGAGAAGAGGAGGAAGGAAGGACATAGGGAGAAGAGGAATGAAGAGTGGAAGAGGATAGGAGAGAGACGAAAAGAAGAAGAGACGATTGGAAGTGATTGGAAAGCAGGGATTCGACAGCAGGGAGAAAATCTGAGGGATGGCAGGGAAAAGGAAGTGATGGGGAGCAATTTGAGAGGAGAGGATTCGAGGAAGGAATTGGTGAGAGTGAGACATATACACAGACAGCGGTAGATACATACACAGGCATACAGAGGTAGATGTATACACAGAGGTAGATGCATACAGAGATGTAGATTCATACACAGAGGTAGAAGCATACACAAACAGAGACAGATGCATACACAGAGGTAGATGTATACACAGAGGCAGATCCATACACAAACAAAGGTAGATGTATACACAAACAGAGGCAGATCCATACACAAACAGAGGTAGATGCATACACAAACAGACACAGAGAGAATCAGAAAGGAAAAGGCAGAAATAAAGACAACGAACACGATGAAAATAGGACAGACAACGTCATTAAACTCTGCGCAATTCCATCTGCAATATGTCGAAGGGGATGAGTGATTTCGTATCCCTTGCAGAAGTTGCAACAGGGCTATATTTCCCCCGAGACAATTGCATATAACACCCTATATAATTAAGCCTTTCCCCCTCTAATTCGACAACTGGTAACAACTGCCAGCACTCAGATGATTAATAACTTTGCCCTTTCAAGATAACTAGTTATTAAACTCTCTAAACTCATTCTTGACGATCTTCTTCTCTCTGTACCTAGGTTGATATCATCCCTATGTTTAATCTGAACTCTGGATAACATATCGGCTTGGCTAATTGTTTGGAGTTAGTGTAGATCTCACTTTCCCTGCAAATGGACTTGCAAGTATAACATTCGAAACAACAAGAACATTGTTTTCTTGTTCTGTCGGTTCTGTTGTCTTCTTCTCTCTCGGTCAGTAATTTACCGTCACTCTAAGGACATTTTGTGTGTAACTATTTTGTATGGAAATATCCCAAGGAGATATATTATTCGTGTATTATATATATATATATATATATATATATATATATATATATATATATATATATATATATATATATATATATTAATACACAAATACCTGGCCACAGCAACCTTCCCTGTCACCCAGTCCTCCCCACCATTCTCCATTCCCCTATCCCCTCGTCCCCACCATCCCAAACTCCCTTGTCCCCCGTCCTTCCCCCACCATTACCCCCTTTCTTGTTCCCTCGTCCTCCACACTATCTCTCACTTCCGTCTCCTCGTCATCCTCGCTATTCCCCATTCCCTCGTCCGATGCCTTCCCAAATGGTCTGATGTTCCCATCAGAAAATTGGGAACATCAAGTGATCTGATGTTCCCATCACTGAAATATAATAAAAACAGTTCAAAAATGAAATGAAAATATGAAAAAATACAAAAATAAACTATAATCACGAAATGAACGGTATGGTAAACAACACAGCTTAATTCCAACGCAATTCACACAAAATAATTAAATCAAAATGAAAAAAATCAAAATCTATGAAAATTAAATTTATTAATGCAATCAGAAACATTGAAATGGAATTGTAACATGTAGTATAGCATGTGTGTTGCTCTTACATGCAACAGATGGCGTTGTTTTTCAAGAAAAGCATAGTTTTACCTGTCACAGGTGTGGCATCTATACTAATACTTACAAAATTAACGATTCGGTAAACAACACAGCTCAATTCCAACACAATGTCATGCAAAATAATTCGATAAAAAAATAAATCGAAATCTATGAAAATAAAATTTATCAATGCAATCGGAAACATTGAAATGGAATTCGTGACATATTTAGTACAGCGTGCTTGTTGCTATTATGTGCAACAGATGGCGCTGTTTTTTAAAAAACGCATGTTTTTACCTGTCACAGGGGTGGTATCTATATAGTAGGTATATAAAAAGACGCGCCTATTTGAATGCAACGTTGTGTCAAAATTTCAAAGCAATCGGTGAAGAACTTTCAGAGATTACAGAGTGTGTTGCTCTTACATCCAACAGATGGCGCTGTTTTCATAAAACATCATGTTTTTCTCCTTTCGCAGATGAGGCATGTATATAGTAGGTATATACAAAAACTCGCCAATTCAAATGCAAAGTTGTGTCAAAATTTCAAAGCAATCGGTAAAGAGTTTTGAAGATTTCTTTCACATGAAAAACATGAAAAAACACAGTTTTTCAGAAAAAGCATTTTCTTACCGTTACAGACGTGACATCTATATATTATATATATAAAAACCTGACTGGATGGGAATGGAACGTTGTGTGAACATTTCAAAGCAATCGGTTAAGAAGTTTCGGAGATTAGCAATTTTGAAGAAATGAACATTTCCATTTACATATATATATATATATATATATATATATATATATATATATATATATATATATATATATATATATATATATATGTATATATTAGAGAATATACAGAGGGGCATCTATCAAGTCTAATATAATATACTCAAGCAAAAATATACTGCAGTTTGCAGGAAATGGGTACATTAATATACAACCATGAAGGCCATGAGTAAAGGCGTCCTCTCAAGATTATTCCATTTTCTTCTACAAAAACACAACATTAAGCATTATACTGGGCTAAGATTCAATAGCTCTAACAAATAGCTAAAAACAACTGTTTTTTAAAACTTCTCGAGTCAACATCTTTGGCTAGCAGGAGAGCTGGTATCCATCAATAGTGATTCAGAAGGAAATCCTGCTTAATGAGTTTTAAACAATAAAAACAAGAAGAGGTGGGCAGACTGCGTTTTCCTGGAATGCCAGAGGACTTGATATTATTCCTAATAAGCAACACCTATTCAGGCTGAAAAGGGTAGCTGGTGTATCAGGAAAAGTGCTAAGTTGGATGAAGGAGAAAGTTTCAAGAAGATGATAGAGAATCAACGGGGAGGGAAGAGATACAAGAATGAGAAGAGGTAATGAGTGGAATACAACAAGGGTCGGTATTAAGGCCCATCCTGACAGGGAATAATTTATTCATATCTATGTTTGATAACGATGAAAAACCTATGAAAAATTATATGCATTGAACTATAGGCTAGCTCATAGAATATGTATTGAACTATAGACTAGCTCATATAAAATGCATTGAACTATAGGTTAGCTCATAGAATATGCATTGAACTATAGGCTAGCTCATAGAATATGAATTGAACAATAGGCTAGCTCACAGAATATGCACTGAACTATAGGTTAGCTCATAGGAAATGCATTGAACTATAGGCTAGCTCATAGAAAATGCATTGAACTATAGGCTTGCTCAGAGAAATGGCTATTGAACTTTATCCCTGACAAATTCAAAGTTATATGGATAGGAATGAAAAGAACTCAAATATAGAACAGTTTATAGTAAAGCGCAATTCTCTCTTCGGAAAAAAAGGAATTGAGAGGAGATAGAGCTCCAAATCAGGCACCAGCGCCCACGTCAACAGAATAATGTTAGCATCTGAATAATCATCTGAAACTGATTAAGTTCTGGGTGCCGTACACTGCTTAAATGAATCCCACTATGATAAAGCTGCCCAGGCAAGGGACGACTATCGAAATAAATCACGAAACAAAAACTAGGTTCATAGATATCCAATAAGGCTCATTTATAGGGTAAGGGTATCGATGTATTGAGGAAAATTTGGCGAACTGGATCTCACTTTACTAGCTGAAAGAGGGGAATATGGCAATTATAAAAACATGCAATATTCAAAGACGATTTTACCAAATACAAACAAGGAACACTCGTAGAAGGGAACAGCAGAACGAGAACACACACAAACAAATACACACACACACACACACACACACACACACACACACACACACACACACACACACACACAAAAACATCAATTACAATTAGGTGAGTACACACACACACACCTTCATCGAATATCCAGCTTCAATCAACTGGTAGTTTAATTCAGGTAGGGGGAAAATTTATTTTGCCTTATTTCCTAATGTATCTACTGTACCAGTGAATGTATAATAAATTCCTCCCAGTCATTTATATTGTCAATTACATACAGTGCACTAATGGTTTGGCAAAAATATTGATATGTAATTGAATCCTTTCCTTTGTAAATTCAGCCAAGTTAAATAATATATATATATATATATATATATATATATATATATATATATATATATATATATATATATATTATATATTTATATCACATGACCTGTGCGACTATAGTTGGTTCCACTGCCTAACTGGCTTTTCGATCACGGTTTAACCATCCAGTCTTCTCTGTATTTGCTACAATCAATCGCCATATATTAACAGCACAGTTGATCAGCTACTTCATGGTAAAAAGTTTAATAATTCATTCGTGATCTGAACAAAGTATACATTATTCGATTTCCTTTTGAGAAGAAAGGATCAAAATGGTAAGAAATATTATGTTCTGAAACTAGCTATGGGGATTCCAGCCGGAGCTGATCCCCTGATTTTTATTGAGGACAAATTTGAAGTCGTCTGTGTTTACTCTTATGCCAGGTAAGAAAAATATTTTGTATCGTTCACATCAGATATTTGTCTCATCGCTGTTTATTTAGTATTGTTCTCATTTCGGAACTCTCACTCGTGTACCTTCCATCTTGTGACTGAAATGTTTTTTTTGACTGTCGCAAATGGAATCGTAACTCCGTTGGCATCAAAAGCCATCTGAAGGTCGGACATTTATACCGACTTAGATGCCTTTCAACATTTTCCTCCAAGAAGATTCATCCAGCTCTCCGGACTCTTGGGTCCCTTAACTCTCCTGATCTTTCTCTCTCTCTCTCTTCCCTCCTTCAAGTGACCTCATTCTACACCCACACACCCACACCCACACACACACACACACACACACACACACACACACACACACACACACACACACCCCCACACACACACACACACACACACACCTACAGCACTAGAAAACACCCAGCACACTCTTCGCATTGGGTTTAAAGCTTCTCTCCGAACCTCTAAAAAGCTAGAGAGAAAGAAAGCCAACATCAGTCAGCATCCATCACGAGTCCTTTAACTTCCCTTCACTCTTGATGCCTGTTTCCATCTTTCTTCTCAGCACTTAGTGCATTATGCCTTAACCAGAAGACCCTCCTCCCCCGTCCCTCCTCAACTCAATCCCCATCTCCCACTCCTCATCCCCCCTCTCCGCTCTTTCACCTTCCTCCCCACATGGTGAGGAGGCAGCGTCAAATGTACCGAAATGCGACAGAATCCTCAGGGAGAACGCTGAATTAAGGTCTGAACGGCAGGTGCTGGTGGTCGTGGGAGCCAAGCTGTTGGTGAGGTTTAAGTGTGTAGACGGGGTAGGATAAGGAAGGGTGACAGGAGGAAGGCAGGTGGAGATAGGAAGGTCAGGGAGAGACAGGGAGGCGAAGTAAAGACGGGGGAGAAGGGGAGGTACAGAGAGTGTTTTCCATGCCGTTTATTTTGAAAGGAGGACGAAAGCGTGGGAGAGTGAAACATGTTTCTCTGAAGAGCCACGAGCAAATATGTGCATTAATTAGTCAAGGCTTATGGATCAGCGGCGCCGGATTATCGGAGGCATTAACTGACGAATGTTTACGATTTGATAGTCTCCGGATGCCAGGAGAAACGTTTACCAATCCACAGTTCCCTGGAGGTAGGAGAAACGTTCACGGATCCACAGCGATCTGATGCCAGGAAAAACGTTTACGGATCCGGAGTTCTCTGGTGCCAGGAGGAATGCTTACAGTTCAACCGTTCCTGGATGACCAGAGTAACGTTTCCGGCTCCATCATACTCAGCTGACACGAGTGTTTACCAATTGTGACGAATGTGGGGAACTATTATTTACAAAAGTTTCAGCCTGGAGGACCATCACATGTTGCAATATATCTATATGTCGCTTGGAACCCAGTGGTGATAGGGTCGATCCCATAAGGTTGCGTCATTCAAGTGCTATGATCCTATAAAATAGGAAAATCTGCAATCAGAATGTGTTTTGCTTGCTAATATTTATTCCAGTACCCAGCCGGTAATTTGGTTGTACAAATATGCACAAAATTGTATGCAGATGTGTACAGAAAGGAACAATCTATTGCCAAGTTATTATAAACAGAAACACTTATCAAAGCCCAATAAAGCTCCATTCCCACTCTAACTTTCTAATCTTCACGCTTGTTTGAAAGCTGTGAAAGCTGTGCAAGTGCTCCAGATAACACGGCGAATCTTTGCATGCACCTACGTGGTATAGACTCTCGTGATCTACATCGTCTTGGGAATCTGTCGTAGATTCAGGCGGTGAGTCACAATAACGTGGCTGAAGAATGTTGACCAGACCAGGAATGGTCTGGTCAAGAGGGGCCAGAAATGATCCGGGACCATTCTCAAGTCGATTGTCGATTGAGAATGGTCCAGGACGGACCGAAACGTCGTCGACCCTTCACCTTCTAGTGTGTGGTCTGGTCAACTGTCGTAGATTACATTTTGTAGATTCGTATAATATAGATTTCGCAAAATGTTGCCTTCGATTGAACAAATCTTCCCTTTAACAGCAGTCGATGGTATACACTGAAGTAGCCTCTAATTATAATATATTAGCCTGCGGCCACCTCGTTCACCAGGCAACCACAGGGAGAAAACTCCCCGCTCGAAGCCAAGTTTTAATGCTGACAGCAGTTTTTCCCCTTAATGATGCGGTTGGCAATTGCGTCTCGCCTTTTAAAACTTTCTCTTTCGACGACGACCAATTTGGTAGGAAGAACCATTACAGATCTTGCAGTAAGACGAGCGTCTCTCCAGCTTCTCCACTCAGCACTTCTTCAGGATCTGATTGGAGTTTTAAGCAATTTTCGTCCAAGTCGGCCTCGTTATAGCGTAGCCTACAATGTCCGCCTGCCTCTGAAATTTCTTTGCTTGTAACCAATACGAGTTTTAATCAAATGGGAACGTCGGTTAATAAGTGTTTTAAATCATTGAATGCAGCGATGAGTTGATTTTAAGTTTTAAAGTCGGAGGTCTGATACGTTATCATAAACGCAAAACTAAGAAATCCCCCCTCAAAAAAATATAACGCGAAGAACTACTTGACATAGCACATCTAAATGAGAAGTAGCAATCTAAGTAGAAAAGATAATGAAAAGAAACAGAATAAGATGAGTGAGAGAGAGAGAGAGAGAGGAGAGACGAGAGAGAAAGAGAGAGAGAGAGAGAGAGAGAGAGAGAGAGAGAGAGAGAGAGAGAGAGGGTAGGAGAGGGAGAGAGAGAGAAAAAAGAGAGGAAGAGAGAGAGACAGAAAGAGAGAGAAAGAAAAAGAGAGAAGAGAAGAGAGAGAGAGAGAAAGAAGAGAAAAGAGAGAGAAAGAGAGAGAGAAAGAGAAGAAAGAAAATAAGCAAAGACAACGGTAACAATCAGATAATCCCGAGCGTCCCAATTTCCTGATAATTAACAATTACAACCATGAATTGCTTTCGACAACGTTTCATTTCACTTTCCACAAAACAGCTTACCTAATTATTAAGAAAAAATAAACAAAAAAAATAACTCACTCGACTAATGCTCAAAATACATCCCATTTATATTCACCGCCAATCCTGCTTGCATCAAGCTGAGAGGAATTTTGGCCAAATTTCAAAGGCTCTGTATTTTTAAGGCTGCAGGAGCGAGACCTTTTATTTATACTGGGACAAAAATTTAATTAGTTCCCCCTCAGGTGATGTAATACTCGATATTACGTAGTGCTTCATAAAGCGAACTGATACGTAATATTAGGGGTAGGCTGAAGTTAGTAATACTAACATTTGAGCGGCAAAATATAAAGGAAATTATTAGTTAAAATGATAATATTAAATTATAATAACATCAATAATAATGTATATAATAATTATTATTATTATTATTAATATTATTATTAAATAAAAAATATTAATACTACAAAAAATTAATGTGAAAAACATTGAAAATAATTTAGTAACCATTTTATTATTCATTGATATTTTAGCCCTAATAAGAGCAAATCATTAATATTTAATATGACAGTGAAAGCACAGGATGTGTGAGGCATGATACACAGGATGAGTGAGGCATGATACACAGGATGAGTGAGGATCGCAACACAAGGTGTGTGAGAATACTGTACAAAAGTATTGGGTAGTCGTATTCTAGCATGAGGACCCCGGCTGACCGGGTTCGAATCTCTTATAGGTCAAGGGTTTCTTATGCAGTTGGCTTAGGGTCTTAAGGTCGAAGTGATTTACTGTATTAATCAACCAAACCATCCGCCTACAAGTAAACAAGCAGTATCTACTGTCAGACCAAGAGCTCTTTGATTACACGAGGCCAAATTTTCAGTTCTTGCTACAAGTGAAAATTTACACCTCCGCGGATAAATGAATAATTACATACCTGATTTCCCAGATCTCAAATGCAACGTGTAATTTTGATACTATTTGCAGGTGACAAGGCGTTTAGTGAGCTTGTGTTTGTCTCTAAGGTAATAGGCGGTTATACCAAGAGGTGTGTGTTTACTTTCCTTGTGAAATGGAACTTGGTATGTTGAGGTGTGGAATACGTGCCTTTTCTTAGCCACAAGACGCATAAGGCGTTACTATCTGTGGGTGTATCTAAATGTTTTGGTAAGCTCCTTCCTCTAGTCGCTGTTTTACTGAAACATGCGTGTATCTCTGTCATCTCCCGTGGAGGCTGCGAGATGATGCTCGATATGAATTTTGGGTATTAGATATGGATATAGTATGTTCTTTCGATATTATCTATAGAATATATTTTATCTGGGTGTGAGGCATCTGTTGCTGGGACAGGTGCAGCATCTGTTGGGACAGCTGTAGCAACATATAAGAGACAATTGTGGTGATACTCAGTCAACAGATGCAACAACACCCTTCATAATACCTACACTGGTGCCAGAAGTTGCAAACTTTGTCGTCGCCTACAGTGCTAGGTAGAATAAGTATGTTATTAAGAAAAAAATCGTAAAGATGACCGTTAACAAGAGCGACACAAGGAAATATAGCTCCCAATTATTATCATAAACTTCAAACACAGAACATCAGAGAGCATTATTAAGAGCTTTTGAGGCGAGTAACAGACAAGCTAACATGGTGTGTGTGACACTAACAAGGGGACACGAACGGAGAACAGGTAACCCGAATAAGCCTTAAAGATAAAAGAAACGGATTGAAATGGATTCCATACACGGCTTCAAATGTGGTGTGGTAGAGCTCAAGGGGTTCGGAACTTGTTCACTCCAGGTGTTTGATAGCTGTGAGCTACAGGTCCAATCCACAGGAACAAATAATTGAGTACACGCCGCCTCCCCGCCCCTCATACAGAACCCTCCCCCCTCTCTCCTATACCCACAAACACACAAAACACACACCCACACACCACACACACACACACACACCACACACACACACACACCACACACACACACACACACACGTGTATATCAACAACACATTTTCACCATGCACCACAAACGTTCCTTGCAATATGTTCTCCTCAAGTAGCAACGTCAAACGTCTCTCAAATCTCATTAAATCGTCTTCCCAGCAATAAAAAGTGACACCTGAAATGATCATTAAGCACTTGACTTGATTTGACGACCCCAATAAAGAAAATTCCCTTAATAAATCGGTAGAGAGCACACTTCAACTCTCAGGGACGCAGCGAGAAACTTGTCGAATGAATATTAAATCAACTATTGAATAAAATTTCAAACGAACGACAGTAGAATGCTGAAACCTGATATTTGTTTTTTTCTATAAATCGAAAAATATTGCTTAAATTATACTCAGTTAATATTGACTTAGGCTGTGAAGCATTTCGGAACTCTGCTCACTTTAGCCAGTCTACGTATGGCTGTGTTCAACACTTTCTGCTTCATTAATATTTTATTTATAGTCAAAAATATGACAACAACATCATCATCAACAAAATATTTATAATGACAACAATGCTCGTTAAAATAATAAAGTACTATGATAGTTATAATAATAATTATAATACATATTTTACGAGTAATAATACGTCCTTTATCTTTAGGCATCAAAGCGGACTTCATTGAAGGCAAATCATGTTTAAAAAATCTATTAGAGTTCTTCGACCACATATAACAAGATACGCATGGAATGAAAGTGATGGCTGATTCTGTATTCCTTAACTGCCAGATAGTATTTGATTCCATCCTGTTCAAACTTGAGAGCTAAGCTTGAGTACATTTATAAAATACTTGGATTTGTGACAAGACCAATCACGGTCTTGGGAGTCGGTCGGCCGAGCGGACAGCACGCTGGACTTGTGATCCTGTGATCCCGGGGTCGATCCCGGGCGCCGGCGAGAAACAATGGGCAGAGTTTCTTTCACCCTATGCCCCTGTTTCCTAACAGTAAAATAGGTACCTGGGTGTTAGTCAGCTGTCACGGGCTGCTCCTGGGGTGGAGGCCTGGTCGAGGACCGGGCCGCGGGGACACTAAAGAAAAAGCCCCGAAATCATCTCAAGATAACCTCAAGATAACGGGTAAAAGAACACTTTAATGGGTGAGACAAGAGAAATCAGAATGGCGGAAGGTTACAAGTGTGGTAACACGTGTCACTCTCACAGGGTTCTCTACATGTACCAAATTTGTTCGTAACATATGCAAATTTTTATGCTTGTGGAAATATAATGATTCATATTCCTGTTTCCGGACCATGAAAAGCTGCCGAGGGAGTTAAGGCAAGGTGAGAGGTACTAGCATCCTAGTCAAGGATACCCTGTCGAATCCCCCAGAAACTTGGTTACTAGCCTTTAACACTGACACATGGAAGAATGGGGATTGGGGGGAAGAAGATCACTGTGGCAGTATAGGCTAAATATATTCACTTCTCGGAAAAAGAAAACACCTTTGGTATTATATATCTCCAAACTTGTCACGCGAGAAGCACACAGCATATGCTGCGGAGGCGGTTTGGCTAAAGTTGGCAAAATATCAAACAGGCTTATTCGTACCAAGACAACAAATCCTTTAAAACCATTATCCCCTAGTCTGTTACCGCCCTGGCTGACTGGTGAACTGCTACACCCTCCCA
>WNGS01169217.1:12315389-12320389 GCA_020271785.1 Procambarus virginalis
ACCATATGCAACCTACGTAAGACCAACAGTTGAATATGCAGGCCAGAACCGGAGCCCTTTTCTAAAACACTAAAAAATATTTAGAAGTATGTGAGAAGACTGGTCCTACCACTTATTCAACTCATTTATATAAAAAAATGGAATAACTCAATCAGACAACAATAGAGTTAAGAAAAATGAAGGCAGATATGATACCGTTCCAGATATGTTTGGAGAACTGACGCTCAACAAACATACAATATACAACATCAGAAAAGGAAGCATCAGGAGACTCTGGGGCAATAAAGCCATAATATAAACTAGATAAATGTCACGAAACACTTAAGTCCAGAGTTGCAGATGACAAACTTCACATAGCAACTTTAAGGGAAGTTGGATGAAAAAAAAATGAGGAATAAAAGTCTCGAGATGGAAAGACGAAGCCAGGGAGCTAATGCTCGACCCTAAAAAAGCACAATTCAGGTGAGTACACATACGTTGGGGCAAGACCAACGTTCCCAGAGACCCAATTCAGCCCCCAGACCTCGTCTGCAACTAATAATAGGGTAATTAGTTTGCCATCTTAATTTTGGTTGCCGTCATTAACTGGCGACTCTGCCGTCAGCAGACGTGTTGAGATGGTGAAGGGAGTGAGGGAGGAACGGGGGTGGGAGGGTGGAATGGGATACGTGGGTGGACAAGGGGGCTGGGAATTGCGTAGTTGAGAGGTTTGTGTGGGTGGGGATGGTTGGGAGAGGGAGAAGGGAAAGGAGAGCTACCGAGATTGTGGGTGTGTGGGCGGGAGGGGAAAAAAGAGAATGTAAATGTTAAAGAGAAAATGTCAGTGTATGAAATTAAAGGGATAATTCTGTTGTCTGTAGAATGTGTGTGTGTGGTGTTGTGTGTGTGTGCTGGGCTGTTGTTGTGTGTGTGTGTGTGGTGTGGTGTGTGTGTGTGTGTGTGTGTGTGTGTGTGTGTCCGTTTTACACTGCATTTGAGAATATATATTGATTCAATTTGTCTATCACGTATGGCGAAATTTAGTTGATTGGCTTCTATGTTATGTTCCCACAGGTTCTGAGTTCTGTGTTCGCCCGTGATGACGAACCCTGTTATTTCCTGCCCAAACATGCCAAGCTTACGAAATTCATGAGCTGGCACCGGAATGAATGCATAGATTATGTGAAGACCTTGCGGGCTTGAGGAGAGGGAAGGAAAGAGGAGTTTTCTGGAGCTATTTAGGAATGCGTGGTATGGTTTATGGGGGGCGGAAGTGTGGAAAAAGTACAGGGTTTCTGGGGATGGTGGTGTAGCAGAGAGGGTTTGAGAGCGAGTGGTGTGGAATGTAGGGTTTGTGTAGGTGTGGAAAATATTGTTTGTGAAGGTAGAGGAGTAGGAGGCATGGTTTGTGGGAGGCGGGGTGTGGAGATGGAGATGAGAGAGGTATAGTTTGTAGGGATGTGGGAAGAATAGTTTGGGGGGGGAGGTGTGGGACATATGGTTTGTGGAGTTATGTGGGAAATATGATTTGTGAGCATGTGGAAGGTATAGTTTCGCTGGTTTAAGATTTTGGATGTATGGATTGTGGGAAGAGGTGTGAATTATGGTTTGTCGGGAGTAGGTGTGTGGGAATGTGCTTAGCGGGTGTGGGGAGACGGTTGCGGGTGTGGGGAGACGGTTGCAGGGCTCCGCTAAGTATTGTGAAGGGTGTGGGTGAGATAATAAGGGAAAAATGGAGGTATAGATACAAGAGGGGAGAAGAGATGTATTTTTTCCATAGATCTTCACGCATGCAAAAAATAGGCAATCAGTTTTTGGAAGTTTTTGTAACCAAATAGAGGCAGGAACTGTGTTCCTGGCAGGTGTGGGAGCAGGCGTCGCTGACAAGCGTAAACGTGTGTAATCTTAGCAGCTGTAGGGGGGAAACAGGTGTGGCGACGTGTCGTCATCCAGATGTAATGGGAGACAGCAGAAGAACGACGCCAAGGACACGTCCAATCTAATCAATTACTATTGGATTCGCATATTTACAGAATTTTATTGACGAACGCGCTAAGAAAACGGAATAATGCTAACAACGCTTTTTGCTTCAATATGATTCCGTTTTCTTTTAATTAAATAATTGCTCTGAGCAACACCTATCATTACACATAAGCAATATATATATATATATATATATATATATATATATATATATATATATATATATATATATATATATATATATATATACCATTCTACTTTATAAATGTTTAGTCTCCCGTTTCGTGTTGGGATGTAGAGTGCAGAACGCGACTGTCTTTGGATTAGTGAAGTATTTTTTACTTTCCTTCATCCGTGTGTGTGTTAGACTATCAATGGGGCAGCTGCTGCTGGTGTTGGTGGTGGTGTTCTTGGTGGGGGAGTGGTGGTGGTGTTGGAGGGGGTGTTGTTGATGATTGTGGTGTTGTTGGAGGGGGTGGGGTTGAGTGGGTGGTGTTGGAAGGGGTGTTGTTGATGATGGTGGTGTTGATGATACAGTTTACAGAAAATACACACACGCATAAAACTGTCACTGTACGAAGCTCTCATACAGCTCTTCGGAAGTAGGGGCACGTGCACAAGATACAGCAAGCATTTCCTCTCTGGGTCCCGACACGGAGGCGCTGGAACAGGAAACTGGCCGCTCTTGAGTCTAGTTTGCCTAATGAGTTCCTCACCCTCCTCCTATATATATAATGTTAACAATTGCATTTTTACGACAAACCAGCGACAACACACACAGTGGCCTATAAGAAACTAAAAGAAACCGGTCGCAGTTTTATACTTAAAATGCTATTCTGTGCACTTACTTACGGACAACTCCTTTACTTTTAACCTAGAAACTGTCTGAAAGTATATTGTAACCTAACTCTGGCTCTCCGCCTCTCTAACCCCGGTGACTCAACTCGCTACCACTAGATATCCAACCCAATACGATTACCAGTCTGACACCAAACTGCTATAAAATATGTTACATGCTTTTAAAATAAAATATTATGCAAGAATTCTGCGACACCGCCTTCGACTCCCGCGTCGTCTCCTCGTCTCAGTTATGAGAAGACGAACCCACTCAAAAAATTCTCAGAAAAGTGTCCACCGACAGAATTTTCTATCATGTATTCCGCCAGTTATCTTGAGATATTTTTCAATATTGAAATAGAAACTCTTCCTCTCCATCACGCACCTGTGCCAGCAAGTTTCAAGTTAAGGAACCAATTTGCTTCTCTCTCTCTCTCTCTCTCTCTCTCTCTCTCTCTCTCTCTCTCTCTCTCTCTCTCTCTCTCTCTCTCTCTCTCTCTCTCTCTATCTCTCTCTCTCTCAGGAATCTTCCTTCCTCTTTCTATCCTTCTATGTCTACTTCATTCTTTACAATGACGCTTCTCTCACTCTGTCTTTTATCTTCGCCTATTTCTCTGCACATTTGTCTACCTATTTCTCTGCACATTTGTCTACCTATTTCTCTGCACATTTGTCTACCTATTTCTCTACCTCTTCCAGACCACTAATCCACTCCTTCCTCCTTCCCTCTAACCAATCACCCTTCCTTAGCCACTTTAATCCCATCTACACCCCCTCTCTAAACTAGCCCTTATTTCCCTTATAGCCCCTCCCCAATTGCACCCCTTCCATCCTATTCCCTTCTACCTGCACCCCTCGCCTTCCCTCCCCTCCTGCACCCCTTCACCTACCCGTCATCACCCTTCTCCTTCCCACCTGCACACCTCCCTCTACTTCCCACCTGCAGCTCTCTTCCCCATTTACACTCGGCTATCAGAACTCTCCTGAAATTTGCCAGCGTCGGAGTCGGCAGCGTCAGCAGCCTCGGATAACTTTTAAATAACTTCATTTTTTAGGGCCTCCATCATTACAGGAGATGTGGCCCACCACACGGAATGACACCCAAAATTTTCTTTTTAAAACTAACTTTTTTTCCTCTGATGTTCAATATATTCAATTTATATATATATTTAATAACCCAAAATAAATATTTTGTGCAATAAAGCAGGCAAAATAAAATGGAGAGGCTATCTCTAAAATCGTAAGTAATAACCAATTTTTTTTTATCTGGCATGTGCTATTTAGATTAATTTCACTACAAGTAAGAAAAGGAATAATAACATTAACAAGTACCACACATTCTGTAGTAATACAAGCACTCTTTATTGACTTCCTCCGGTCCCAGAACGGAGAAGCTGAGATAGGAGGCCAAACTACAATAAACTGACCTTCTGTTACTGGAGAGGAAAATAAATGAACAAGTCGTGACACCGAAATAAACAACTTAACAGGTAAACATTGATAAAAACTGTCAGGTATCTAAAAGACATTCACGAGCATATAAAATGAAGCCAGGACGACCTAATTGGCTCATAGGATTGATTGAAATATCGTCAGTGGCAAGGTAGGGAAACGAATCATAATTGAGTTCAAGTGAATATACGAGAGAGCCTAAATGGTGTTCAGAAACGAGTTTATCGGTCGATTTAAAACACAAAGACAAAGCCGTCAGTGCAAATGAGAACACATACACAACAAACACTCAGCCTTGCTCAGTACAACTCTGCTCATCCCAATATGCATATCGTATACGATATTTTTCCTTTGCGTTGGGCGTTCTAGAAGCTGTTTCCTTTGTGTTTCTTGCTTTGAACCGAGCAACACTGTGAAACTCCTAATCCCGCAGTCCTGAGGAACACCGTTTGGTGGCTTTTCCAAGAAGCCGACCTAAGACGGTAGTTCGAAGGGGAAAAAAACATTCCTGGAAATTACCACTAGCAGCCTGGAAGCTCTGGGAATACAAGGGTAATCACGTGGCTAAAACATTTATAATTTTTATATTATATATATATATATATATATATATATATATATATATATATATCTTTATTGTTATTTTCTTTCTTTTTATTTTTATCTTTTCTATATCTTTATTTTCTTCTCCGAGGCTATGGGTCCCTACACTTGCACCAGAGGTGGTACCCTTTCTAGGTTTAAAAAAA
>WNGS01169217.1:12322889-12327378 GCA_020271785.1 Procambarus virginalis
AAGGGCACCAAAGCTAGATAAAGTCCAGAAGTATACCACCATACGAGGCCCAGAGCTAAGAGACGCGAGTAAATTATAAGGAAATATTGAGTTGCTAGTCACTAAAAATAGTGACTAGCAGCTCAAGTCACTAGAAGAGAGAGGAAATGGGTAAGATATGATTCTCATATAAAATAGTAAAAATTATCTGGTAGAAATTGATAAACAAATTGGCTGAGTGGGAACCAACAATGAGACTTAGGCCGAAACTTAGTAAATAAACAGAATAAACTAGTTCATAAAACGATGGTAATCTTGAGGTTATCTTGAGATGATTTCGGGCCTTAGCGTCCCCGCGGTCCGGTCCTCGACCAGGCCTCCTTTTTGTTACATTCTTCCAGGAAGCAGCACGTAGCAGCTGTCTAACTCTCAGATACCTATTTACTGCCAGGTGAACAGATACGTCAGGGTGAAAGAAACTTTTCCCATTTATTTCCGCCTCCACCGGGGATCGAACCCGAAACCTCAGGACAACGAATCCGAACCGTTGTCCACTCAGCTGTCAGACCCCCAATAAACACTGAGTACAGACAGTTTCAAATGCATCAACAACAGAACAAATAGGTGATCAAAAATAAATAGTTGATGGTTGACAAATGGATTCCAAGAGTTGAAACTCAACCCACACAAGCACAGTTAGGCGATCACACACACACGCTCCTGAACTCTCTCATGCAGATACAAACACATAACACGATAAGTACCTAGTGACAAAAATATAGTCGATAAAAGTATTCCAAACTCTTGTTAAGAGCTCAAATAATGTCATATAATGAGCTCAGGCGTAGTCCGGAGGACACTCTAAACACACACACAGGGATTTAATACCGTATGCCTGATGCTGTCAGCAAATAATTAAACACTGCAGATTTGTGTTAATTCCTTGACCAGGTTCATTTAGTGCAACTGGGAGGAGAGAGAGAGAGAGAGAGAGAGAGAGAGAGAGGAGAGAGAGAGAGAGAGAGAGAGAGAGAGAGAGAGAGAGAGAGAGAGAGAGAGAGAAGGGGGGAGAGAGAGAGAGAAGGGGGAGAGAGAGGAGAGAGAGAGAGAGAGAGAGAGAGAGAGAGAGAGAGAGAGAGAGAGAGAGAGAGATCATTGCTTACTGGTTTCCGCAGCAGCTCACATTGATTTGGTCAGTTGATTGACAGTTGAGAGGCAGGACCAAAGAGCCAGCACTCAACCCCCGCAAACACAACTAGCCAGTACAACTAGATGAGTACATATGCGATTCGCCGAAAAAATAAAAATAATCCGAAGAGAAAATTCAATTAAATAATATATAGATTAAAAATATTTAATGGAAAAACTCAAAACAATATACAATCAACGACTGTATTACATAATTGTTCTCTCTCTCTCTCTCTCTCTCTCTCTCTCTCTCTCTCTCTCTCTCTCTCTCTCAAGGCATTCTAGGAATGATTGCTCATAAAAGCAATTATTCAGATTGTTCAGAATAGGTAAACAAAAGTAAAAGTATTCAGGTTTCCATGTACTCGTATTTTATCATCATTTTCTTTTTCCTTTTACATAGACGAAGACGTATAAGAATAAAGTAAAAACTTAAAAAAAAATAGATACAATATTTATAGATGTCGAGGTTTGGTGCACGATCTCTCTCCTTTTGCTTTTAAAACATATTGACTTTTCCTCCCCCATAAAACTGAGAGTGGAGTTTCCTGGCTGAAAAGCGAAGAGGTGTACTGCCGAACTCAGCGACCAGATTGGTCGCTGAGTTCGGGCAAGATTGATGCTGAGGATGCGGCCAAGTTCTCTCTTGGGGTCAAACACAGAAAGACAGAGATACAGAGGGAAAGATAAAGCCATAAACATACATTTAGAGACATAGAGACTGAGAAAGAAATATAGAGATGCACAGAGAAAGAGATAGAAGTAGACAAACAGAGAGACATACATAGAGAGAGAGAGAAGCATAGGAGAGGCAGAGAGATTGTGAACGGTTGCAAACGAGCAATTAGAGAGATAGACTCAGTTTAAAGTCAGCACAGAAGAATAGTTAAGTTATGAAGAAAGATTAAATAAGAACGGGAATAGATTGTATAAAAATTAAACAGGGAAATAGGAAGAAATTAGAGTGTAAATTATCCATTCAATCATACAAGTTAGCCAAACAAAAAATATATATATGATCAAGAAAATGACAACAAAAATAGCAATAAGGAGAATTTGGACGTCGGGCCAAAGAAAGTTTCACCTGTTGCACAGCTCAAAGGATGTGATGATGAGAAATTACGACCTCCACTGAACATGACTATCATAGGTACGGTACAGGACACATGCTACAGTCTCCAGCCTTCACCTTTACTCGGCGCTGATACAATGTGTGTCCTGCCACCATTGACTGGCTTCAGCATCTTATTTTTTATTATTTTTTATTTATTTTTCCCTTTTCCCCTTTCAACAGCATGCTGGGGAATACAATGTGTCTAACACCAGTATCATCCTTTGTGATGTTGTTAGTCTCGTAATCTCTCCAAATTGGACACTTGCAAAATTGTTTAACGTTGAATATTGTTTCTCATGTCTAGGGGAGTTCAAATTCGGCAGGAATGGTCATTGAGGTAATAACATATAACATTATGGTAGCAAACTCACTGGGAAGTTTCAACCACAGGTTTCATACGCACATGAGTCAGAATGGTTGGAAATTTGCGTGAGTGGTAGGATACGCGTATGAGTGAGAATAGTTGGACTAGCGCATGAGTCAGAATGGTTGAGTAAGTGCAAAATACGTACATGAGTGAGAGTGGTTAGATTAGTGCCTGAGTGAGAATGATAGGAAAAGTACATAATTAAGGATGTTTGGATAAGTACGTGAGTGATAGGTTGGATAAGCACGTGAGTGATAGGTTGGATAAGCACGTGAGTGATAGGTTGGATAAGTACGTGAGTGATAGGTTGGATAAGTACGTGAGTGATAGGTTGGATAAGTACGTGAGTGATATGTTGGATAAGTACGTGAGTGATAGGTTGGATAAGTACGTGAGTGATAGGTTGGATAAGTACGTGAGTGATATGTTGGATAAGTACGTGAGTGATAGGTTGGATAAGTACGTGAGTTATAGGTTGGATAAGTACGTGAGTGAGAGTGGCTGGATATAAATAGGCGTTGACTCCTAAGAGACAATAGGAACTCTGGATATTTTATTATTTAATTTTCTTATATTTTTTAAGCATCTGCAGATGGACGTTTGCAGCTTCCTTCGTCAACCAAAATTATCTGCCAACCATGCAACAGTTATGGACCATAACATTGCTGTCAATTGCACAAATGGTTTACTAAACAGATTTTGCAACAAATTTATAATTTGCGAAATATTGTTACCATATGAAATCTTTTCATCTATAGTAACTGGAACTTCAACAAAGTAAAGACCATAGCTCAAAAGTCATTAAGAGAAAACTTTACTAGAACGAAGAAATAAAGATAACATGGCGGCCTGACGGCTGAGTGGAGAGCGCTCGGGGGTCGTAGTTCGAAGTGGTCCGGATTCGATCCCCGGCGGATGCTGACACAAATGTGTAGAGTTTCGTTCATCCTGATGGCTGTGTTCACCGAGCAGTAAATAGGTACCTGGGAGTTAGACAGCTGCTACGGGCTGCTTCCTGGGGATGTGTGTGTGTGTGTGTGTGTAAATTAGGATTAAGAACTTGCCCGAAACGTTATGTGTGCTAATGGTTGTACAAAAATTTAAGAACTCTTGTGTATATATAAATATATACAAAAGAAAACGTAATCTACCTCTCTTTGGGAAGAAGAATCCCACGTAGACATGTTTCACAGCAACACACACTAAATCATGACATGTGGAAATCAGGGTAAAACAAAAATTGTCCCTGTATTTAGTTTTCTTTCCAGCAGTCAGCCACTTGGACTCGACGGTAGAGCTACGGTCTCGCTTCGTGCAGGTCGGTGTTCAATCCCCGACTGTCCAAGTGGTTGGGCACCATTCCTGTCCCCCCCCCCTTCCCGTTCCATCCCAAATCCTTATTCTAAGATCCTTTCCAAGTGCTATACATTCCTAATGGCTTGGCGCATTCTCTTGATAGTTCCCTTTCCTTTCCAACGTTGAAATGTGATTTTCTGCTATCGTTTTTCAAGC
This sequence comes from Procambarus virginalis, assembly GCA_020271785.1. NCBI lineage: Eukaryota > Metazoa > Arthropoda > Malacostraca > Decapoda > Cambaridae > Procambarus > Procambarus virginalis. The sequence goes on from WNGS01169217.1 coordinate 12,327,050, forward strand.
AGCTTGGAGTGTCCTCTCGGGTGTTATCATACTATCTTTGACTTCTACTGTCTTATTCGTCATCAGCATTCGTGTTTCCTTTCTCTCTTCAATATCAAGTAATTTCTCTCTCTCTCTCTCGCAACACAGTTTCTCTCGGAAAATTCTATTTGTAGGAGGGAAGAGGAATGAACCTATTCCCGAAGGAGGATAGGAGAGTAGATACTTATTCATGCTGGAGGGTAAATACCCATTTTGTATAGAGGAGACAGCTATTTCCGTATCAGAATAGAAGGGTATATGGTACCAATTCAAGTGACAGGGTAGATTAAAGATATATATTTCCGGAG
>WNGS01169217.1:12332721-12351478 GCA_020271785.1 Procambarus virginalis
CAGAAGAGGTGGGTAGATACATACCTATTCCCGTAGCAATATAGAGAAATACATACCAACTTTTTATTAGAAATGGAGACACTATGCAAATTATTTGATATATCTTTCCGTATTTCGTATTTCAGATTTCATATTAAAATTGGTATTATATTACTCACGGTCGGATGATTTCGCTATTTTCCCAATATATCAACAGCATTCTTCTTATTTCCAAGAACTTACCTGAAAAAAAAAAAAATTATGTGAATGAAGTTCTTGATGCACATATGTAAAAATATATATATTAAAAGAGATAAACAAAATAAAGATAAATGAATATATGATATTATTAATATTAGATTAAACGTAAACATAATGCTATTTTTTACACAGTTTTAAAGTGTTTGAAGTAATACTATCTGATTATGTTTCTGTCAGTTTGTATTTTTTCTGTTCCTTCGTCAGTATCTCCAACAATTTCTGTATGCCTGCTTATGTATGTCTGCTACTGTATACCTGTATTTCTTTGTTTTCTTTACTTAATTTTGTATTATATGTACATCTGTCTGTGTGTTTACTTGGTATCGTCTCTCTCTCTCTCTCTCTCTCTCTCTCTCGTACAACCTATCTCTTGTTTGTGCCTGCCCCTCTCTTTCTCTTTAATTCTCTCTTTCATTTAAAATGAAACGTGTATTTCGTTCAGACATGAAGCTACTCCAGCAGCTGGCTCAGTCAAGAGTGACTATATCGCTCCCAGGTTTCAGGGAGTCGTCTTCTTTTTAATTAATATTGTTCAATGGGTCTTTTTCCTTCTTCCCCCATGTTTCATTCCTTACATTTATACGAGTTTGTAATCTAGATACCATTTCTCAAACCAGGTCTGAAGTTATTTAATCCATATTGGATTTTGTATTGAAATTCATTGTGTCGAATTATGCTGTCTTGCTGGTATATCTATACTTTCTTGTGTCTAACTTTATAATCCAGACATGGGTTATAAAGTTTCTGTTTGTAACTTTCACTAATTTAGTACAATCATATCTCATCCCTTTGTGGTGATGAGATATGATTCTATCCATTAGACTATATAGCACTCGGAAGGGTAAGTAAACAAAGATATGTAAACAGATATAATGCAAAGATAAAAAATACTCTGGAAGCACATTAATGTTCAGAGCCAATAGAGCTTGCGTAGAATAACTAAAAGGGGTTGCAGGAATTATCCACATACAGAGATGAAAACATATTCATCTGCGACTTGAACCACTGAGAACTACTTACGGATACAAGTGATAACCACTTGTATTCTTTTACCTGATTGTTCCCATCCCTTCCGTTACTGTTGTTGTGTTTGAGAGTGTTTCTTCTCGTTATCTAATTTGCTTTGTAGGTGGGTCCATCAATATTTGTACAACACGTTTGGAGGCTTCTTGAACTTATCGTTTGTGTTACTGAAACTTGTGAAGGAGTTGAGAATTGGGACGGAAGAGAAGGTGGGTGTTAGGTTGTGAGAGATGAATGGTGAGAAGTGTTTGTATGGTGGGGGGGATGAGAGTGTAGGGGATGTGAACGTGTGTGGTTCTGTTTATGAATCTGTTTGTTTGTGTATTTTATTTCTATGTGAATTGTGTGTGTGAGTGTGTGTGTGTGTGTGTGTGTGTGTGTGTGTGTGTGTGTGTGTGTGTGTGTGTGTGTGTGTGTGGTGTGTGTGTTGTGGTGTGTGTGCATGTGTTGTACTCAACTAATTGTTCTTGCATGTTAGCGTGTGAGAGAATGCATATGCGTTTGTTTATTTTATTTAATTGATCATTATTTACTCTGTCAAAAAACGTGATGCATCCCTAATTCACACATTTATTATTCCTATTTTTACTAAGCAATTAATTAAAACGTAAGAAAATATGTACAATTAATTGAATTTATGATAAACATCTTTTAAATCTATAAGAGAGAAGGCATGTTGGTCTTTCCGATACCTGAGGTTGCAGGTCAAACTCATCGGTCCAGTCTCACTAAATTTGTCCTAGTAATTTGCTGTCGGTTATATATCCAACAAGGCCAGGTAAGGGTAGCCATATATTAAACAAGCATAGCATGTCATGGTGCCATAAGAGCCCTTGTAAACCCTTTTATAACACTCAGGCAAAGCATGACATGAAAAACGTTCTAAAAATTTACTTAAATTTTATTTTTACTATTTAGTAAAACGTTACCACTGACATCCCTAAAACTGTCAAATAAAATCTAACTATCATAGTTTGGCAATATAGGCAAGTAAGTTTCCATTATGTCATCAACACCAGTACCACTTTAGAGGGAGTACCACTTTACTCCCTCCCTGTATACACACACCCTACAGCTGCCTCTCGAATCATTCATAAATACATGTGCAAATCGTATTCTCGCTGGTATTGATGCATACTAACACCTACTATAGAAGAGAGAAAGAAGAGACAGTACCTTATCATGCCAGTAATGAGACACACACACACACACACACACACACACACACACACACACACACACACACACACACACACACACACACACACACACACAACATGAATGTAAATTCGAACGCAAATAAATATGAATAAGCATATACAAAATTGCGTAAAATAATACAGAAATTAGTGAACAAGTTAAATATGATCACACGTGATAAGTCGGCTAAATAACCGCAAACGATGTAAAAAAAAGGTTAGGAAAAATTGTTCAAGAAAGTTTAGAAAGAAAATAAAATATAAAAGCCCGAAGGTATAGAAGCCAAGGTTTCCTCCTAATAAAGCTAAATCAGGTCGCTTTTTTATCCGATGATAAGTGATCCCGGCCAAACCTTGTTATTTTCACCTCTGATCCAATTCCAATAAAATAATAATTTACTGTTAAAATCGCCTTCTGGGAAATTCTTGAACTCTGTCGAAATAAGTTTGGCCAGCGCAATAACTGCGCCTCGAGGACCTTTGTTCCTCGATTTTCATTGGTCACGAGCAGTATTGAGTTCTGGACTGCGATTGGGCGTTACGTTCCTTTCGCGAACGTGACTGATTGGGTGCTGCGTCGGTGCTCAGTGATTCGGTGAAACTTGTTTCCTCTCTGGTTGATGAGATCCCTGAATATTTTCTTACTGGCCACACCTGACATTCTTTGGCAAGTGTTGTGTTAATTCTGTTCCTACTTCATGGGTGTATTGTTAATGTTGGTAGTTCTTCTTGAGTGTATAGGTAATGTTGGCTCATCTTCGTGGGTGTATCGTTAATGTTGGCTAATGATTGTATGATTGACAGAAGTCAGCTGTGCTTCATTAATGATACACTGAATGATAATTATCTCATTAGCAAGTAGCTGAGAAATGAAATCTAATGATTAACTAACAGTTGAACTTCATCGTCTAGTCAATGATTGGCTGCCAACAAACAGATACTTATAAAACTGTCTTTAGGTGGCTTTTATCTGCTATATTGCCTCAAAAACATAATATTAAAATTTCGAATTTTGTGGCCTATTGACCCCAAAACTTGGAAGATAAAGATTTGTAGGTTCAATTATTTATTATACTGTCAAAGAAGTAAACTATAACAAAAAGAGATAATTCATAAGATCAATATGAAAAGTAAAATGAAAAACAGGGTGATAATAACTTGGAAATATAAAAGAAAAGGAAAATGTGTAGAGAGAAGATATAAGAGGAGAAAGAAGGAATAAAAAAATAGTATAAAAGATTTCCAGAATCTCTTCCACGATTTGGAATTCAAAGTCAGAATAAAGACTGATAAGGTATTTTAAACACATAAATAGCATTAAATAAATTAATAAATACGCAGACAAGTAAAGTGAAAATGAATTAAGATAAAAATGTATTAATACNTAAACAGGTGGGTTTGGCGGGTGCATGGAATGGACTTTGGGTCTTTGTTAGGAGGACTAGCTGATTTGAGGTCAAGAACTGTTTACCGTGATCTTCAAGCAGTTCAGGGGTGGCTTCGTCAAGCTCTGAGCGGGAAAGGGAAGCCTTCGAGCTAATCACATGCAACTGAATGGGGGTTTCGAGAAGCTCAAGAGAGGCTTCGATCTTGAGCTTCCAAGAGAAAATTCGAGGCTTCAATCACTCCAGGAGAAAATTCGAGCTGGTCATTTGGCCTCTCGGATAGGTTGCGGATAGGTCAAGAACGGCTTTGACAAGTTCAAATGGCGCTTCAAGCAGCTCAAGAAAGGCTTCGAGAAGCGGAGAAGAAGCTGTATATATACTCGTGCAAGTTGTGAGCAAGTCCCTACTATTATTAGTAATGTTTTCTAGATTGAGAAGTAAAAAGTATTTTTCCTAGTATAAAATCATATTCTTACATTATATTTTCGCAAATATTTAGGCAAAAGATAGGATTAAGTGACTTTGTTGTGTTGGTAATTATTTATATTTACAGACTATGGATAAAGTTTACAGAAAGGTTGCGTTGCGAAAATATGTGAACACGTCAGTTCTCAAGAAGAGATTCAAGCTAAGCCGATTACCAGGCATTCTTGCCAATGTTATGAGCATGTTCTGGTACATAAAGAAACACCGTGTGCTCTAATTAACACTGCCTGGAGCGTAGATTGTTATCCAACCAGCGCAGAGATAATATACAACTCCTCACAGAAAGCCTACCTACAGGAATTGAAGTACACACAATCTAGGGCTGTCAATCACCCTAAATTGGATACTGTAACATATGGTAACGAAAAGGCAGACTCACTAGCAAAAACTGCCACTGCTCTACCTGTTGTACAGGTTAAAACACCTCCAAGTTTTTCACAGATTAGGGAGCAAATCAAGAGGAAAATACTCCGAACTATCAAAAGTCGCCACAGAGCCAAAATAGCGGAAGGAAGATCCACTGCGATATGGTACGAACACGCCACTGGGTACTACTCTTTCAAGCCTGGAAAAAAGATATCCAGAGGCATTGCAGTAGCCATACACAGACTCAGACTTGGTTACAAGTGCTGTTGGGAGGTAATGAACCCAATAGTTAAAGAGAGTAAAATCTGTGGAACAGATGGAGATACCATTGCATCTGTTCCATTACGTTACTTACATTGCAGTGCATCTGCATTGCATTACTTACTGGAATGTGAAGCAACTGATGCCCTGCGCATCAAACCCAACATTAATCCAACGAGAGCAACTGCTTAGATGCAAAATGTTGAAGAATGGGACATACTAGGGAACAGTGTCCATCTACATCCGCTACTAAGATAATGTTAACAAAACAAGACTAAAACCAGTGCGCTAAAACAGAAGCGGAGAAAAGGAGGAAAACTAACCTCAACTTAAAACTTTAACCCAATATCACAGTAACAAGGTACTCGCGAATAACCGAGCTCAATTACGAGGCCCGTGCTACATGGACATTTCGTTCTGAGTAGCTAAATCTAAAACAACAACAGGCTTTAATTGCCAATAGTACCCATTAGATTCAAAACAGCTAATCCAACGCACCTAGCAGATCCATCACTGTGCACGAGACTATAAAATACAACAGTATTCATTAATTTGTTAAAAAATTCCATTTATTTCAATGGATCTGTTGTGTGTGTGTGTGTGTGTGTGTGTACTCACCTATTTGTACTAAACTATTTGTGCTTGCGGGGGTTGAGCTTTGGCTCTTTGGTCCCGCCTCTCAACTGTCAATCAACTGGTTTACAGACTCCTTAGCCTACTGGGCTCTTTCATATCTACATTTGAAACTGTGTATGGAGTCAGCCTCCACCACATCACTGCCTAATGCATTCCATCCGTTAACTACTCTGACACTGAAAAGTTCCTTCTAACGGCCATGTGGCTCATGTGGGTACTCATTTTCCACCTGTGTCCCCTTGTTCTCGTCCCACCAGTGTTGAATAGTTTATCCTTGTTTACCCGGTCGACTCCCCTGAGGATTTTGTAGGTTGTGATCATGTCTCTCCTTACTCTTCTGTCTTCCAGTGTTGTAAGGTGCATTTCCCATAGCCTTTCCTCGTAACTCATGCCTCTTAGTTCTGGGACTAGTCTAGTGGCATACCTTTGGAGTTTTTCCAGCTTCGTCTTGTGCTTGACAAGGTACGGGCTGTGTGTGTGTGTGTGTGTGTGTGTGTGTGTGTGTGTGTGTGTGTGCGAGAGAGAGTATGTATATCCTAATCCACTATTCCACTAAATACAATTGTGACACCATAACATGTTGCTCACCAAGGGTAGGGAAGCAACCAATAAATGGCAACACAAAATATATGGAAGAAATTCTACCACGTTCCTGTATCCGATCCGCCCACTTAGCTGCCGGCCCCATCAAAAGCCCATCAATAATCCAAGTCCATGCCAATATATATATATATATATATATATATATATGCCCAGCTTGCCTAAACACGCAAGAGTAGTTATTCAACTATAGAATACTTTCCCACCAGAAGACTCGAACCCTAGCCAGCACAGAAGCCTTCCAGCCACCGGCATAACAGGTAACGCCTTAACCCACTGCACCACGCTCACAGCATGGTCTGAGCGTGGTGCAGTGGGTTAAGGCGTTACCTGTTATGCCGGTGGTATATATATATATATATATATATATATATATATATATATATATATATATATACACTCACCTGGTTGTGCATGGGTTGTGCATGCAGAGGTTGAGGTTTGGCTTTTTGATCCCGCCTCTCAACTGTTAATCAATTGGAGTACAGATTCCTGAGCCTACTGGGCTCTATCATATCTATATTTTAAAGTGTGTATGGAGTCAGCCTCCACCACATCACTGCCTAATGCATTCCATCCGTTTCTGTGGTGTAACCTAACCTAACCTCATTGTTCGTACCTAAAACTTCCTCCCTGCTCTAAAATCTAGATTCATATTGCTTTTCCTAGACCATAGACTCTTATCATCCCTTGACCATAAATTCTTATCATCCTTAGACACCAAACTTGTATCATTCCTTGATCCTGTTGTCATATTCACTAACTACAAACTATGCTTGTAGTTGTTTTCTTGAACTACACATTTGCTTATAAACATTTTTTTTATTTGTTATTTTTACTTGCTATGGCTTCGTGGATAAGCATGTGATATGGTCGTTGTTTAGAATATTGTCGTCAGTTTAGGGAACTTTTACAGTATTTGAGTGAAGCCTTTTTATATAAACATTTTAAATATAACTCCTCTATTAAGCCAGAAGTATCACAAAAACGTTTACTCAAGGAGCTGGAATCTCATATTTCTCATGTCTTTTCTCGGATCAATTGGAGATGACATGAGAAGTTCAGTTGCCTTCCATGGAAAAACCTTTTCACTTGGGCTGGACGGTAGAGCGACGGTCTCGCTTCATGCAGTTCAATCCCCGACCGTCCAAGTGGTTGGGCACCATTCCTGTCCCCCGTCCCATTCCAAATGCTAATTCTGGCCCCTTCCAAGTACTAAATAATTTTTATGGCTTGGTGCTTTCCCCTAATAGATCACTTCCATTTCATGGATAAACAAAATTAAACTATCAGGAGAGAGCGCTATGTCATTACGACTATATAGCACTTGGAAGAGGACTGAATAAGGATTTGGGATGGAACGGGGGAAAGGAATGGTGCCCAACCGCTTGTGGACGGTTGGACGGTCGGGAATTCTATTCAATAATATCCGACAGGAATCTTTATACACACTCTAACACACGTACTGCTCTATTATCTTCAAGAACCAATTGCACAAAATAGAAACGCTGTTTGCAACGTGCTTTAAAAAGACACAGAAACATACTTGCTGACGTCACACGGACTCAATAATTGGAGAGAGTTCTGTATAACAAAAGTCAGGTACAGGAACACAACAACGCTGCAGGGGTCAAGATCGGGCTCCGAGTAGTGGACTCTGATTACTTCAGTCCTTCCCCGAAGGACTCCTCGATGGTTCACCGCTCTTAGCGTAAAGAACTTCGAACTTGCGTGGAGGGAATAGTCGAGCGTAGAGTTGGTCGAGAATTGTCTGAAGGACCTCCTACAAATGGTCGACCGCTGCTGTACGAGCGGCGAAGGACCAGAGGCGAAGCTAGGAAACACTTATTTAATGTGTGTGTTGCTCTAAATTATTTCAGGCTAAAAGTGGGATAGTGAGAGGGATAGGGAGGGCGAGGGAGAGAGGGAGATAAGGCTTTATGGACGGGAATAGGATGAGGAAGGAAGGAGAGGGAAGGGAGTAGCGAGTGGTTTCCTTTCTCTATCCATCAATACTTTCACTTCTTCCACGAACAGTCTAGCATACGCTTCCCTTACATTGTGTCTCCCCTTCCTTAACCTTCCCTTCCCTCACCGTCCCTCTCACCAGTAACAGTGAACACCCCTCTCCCTGCCAGCACGGCCAAGCCACGTGAAGTCTCACAGTGTTTAACTTTAGCGTGGCCATCAAGCCAGTAAGTAGAGAGACTCTTCCGCGTTCATTAAAACTCTTGTAATCTACAAGGACTTGCGTTATCTCTGAGAGCTTCCTCGCGAGGAGTCACGACGAGGCCCCCTTGCTCTTACGTGCCTGAGTGATGAAGCTCGTTGTGAGGTCATTGTGAGAATATGTGTGAGAAATGACGATTGTTGACCAGATCACACACTAGAAGGTGAAGGGACGACAACGTTTCGGTCCGTCCTGGATCATTCTCAAGTCGATTGTCTTGAGAATTCACAATCGACTTGAGAATGGTCCAGGACGGACCGAAAAGTTGTCGTCTCTTCACCTTCTAGTGTGTGTTCTGGTCAATATTCTTCAACCACGTTATTGTGACTCATCGCTTGCAAATGACGATTATTTCAAAGACATGCGTCAAAGACACGTGTTAGTATCGGACCCAACTTCAGAGGAAACTTTCATTGTTAGGCAGTGCGTGTGAGTGTGGATTCTCACTGTTGTGAGATGCCTACTTCAACGTATTGATGATCACTGCAATCTACTGTTTATTTATATGATAAAGGACATACCAGCTGCTACGAAGTTCACTAACTCCATACAGTATAATATCTACCTGCGGTACACATTCACAGGTGACTATGAAGAGCCACTTACAGTCCCTTGCAAACGATAGAGTCAAGAGGCTTACAGCACTAAGGCACACGTTGTACCTGTTCGAAGCAGTGTTTCAAAACTATATGTGAAGCAAAGTTTACCTCGCACAGTATTTAATCACCCCTCTTTCAATGATCTCATCTCCATTTTATCACCAACTTCAGGACAATAAGGAAAACCTTTATTATTCGATTCGTCTAAAATTTTGACAAGTCCTAGTTCAACATGTCTTCAACGTGTCTGGACATTAGCCCTTAGCGACAGACACATAACAATAATGAAAGTAATTATTCGGTTTCATAAAATGAAACGGATTGAGCGGATTAGTTTAACAGGTCTTAGTGTGAAGTAGTATTCATTTTGAGGGAGAGAGAGAGAGAGAGAGAGAGAGAGAGAGAGAGAGAGAGAGTTATCAGCCACTCTTGTTTGCGTGCTTATTAAGCACAAGCTCCAGTGATCACGTGACTGTACACCTATATTAGAAAATGCTTCTTTCACGCATGGTTAGCAAAAAGGGTGAATTGGCGAAACCCTGACTGAATAATTTAACAAAACGCCATATACTATTTCTTCCTGGCACTTTTGTGAAGACGCAGTTATTCTGTTGACCAGACCACACACTTGAAGGTGAAGGGACGACGACGTTTCGGTCCGTCCTGGATCATTCCCAGGTGAAGAGACGTCGTCGTCCCTTCACCTTCTAGTGTGTGGTGTGGTCAACATTCTTCAGCCACGTTATTGTGACACATCGTCCGCAGTTATTCTAACATGATAGCATAAAGATATCTATTTGACACGAATTTTTCGCTTCAATATCTGAAATAATTTAACAGCCTTTTTATCGCCTTTTCTGGGTATATTAAAATTCAGTAAAATAATAAAATGGATGGAAATATTTTCTATGTTAAGTGTTTGCTATAGATTTCTTGAACACGAGATCGAGGCTTTAGTATAAATTTGTTCATTATCATATATTTCAATAAGATAAACAGCATAATATTTCGAAAGAAGAATTCTCTTTCCTCATACTTTGATAGTATAAAAAGTAACTAAACTTGGATACGGATTCGTTGGCGTTCTCTTATGAACGTTTTCCGAGAGATATGTAGTCTTGTTTACAGGTGAGGGATCTTTAGATTATTATTTTATTTATGCTTATCTATTTATATATACACGAATTCTTACATTCTTGTACAGCCACTAGTAAGCGTAGCGTTTTGGGCAAGTCCTTAATCCCATGTTCCCTAGAATGCAACTCCGCGAAAAACCGTTAAACAACTAAGTACACATTTTACTGTTGAATTAAACAGAGGTTGTGCCCCATTAAAGACAGTTATTTGTTCATGCGGTGCGTGGAAGTTGCATTTCGTTAGTTGATTTGATTTCGTAAGGTAAATTGCTCTTCTCTGATTTGTTTTAAATTATGATGTTAGTTTGATTATTCTCAGGTATTTGTATGTTTATTTTTTAATAGGCTCTTCGAGCGTGTTGACCAGAAATCATTGGTTAGAGAACTCTTAGTTGGAAGGCCGGGTGTTTTTCCTCTATACTGTTGGGTACACAACACCACATTACTACAAAGAACAAATGCATAGGAGATTTTTTACTTATTATTCAATAAAAAAATTTCTTGATAAAGAGTACCACCGTTTACTTTTTCATTTTCCTGTTTGTTTTCCTATATCAGTAACCCCCCAAAATTGTATTTTGATATTTATTAAGTAATGTTTAACTTTCCAATTTAATTTATCACTTTCTTTCGACATCATTTGTATCGATATATCAGAAAAACACAACATATGTCAGAGTGGAATTTACATTTAAAATAATATAATTTTACATTTTTTTCTATCCTTGTACAACCTTGTTATATAAAGGCTGTTACTTGTAACAGTCTTTTAGCCTTGTTACTTATAAAGGTTGTTAAAGAAACTTGTTACATTAAAAAAAATCCTACGTCGTTACTTATTTATAAAATGTTTCATACTGCTTCCTATTCTCTAATGACCAACTTAATCCTTCGCCACTCCCTAGGAACCGGTTTCACTCTAAACTACCCTCAAACTTTGTTTCAGCTCCACTTTCATTACCCAAGTAAGTCACGCTAGGTCGCAGAAGATGTGTAAATATTAATTTAGGTTAAAACACTGAGAACCTGGAATACATTACCAGTGGCGTGACACAAGCTCAGTACCAGGACGCAACACCAAGAGGCAAAGTGAGAAACAATACCAGGACGCAAGGTAGGGAACACGATACAGTTACACAACAATGGGATACGACAATAGGACACAATACAAGTAATCCAATACCAACTATACAATACCTGGAGCATACATAGGGTATGCTAAACATGCTTTCAAAAAATTGAATGTAATATAACGCGATACCCAAATTTTAGTATGCAGCCTCGAAATGAAACTCTCCCCAGAGGAAACCCTCACCAAACAAAACACGAAACAAGACTAGAGAAAGTAGGGATCTGAAACAGAATTATGAGACATGAAACACACTACAATAGAAGACAGAACCCATGAGGACCCGATGGCGATCACCATGATTAGAATGGGAAAACGTCAAAATGAACAAAGAATCGGTGTTCAAAATAGGAAACTCTGCAACAAAATTACACTGACGGAAGCTAGAGACGCTTTAAGTGACAAATGGCCTGACAAACATATTTTTCATAATAGATGATGATGAAGAAACTCCTATACACAGCATCGCAAGAATCTAAGACATGATATAGGGAGAAAGTGATTGTATCAATCAACTGATTGTAAAAACAGAAATGGGGGCTTAAGAGCTAGAGCTTGAACCTGCATGGACATCTATGTGACCACACCATGAGAGATAGTGAGCACAACATGAGAGATACAACGCTACAGAAACACCAGGATTCAGCAAACACAAGCTCGGGCACAAACCACCAGCTACACAACAAACTTCCCACAACCACGTGGGAAGGAGGGCGAGGAGAATGTACTCATACGAACGTTGAACTAGAAATTCCGGCCGACGGCAACCAGCTCAAACCTGACACCTTTGGTAGGCAGAGTCTGCTTGTCTGTACACAGCAGAGACCGTAATAGTTTTAAAACTTAGTGTACCGTTTGCATTTAGCGTGTGTGTGTGTGTGTGTGTGTACTCACCTAGTTGTACTCACCTAGTTGTGTTTGCGGGGGTTGAGCTCTGGCTCTTTGGTCCCTCCTCTCAACCGTCAATCAACAGGTGTACAGGTTCCTGACCCTATTGGGCTCTATCATATCTACACTTGAAACTGTGTATGGAGTCAGCCTCCACCACATCACTTCCTAAAGTGTGTGTGTGTGTGTGTGTGTGTGTGTGTGTGTGTGTGTGTGTGTGTGTGTGTGTGTGTGTGTGTGTGTGTGTGTGTGTGTGTGTTTGTGTGTGTGTGGTGGTGTGTGTGTGTGTGTATGCGTGTGCGTGTGTTCGTAGCCGTGTTTTCTTACTACGCATCAAAAATACATTAATAATATCAGGGAGGATCACCAAATATTGCACTTATCTACTCACATTCTGTTATTTCCCATGTTAAATAGCCTGTAGCATCCCATGCCTATGCTTTTGCCTGTCTTTTCAATGCATATTCCTACATTCCGCAATCCTTATCCCAGCATGTTTTCTTTTAGTTTGCTACTCCGTAAAAAAATACAATTGTTTTGCCTGACCAGAAACGTAGGAAAGCACAATTGACTTAACCTAATAGCGCCGAATGCTTAGATAACGTCCATATAGTGGGAATTGAAGTTTAAATGATACGTCTATTTGTTTAACGAATCGGTACATTCCTCTAAAAATGCGATGTATTATGTGAGAGGACGGGTTGCCTATCCTCCTCAAACCTATCCACTTTCATCCAGTTGTCTTCCACCACCCTCTCGTCTTTTCCAACACAACGAGCTCCCAAGAAACCTTCCTGACGCCAGAGTGACAGCAAATAAGACAGTGCTCCTACTGACCTTCAAATACGACACTGGCGAAGGTTGGTTTGTCTCCTTAGTATCCTCCAAGTGGTAGAGGCAGGAGAGCAGTGACACGTGAGGGAGCAGTGGAAGGGGAGGAGTTGAAAGGAAGGAGAGCTGCAGTGGAATGGTGCAGGAAGGGGATCAGGCGCAGGTGCTCTATATAATTACCTATACGTTACGACAGAGCTTCGTAAACACTTGTTTTGGTGAGGATAATGAGAAGGGAGGATAACAGGATCTCAGCGTGTCACTGTGATATCTCACAGTGTCCTGTGAGATATCAAAGACTACACTGACCCAGCTGTGAAATATATCTCTTAATACAGAGTAAATTAAGAGTGAGAGAAAGGTGGTTTAAGACAAAACAATGGCAAGTGAAAATTAAAAGAGAAAAAGGAACGGAAAAGAATAAAAGTTAAGAAGAAAATAAAAAAAAAGTAAGTGGAAAATATATAAATAAAGATAAGAAGTAAATTAATCTTTGTGTAAATGATGTTATTAAAACAAAAACTATTTTGGCAACAGTTGCGAGATACGTAAGGAGTTAGAAACCATTGACAATATTAAGAATAAGGAACAAAGAAACGGTCGAAATGTGTTGACAGAATTAGGGAATATATGAAGAACATCAATCTGGGGATGATTGGCTCTAATAAAAGATAGTCGTCAAAGATAAAACTAAATTTCACATCAATCATAAGATTATGCCTACATGATCAAATGAGAAATGAAATAGAAAGGACCATACATATTTTGTGAGCAAATTACTATAATCCAAAAAAATATGTTTTATCTAAACAAAAAGCACCTAGAAAGTCTGACATTATGGTCTTAAGTAAATTTCTAAACGAAAATGAGACAGTCTAGAAGAGCAAGGCTACAAGAATGACTCGAGGGAGGACTGTCACGGTCAAGGCAGAATAAATGAAAATGTCGATAATGCATCATGGATGAAGAATAAGACAACCAGCTTGTATAAGTAATCAGACACAGAGACGAATACTAATTTCTTTTCCAACCTTTTCCAACTTTAGTCTCATGCTACACCTCACTCACATAGCGAGAAATCCATCAAAGAAATAATAAAAAAACACCCAAATCCATTCTACCACCCAGTCACATGTGTTCCATTGCACGGGTTCCACACCACACAGAAGACCCCCAAACCCACCCAGTCTCATGTGATCCACTACAGTTTCCCACTCACCCAAAAGACCTAAATCCACCCAACCCCCTAAGTATTGTATTTTAATCTCTTCCATGTTCCTTCTCCCACCCCTCATTCCTATCCCTTCATTTTCTCCTCTCTTTCTATACCTTTTCTCCTCCACATCCCCCCCCACCAACCCATCTCTCAAATTACCCCCTTTCCCTCCTCTCCCTCCTACCACACCTTCCCCTCCACCTTCCCTATTCTTCCCCCTGCCATATCTTCTTCGACTTCCTTTTCCCTTTCCCCTCCTCCATAACGCAAGTGTACACAACCCTCTAGCTCGAGCCTTCTCCAAAATGTTCCTAAAGGAAGTACCCGTAGCATTACATTATTCAAATGAAATGCGAATAGCCTGCTCTCTGACCTGTATCTTATTTACATACCTCCGCCTCTCCTATCGACCCAATACTTCCTCTTCTCCCTTCTATAGCATCTCCTGTCCTGCTGTAGGGTTCCCTGCCTAAATGGATCAGAGAGTCTATAGTTTGGTCATTCATTATGGGGGAATATGTACGGCGGTCATCTCATATGGTTGCAGCGTGGTTTGTATGCAGTTGCAGTGCTAATGGAGAAGCTGCAGTCACTGAAACGTTGATGGCTTATTAATATATGTATCTAAACGCACGCACACACACACACACACACTCTTAATTTCTTCCGGGTTTCCTAACGGGTTCCACAGACCGTCAGTAGTTTCAAAGCGTTATATGACAAAGAGTGCTGTGAAGACGGGACACCACGAGCGTAGCTCTCATCCTGTAACTACACTTAGGTAATTAAACTTAGGTAATTACACACACACACACACACACACACACACACACACACACACACACACACACACACACACACACACACACACACACAGACACACACACACACACACACACACACAGACACACACACACACACACACACGCGCGCGCGCAATTAAAGGATCCAATGGAAAAGTTTATGAGACACTCTGAAACCCCATCTAGCTGAATAGCTAGATGTATACCCCATGTATACATACGTATGTATATGTATACATATACCCCACGAAGAAACTTGGCGTGGTCAACCAAGTATATAACTGTATATATAACACCAAGTCTAAGCACAGTATACGGGAGTCAGCACCATAACCAACGTTGACGAGCATACGGAAGCCACCCTTTTAAAAACCCTTAACACAGATTAACTTAGAACACAATAGACAGCTTACTTCAAGTCCCATCCTACAGCGTCAGCAGGGAACCTGTACTTTACACAGTAAGAAAATGGCAAAAAATCAGAACATTTACCCAAAACTTGAGCAAGAAACAAAAGAAGTGAGCTATAAAGACAGGTTAGGAGAGTTAACCAAAGCAACACATAACATTAAGGGGAAATAGCGTACATGATACTAAGAGACATAGACGTACTATGAGAGTGGAAATGCCGATAATGGGGTTGAAACCCAACGAGAGGATAATGGATAAAAATGTAAGCAAACTTGGATGACAGACATAAGAAGGTACGTCCTCAGAGGAGGAAATTGACAGCCTGTCTCAAATGAAAAAAGTTTATTAAGTGGGACAGATTCTGTGGTGCTGGCTTTTTCATAAGAATAGGTGAACCCCTTATCCCTTTTCATTAGGAAAGGGATAGGGAATTCCCCTTCGTTTCAATGATCACTTCGGCATATCCGTTAGAATTATCTATTATTGGCAAGGACCTGCCTTACTATCCCGATGGATAGTAAGGTGGTTTGGTTATGGTGGTTGAGGAAGTAGCTGTGGTGATAGTGGTGGCTGAGTGGGTGATAGATAGTGGAGGTGATGATTATAATAGCTGTTTGGCCAGTCATTGTGGATTGGCAGTTGTGGTAGTTGTTCTGGTGGTGGTTGTTATGGTGATGGTTGTTATGGTGATGGTGGTGGTGTGGACGACGGTGTGGCAGTGTGAGGGGAACTAGGAAAGAGCGCGATAGAGCCAGGTGCCAGAAGTGGGAAGGAGAGCGATAAATAATTTGGCAGGTTCTGGTAGAGCTCTGTGTCAGATGTGATAGAGCTCTATGCCAGGTGTGACAAAGCTCTAAGGAATAGCCTGGACTTGCTAGGGTGGCTGAGGATGGCTTGGAATGGCTAGATTGACTATGGTTGGCTAGGTAGACTAGCAACGGCTCTGGTGGCAAGGATGGCTAGGTAGAGGCTAGAGTGGCTTGGAGGCAACAGATGTCAAAAAGCCGAGAAGATATTAAAGTACACGTGAGAGTAACACAGATTCAAGACACGAATGTGAAGAGAGAGGAACAACAGAAAGTACGGTAAAGATGGAGCAATAGACGGAGGAAGAAGAAGAGAATGATTTCACGAAAGAGAATGCAGAGAAAGAATTGTTCCTTACCACTTATTTACTGGCTGTTGTTATAATCATTTTCGCATTCCTGCATTTTATTCTACTCTTGCCACCCTCTCCTCTCATTCTATCTCTATCTTCATCTGTATATTTTTGTTCTCTTCTGTTTCTGTTGTTCTAAGCTATTATCTACATTCATTTTCTCCTTTCATACGGGTCCTTGTGGCGATCAGTGAAGATAAATGATAGGAAGATGATGGGGGAGGTGGGGAGAGGAGAGGATAAGGAGGAAAGGGGATAAGAGTAATGGGTAAGGGGAGAAGAGCAGGAGAGAAAGGAAAATTGGAGGGAATACGAATAGAGGGAGATACAGAATATGAAGAGGTATATCGAAAGGGAAGAGCGAGAAATGAGGGGAATGATAAGAACGAACAAAGTTCTTAGAATCAACCAACAGTCACCCACCAGTCATCCACCACCACCATCATCACCCACCAGCCCCCACCAGTCACCCACCACCACCATCATCAGCCACCAGCCCTCACTAGTCATCCAGCCCTCACCAGTCATCCACCCTCACCACAAAGCCACACTCAACACCACACTAAACTGTGCGATAACATCTGAAGGAAGCAAGAGGTTCCGTTTTCCTTCTTCCACACTTCCGTCGAAAAGAATAGGATATAGTAAGTATATATAGCATAAGGTAAGCCTATATATATACTATATTACTGGTGTATACTGGCAGCAGGTTTTTTTCAATACAGTCCTCATGAATATGACGCATATCAGTATTTACTATCTCTGATAGCACGCCCTAAATCAGAAGTAGTAAATATGAATATGCGGTATACATGAGAATTTATATTATACAATAGATATATATATATATATATAGTATATATATATATAAATTATATATACTATATATATATATGCAAAACAAGCCTGAATGGTCCCCAGGACCTAGATACAACTGAAAATCACACACCCGAAGTGGACTCGACAACCCATACTCCCAGAAAGCATACGCAACTGGTATTTACAGGGATGCCTTAAACCATGAACCATCACGACCGCGACATAAGGAAGTGATAGCCGAGGCTATATGAACCACTTCCCCGCCGGCGCCTGGATGGTTATCTTGGGCATAGCATTTTATCAAATCACTCATTTTTTGGGGCAACACGTGAGGAACACAAATGCAAACAAGCCTGAATGTGTCCCCAGGACTAGATACAACTGAAAAACTCACCCCAGAGTGACTCGAAACCCCTACTCCCAGAAAAGCAACGCAACTGGTAGTACCGGGATGCCTCAAACCACTTGACCTCACGACGGACATAAGGAGTGATAGCCGAGGCTATATGAACCACTTCCCCGCCGCGCCGGATGGTATCTTGGGCATAGCCAATTTTATCAAATCACACTCATTTTTGTGGGGCAACAGTGAGGAACACAATGCAAACAAGCCTGAATGGTCCCAGGACTAGATAAACTGAAAACTCACACCCCAGAGTGACTCGAACACCCATACTCCCAGAAGCAACGCAACTGGTAGGTACAGGATGCCTTAAACCTTGACATCTTTTCTCCACGCCCAAAAGAGTTTTGAAAGACCCAGCATCATGCGGCGGGGAGTTCGAGTCACTGGGGACTCTCGTTGTGGATCAGCTGGGACCATCAGCTTGTTGCATTTCCTCACGTGTTGCCCCAAAAAACTATGGGGATTTGATAAAATGCTATGCCCACAGATACACCATCCACGGCCCGGCGGGGAAGTGGTTCATATAGCCTCGGCTATCAAGTCCTTATTGTCCGGGTCGTGAATGGTCAAGTGGTTTAAGGCATCCCTGTACTACCAGTTGCGTTGCTTCTGGGAGTATGGAGTTCGAGTCACTTCTGGGGTGTGAGTTTTCCAGCTATATTATATGATATATATATATATATTTATATCAAATATGTATATAACTAGTATAAAAATATAATACTAAACAATCTTTATGACTTACTTCCATTTCTTTTAACGCAGGGTTTTACTTAAATATATAGAGAAACAGAAAAGTTAGCGACCCCCACTGAGGAAAAAAAACAAAAAAATCTTCAAGGGGTCGGAGAGTCACGTCTCAGTAACTACCAGCACGGACGCCGCACCCGAAGCATTTTAATTAACCTCTTGTTTTCTTTTCTTACCTTGAGAT
>WNGS01169217.1:12388170-12402037 GCA_020271785.1 Procambarus virginalis
TAGTTCTGCCTCTCAACTGTCAATCAACTGGTGTACAGATTCCTGAGTCTACTGGGCTCTGTCATATCTACATTTGAAACTGTGTATGGAGTCAGCCTCCACCACATCACTGTCTTATGCATTCCATCTGCTAACTACTCTGATACAGAAAAAGTTTTTTCTAACGTCCCTGTGGCTCATTTGGGTACTCAGTGTCCACCTGTGTCCTCTTGTTCGTGCTCCACCCGAGTGTGTGTGCGTGTGTGTGTGTGTGTGTGTGTGTGTGTGTGTGTGTGTGTGTGTGTGTGTGTGTGTGTGTGTGTGTGTGTGTGTGTGTGTGTGTGTGTGTGTGTGTGTACTCCCCTATTTGTGCTTGCGGGGGTTGAGCTTTGGCTTTTTAGTGTGTGTAGGTGTGTGTGGGTGTGTGTGCGCGCGCGCTCGCGTGCGCTTCACCTTCACACACGAAGTGAAGTAGTGAACATAAGTACTGACATTTACTTTTATTACAACCATTATTAACATTTTAATTTGCTACGCTCATAGCAGTTATTTTTTGTGTTATTGCAATTTAGAACTGCGCCTTTTTTTATTAGCTTCAGCTTAGAATCGCCGATCAAACCTTTTCCACAGCGCAGTGACCAGCAAGAGTTACAATCCTCATCCTAATCATCATTTTCAGGAATGTGCCATTATCCTCACAGGTCCTAAACTTACAGATTTAACAGTTATATATATTTACCAATTGCACTTTCATACGAATATAAATGTTAACGCAGCCTTTGTGCTATCACACCCTCCCCCCCCTTCCCCCCAACACCCCTCCCCCCTTGTCCTGGCTAGAATATTTGACCAATTTCTGATATCGGGGGCGATAAAATGGATTGACAAAATGTACAACTATTTGATACAAATAAAAACATTTGCTATATTTCTTTCAGGAAAAGCGATTTTAATCGAGATTAAACCTTTTATATTTGATGGCAGTTCTACGATATGTTTTTCCATTAAAACTTTTACCTAAGCTTTGTCGATGATGGAACTGTGCAAGGCCATGCTAGCTAACGAATTGTTCGGGGAAATACTAGATTACGATATGTACGAGGGAACGCTGTGGATCACAAAGTATACAAGAGAATTGGTGGTAACGATTGCTGCATGGATAAGCTAAATCGCAAATGGTATACAAAGGCATGCAAGATAACGAATGGGGTTAGAGCATGGAAGACATCGAATGCTACAAGTGCAAGCAAGATAGCAAATGGTACAATGCCACGCAATTTAATGAATTGTACTAGTGCATGCAAGATAACGAATGGTACAAAGGCATGCTGGATAACGAATAGTACAAGGGTATGCAAGATAACGAATGATGCAAAGGCGTGCAAGATAACGAATAGTACAAGGGCATGCAAGATAACAAATGGCACAAAGGAATACAAGATTACGACGGTACAAAAGCACGCAAGATGACGAATGGTAAATAGGCATGCTCGATAACGAATAGTACAAGGGCATATAAGATAACAAATGGCACATGGGCATACAAGATAACGAATGATACAATACCACGCAAGATAACTAACAATATACTGTAATTATATTTTGTCTTACACCGATGTCATTTTAAATTTAGCGTGGACCCCTAAAAAACTTAGAGACCCACAGGAGCACATTATCATTGCAATGTTTCAAGTTGCTATGCAATGATCCCATTACCATGTGAAGAATACATTACATCACGTAATGAATTACGTGAAGGCATAAGGATGCCTTCACTGTTCCCTGATACCTACGGTTTCACTGCTCACTAACAATGAATCCTTCCCTGCACCTTATATATATATATATATATATATATATATATATATATATATATATATATATATATATATATATATATATATATATATATATATATAAATATATTGTGGTAAATATGAAATACCACCTTCAAGATGATTCTCGTTTATTTCAAGGTGAATGAATCGTCAGATTCACTATGAATGGACAGAAAGAGAGAGAGACAGAGAGAGAGGGGGGATCAGGAGAAAGCGCTAAGCTATTACGACTATATAGCGCTGGGAAGGGGTCAGGATAAGGTTTGGGATAGGAAGGGTGAAAAGGAATGGTGCCCAACCACACTTGGACGGTCGGGATCAAAAAAATGAACAAAATTATCTTCACTATCAATGGATAATTAAAGCATGAAACCATGTATGAAACCTCTTCAGCAGTCGAGTCCCATGATTAAATTGGTGTAATTATTCAAATCTAACAGCTGAATCAGCGGTGCAGATTGTGGTATGGATAGTCCCTGTAGATATGAATCGTAATTTTTTTTTATGAATGACTATTAGAGCAAAGCCATACGTCACTGTTTTTAGCTACTACGGGTCCACTACGGGCTCACCATAGCCCGTGCTTCTTGGAACTTTTGGTTCCCAGTAACTGAATCTAAAACAACAACAACGTCGCTGTTTGGGGAGGGCAGAGAGGTGAAGGTGAGGCGGTGGTCGTGGTGATGATGAGGAGAGAACGACGATGATGGTCGTAGCAGTGATGATAATGAAAATTACGATGATGATAATGAGGATTGTATTGGTGGGTTCTTGTGACAATGATTACAGTGATGAATATAATGCTGGCCGGACATTAGGGCAGGTTTCATTAGCTTCAACAACACCAAGGAATTCATCACACCGAATATTATGTAAATAAGACAATTAAAATTTACTATCATCTAATGGAGTAACTATTCCAAAAACACACACAAAACAAATAAGTCATAAGGCACGGCCGAGGGAACTGAACTTACCGCCACAGGAAGAGTGAGAGAGGCAGCCAAATATAAACAAACCAATTAAGCAATAACAGAATGGAGGGAGAACATATATACATCGAGAAACAGAAGAACGAAAGGCTATAAATGAACGCTGGAGACAGAGATGGGCGATCGGGACATGGGGAAATATTCCATCAGTGGAAATAGGTAAAATGAAATTGGCTAGATGAGAAAATACGAGCAGCCTAAACTATTTACCGTTTCAAGAAAATATGATAAGAGACAGGTCAGGATATAATACATTATATACATGATATATACAATACATGACCGAAAGGTGTATTCCCTGGGGACTAAGTGATGAAACTTGCCCCTGTAGGCACACACATACACACATAAGGCCTTGTGGATGAGTGGATAGTGCTCTATGGTCGAAGTCCTAATGGCGCAGGCTCGAATCCCGGCGGAGACGGAAACAAATAGGCAAAGTTTCTTTCACCCTGATGCACCTGTTCACCTTGCAGTAAATACGTTCTGGGAGTTAGACAGCTGCTACGGGCTGTTTCCTGGGATGTTTTTGTGTGTGCGCGTGTTAATGATAAATATATGGAGTAGACATAATAGCTCAAAAATAGATTGATTAGAAAGGCGGGGTCCAAGAGCTATTAGCTCGATTCTGCAGACACATATAATATATATACACAAATAGTAAATACACACACTCACACACACACACACACACGCGCGCGCGCACACACACTCGTGCAGATGCATAAACTTTCATTGCATTCATGCAGCAGCATTTATATATATAGAATGTTGCATGCAAAATTGAAAGCAGGAAGTTCATTCAATCAGAGAGAGGTGTATCGGTCATTGCATGCTGAAGTACGACGGTGTATGCATGTATGCGCACACGTGACGGACCCCCTGTGTTATACATGCTGCAGTCATTATATCCCGTGCTGCTTTATAAAATTTAAATTCATATGTTTGTCCCTCCCAGCACCAGGTGCTGCCACGAGCAGTCGCTGACGTACACACACACACACACACACACACACACACACACACACACACACACACACACACACACACACACACACACACACACACACACACACACACACACACACACACACGTTCAAAGTACCATTCATCGTTACGTTTCTATACATCTTCAAAACTAATACCCTTAACCCCAGCATCCATCCCCCCACCCCCACACACCCCAGCATCCAATCTCCCCGGTTACTGACTCTCTCCCCTCCCCTCCCCAATATATTTTCAACAACGACTACCCCTCAACATAACTACATTTCACTCCAGCTCTCCATGGATGATTCCCCCCCTCCTCCTCCTGTTCCATCAGTGCCCGACTACCAGCAACTCGTGGAAGCTAGTAACAGAGCACACAGATATCATTATAAATAACTGGAGGAATCGAGATTTGGTACGTTAATAAAGAGAGGTTTTCAACGTGGGTAAATTAAAGTAATATTTTCGCGCAGCAGAGCCTGATAAAATAGCAATCACAGAGACGAAAATGTCAAGAATCTTCTCTGATTTTCTGTGGCATATTCGATCACGAGGTGGTAAACAAAAGAGAAAATAATAATTCAATATAGCACTTCTATGAAAGTTAATGAATTTTAAAGTAAATCTCTTATGGAATCATAAATGAATAAATTATCATATCTTATGAAAGGAACTGTAATAGATGACATGAAAACAATGTTGTATTAACAACCACTTAACATATAACAGGGAGGGGCTAGGCAGCAATATTGACAACAATAATCCTAGCATAAAAATAATATAAAAACAGAAGACAGCGTCTGGGATGCTCTCGGACGCAGGTTCGAATCCTCGTCACGGCCCTTTTGGATTTGTTCATAAAAACACAAGAGGTGCTCACAATAAAAGTATAACTCCTCATCATGGGAGAATTGATCCATGGAACCTCCTTGAAGGCACAGAGTCGTGAAGGTTAAAGATGGTGGATCGACATAAATGCAGAAAGCAACGTTCCCACAGACAAAAGAAAAAATAAGATCGATGGAAAGCTTTGATCTTATTCCTGTGGACAAAAATGAATACAAGCCGTAGTATTCATAACGTTAACTGAGTATGCAAAGGTTACAAAAAGCAGGGTTTTGAGTCAGCGTTCAGTGTATAAAGCTTCGTCACTACTCTGTACAATACCCAAACACGAGTAACGGCCACCATGTGCAAAAATAACTCCATGAAGAAGGTAAATCATATAAGGCAAAGTTAGTAGACCCTTCAGAAAAATTATGCTACAACACGTGAAATAAGGAATGAGACTGAGATTGACAGGGCCTACCTGCTAGACATGAACAGGTCTTCACTCAAAATGCAGTTGACATTGACAGAATAGAATATTCAAGTGCAGGTGAACATTGCTCGCTGGTCTTGGCCTATGTAGTGGAAATGAAAAATCATTTAGGAACAAGTGAGTGTAGATAGAAGGGAAGCGTACCAAAAAATGTGAAAATTAAAATTGAAGCAGAATGTTGAAGAGGTAAAATTGGAAGAGTTCCTTGCGGACAAATGAGTGCAGGCTGGCTGTTGCATGTGTTCCGTGATGCACAGAAGCAAAACTCTCACTAACATACAAAAAATACAATGAAAATACCTGGAGTTATAAGTGAAAGAAAATGAGTATGAATAATGAGCAAATTATGTTACAGAAAATGAGGGGAATAAACTGAAATAACTGCAAAGCGGCGAGAAATAAATATAAAAGAACCAGAAGGAAAGCAAAAAAAAAATAATATTGGACCAAAATATAAGGTGAAAAGTTTTACACTGCCGCATACGGACGTTTTACACTGCCGCATACGGACGTTTTACACTGCCGCATACGGACGTTTTACACTGCCGCATACGGACGTTTTACACTGCCGCATACATGTGATTCCTACCAGAGTTTCGGACAAGGAACTCGGCAGTCATACTATAGAATTGATCCTATGAAGTATGATCATATCCTTGAATGAACAAGCAGTCAGGGCTGAACGAGAGGAAGAACATTACCAACCAAAAGCCGAAAAGGAACGATTGCCTTCTAACTGCAGATATTCAGACGATGAGTCACAATAACGTGGCTGAAGTATGTTGACCATACAACACACTAGAAGGTGAAGGGACGACGACGTTTCAGTCCGTCCTGGACCATTCTCAAGTCGACTTCTGAATGGTCCAGGATGGACAGAAACTTCGTCCTCCATTCACCTTCTAGTGTGTAGTCTGGTCAACAACTGCAGATACCTCCATTATATTATGCTCCTCCGCTTGCAACTGTTATAACTGGCTACTACACACTCCGAACGCAGCAGCTGTTTTCCTGTAATGATCTGTTGGCAGACCTCAACAACCAACAGGATGGAAGGAACATGGTCTGAGGACGGGTTGCAACAGGAGATCCAGGCAACAGGAATTCGAGGTCACAGGCGAAGGTGACAGTAGCGAGTCTTCTCTTTACGATACGCGCACCGTCGGTTTATTTAGTAATCAATACCTTCGCTGCTATCATGCACTCTACCTCGTTATCGACGTGTTTCATTATTGTTATTTATGTAGATCCTGAGGCTCAGTTTATAAGACCCAAACAATAAGTGTCAACTTTTTCTACACAAATAATAGTTTTGTTTCATTATTGTTATTTACGTAATTGTAACAATTGTCTTCGTTCGGACAATTGTTGTTCCGAACGAAGGTCATTCTGGTTGCTGTTCATGAGTAGAACATCACTGCAACATCTGCAATGGATTAGTTTCCTCGTTTCCTTTGTCTTTCTCCCCCTCTCGATTTTTCATCTCTTATGGAGTATTTATCCTTTCTTGCATGTGCGTGCAAACCCGTACATGCACACGCACATAGCAGCAAGCAGGTGCAAACATACACACGCACACAGATGAAGTCAGGTGCAAACATGCACACGCGCAAATGCATTGATACATATTAAATCATTCCAGTAGTTTACCTGTAGTCTGTTTCGAGAGTAAATATACTCTCGGGCTTTGATTATAAGAACATGAGAGTGTATAACCATGTAACAAATTAATACTGAAGCAACTTGGAATATATAACCACTAGTGTTACATTTAAACACCATCTTTAAAACAATTTTCGAGCGTATTTCAACCAGAGCAACCTTGGAACATATGTAAAATAGAGAATCCTTGAATCGGATTAAAAACACGAGTAACCTTTCAAAACAAAAGCATAGCAGCTTTGGAACATAAACACCAGAGCAACCTTCGAAAAAAATACACGCTAGATTCCTAGACACAATCATATTAGAATAATAGACAACCCTAAATTAAATCGCTAAGATACCATCAGCTGCTGACACCAGCTGAACCATTTTCTTGACAAGAAAATATCAGTTGGTGACATATTCAGCGATCTAGATATTTTTTCTTGTGTATGTGTGTGTATGTAGGTGTATGCATGAACGCTTGCCTCCTTGAGCACTTAGGTATTCATCATTGTCTCCTTACGCATTTAAATCTTGAGAGAGTTATCAATAATTTGGTTGTCTACTGAAGATGCTAAAATATATTCAGCAGATAGCCAACAGCCCAGCAGGAGCGAGGTACCATAACTCCGTGAGGAGCGAACTGTGAGTGAGTGAGTGAGCTCTGACAAGGTGTACCTGTGAAGGTGTTGGATCAATAACCAGGTGACGCACCTTGTAGTGGTACCTGCAACTGTGGTACCTGTCTCATATTCAGGAGAGCACGGGTTGGCCTCGGTGGTGGTCGAAGCATTGTGAGGGTTTCACATTTAGCTAGTGAAGGCGTCTGTGTGTGTTTAGTATTTGAATTTATACCTGGAGAATTGAGCTGCTATAGCTCTTCGACTCCGCCTTTCTAACTGTCCATTATCCTATGTACTGACTCCAGACCTATTTTCTTTTATCAAATTTTCATCCCTAGGATGGAGGCGGTAGCAGTTGTCTAACACCCTAGTATTTGTTTGCTGCTAGGTGAATAGGTTCATCAGGTGAAAGAAACTCTGCCCCTTTCTTTCTGCCTCGGCATTGAATCGAACCCTGGCATTCGATGTGTGTGTGTGTGTGTGTGTGTGTGTGTGTGTGTGTGTGTGTGTGTGTGTGTGTGTGTGTGTGTGTGTGTGTGTACTCACCTAATTGTACTCACTTAATTGAGTCTGCAGGATCGAGCATTGACTCTTGGATCCCGCCTTTCGAGCATCGGTTGTTTACAGCAATGACTATGGTCCTATTTCCCTATCATACCTAGTTTTAAAATTATGAATAGTATTTGCTTCCACAACCTGTTCCTAAAGTGCATTCCATTTTCCCACTAATCTCACGCCAAAACAAAACTTCCTAACATCCCTATGACTCATCTGAGTTTCCATTGTTGGCAGCACCAACAACATATATATATATATATATATATATATATATATATATATATATATATATATATATATATATATATATATATATATATATTCATGTATTCAGAGTTAAATGGCAATTTTTTCCCTGAATGCTCTGTGTTCCCTTCTCTGAGGCTGTGGGTCCCTATAATTGCACCAGAGGTGGTACCCCCCTATATATATATATATATATATATATATATATATATATAATATATATATATATATATATATATATATATATATATATATATATATATATCATAACTACCAAGCTGTTCAGCCTAAGCCTAACATACAGTGTATATGACTGAGTCCTGAGGTGAGAGATGTAAAGTAATTTAGAACAGTGTCTGGAAGTAACTAACGTTCTTCAAGTTAAGGAGGAAAATGTTCTCTCCCCTAAAAAAGAAAATGTTCCTTCACCTCAGGAAGAAAAATGTTCTCTCATCTAAGGAAGAAAATATTCTACCTGAGACATCTGTTGTGTTAGCAACGTTCATAAACAGTAGTGGTGAAAACAATAACACAAACATACACTTCAAATAAACTCCAAACATTTTTCCGTATCTTGAAGTCATATATTTTACTAATGCCTACAACAACGCCGAAAGAGAAAGAAACAGAAGAAGTGATAAAAGGACAGAGTTAAGTAGAAAATCTAAGAAGAATAGGGAAATCACCAACCCCAGAAACCCCAGCTTTACCCAACAATGCTCCCATGTTGTGTGAAAAGAGGAAGAGAAGCCCAGTGGTGAGGTGAAGATTACTAACATTAACTCCAGTCACCAGAGATCTGTCAGCGGTTCGCCCCCAACCCTCCCCCATATTATATGTTGATTAACACACCTAATTCGCTATTCATTGTCGGATATTATCACATCACACGCTCTACGGGCCTGAAATCGCTAGTGGTGGGGGAAATGAAGAGAGTCGGGTGGGTTGGTTTGCTCCGAAAAGTGTGAAGAAAAGGGAATAAGGGCAATAGGAGAAAGGGTGAGGTTGATTCTAAGGTGTCTGGATATTGGAAGCGATAGATATGCTGAGGTAACGGGAGATGTGGAGCATTGAAGAATATGATGATAATGGGACTCAAGCAAAGTGCAGAAGAATTTTTTAGAGAGAGGGAGAGAGAGAGAGAGAGAGAGAGAGAGAGAGAGAGAGAGAGAGAGAGAGAGAGAGAGGAGAGAGAGAGAGAGAGAGAGAGAGAGAGAGAGAGAGAAGCTGCACAAAAACAGACGTAAAGAGATACTCAAAAACGACTGGACAGAGAAGCTCTGTCATTAGTTTGATCTTGTTAAAAAGTTTTCTTCTCCAGATTTTTCCAAGATTTTACGAATTCTCTTTGAGAAGTTTCTCTCTAATCTTCATGGAATTTATTATCCTTCAAGTGAAAATGGTGTGAATGAGGAATATTAGTGGAAGCTAAGCACTCAACCTTATCCAGACTTAGAACATAGTGATCTTTGCTCGTGAGCATTTTAAAAATGTCCAGTATATATATATATATATATATATATATATATATATATATATATATTATATATATATATATATATGTGTGGTGTGTGTGTGTGTGTGTGTGTGTGTGTGTGTGTGTGTGAATAGTCTCCCTGAAGACTTCATGAGTATTTTCTTCTCTTACCACCCGTACTGTTTATTAATTTATTCAGGGGATTTATTTATTTGATTTATTATATTAGAGCGTGTTACAGTTTACAGAAAATACATGTATTACAACCACTGATTAAAAGCCTCCTCCAGCTCTGCAGAGACGGGGTGCGAACCCAAGTTAACAGCAATCATTTCCTCTGTGAATCGCGACACTGAGACGCTGGAACAGGAAACTGGCTTCTCTTGGGTCTCTGGTTTGCTTAAGGAATTCCTCATCCTCTTACTTCAATTATTTACGTGCAATCTTACCCAAGTGTCCCAGGTCTCAAGAGCCTATTGACACGAACCTTTAAGAGTGTTCTAGGCCCACATACTTATTACTTCAGGGAGACCCAGAAGGTCTACTTTCTGGGTCTTCCTGAAGGTGGACCTCCACCTTCATCTCGTATGTACCATAGATACGTATCAGCCAATGTAGATGTGATGCACACGTGTAGTTCCATAAACCTGTTTACCATCCCATGTTACATTACGTTTATTATTTTATGATCCATTTGTTTTAGGCGTGTGCTTCAGAGAACCTAGTGTTCCTAGAACCTAGAACCGAACCCTCATGGCTTCTACAGATTTTCTCGTTGATACTTCAAGTTAATGTGATTTTTTGTGTATTAGATGTATTTTTACTAGCAATTTCTCTTTATTAAACCTATTGCCCTTTTTTGCGATGCATTGAGCATTTATATAGTGCTCAATATCGCATTTAGATCCCAGCTAATCATGATACCAAGATCTATATCGAATTTAGATTTTTAAATTTAAACATTTTCCAGCTGATATCTTGTAGCTGTGATATCGACTTAGAACTCTACATTGATCAGTATTAAACTGAAATAGTCAATATTTAATTCAATTTAATAAATTTATTTGTTACCATTTTTTTCAAGGCTGACCAGGAAGCAGGTGTATGTGGTGGACCAGAACCCAACTGAGAATCTTTTTCCAATGAAGCAAGGTTTAGAGAACCAGATAGAATACGAGACAATTGGATTACGTGAAGTGAAGGAAAAAATGGAAAACTGCTATAGAATGGGAGACTTTTTTTCTACAGATAGAGTGGGCCTTCCTCTAAACTTTACCTCGTTAATCGAATCCCTGTTCCGCCTCTGTTTTTTTTCTTTCTTCTTTTATTGGAAAAGACAACTCATTGCTCACAACTGATTTCATTTGATTTTTTCTTGGGTAAAAGTAAAAATTGGGGTTTTTCTTGATTTTTTCCTGCGGATACTTCCTTTGGTTGACTCTCTTGTGTGCAAATACCAATCTAGTATTCATCTTACTGTTTTTCCTTAATTAAAAACACTTTACTCGTGATCTATTGTGGTAATTTTCTAGTTCTATTTTTTCTGAACTGTGCTCGTCTCCCTCCTACTGTATGTTCCAAGCACCTCTCGAAATTCTTTCACCACGCTATTCCAACAGAACCAAGACACTAAACCTAACCTGCCCTAGATCTTACTATGCACTAAATTACGAGAGTAATAATTATTATTTGAGAAAGTTCTGAACTTGATTACAAAGTTCGGACAATTTAGAAACGTGCTTTTGACGAGGGCCTCAGCTTGGGCGAGCACACTCTGTGATGGTCCGGATGCTTAAGTGAAGTATGTGGATTTTTCTGTTTATGGGAAACTGAAGAGTAAGCATTCAAAAAACTTAAAAATCAAAACCTTTTGTGAGAATATTACTTAAAATAATTCAGATATGAGACTGAGACCAAACAAATACACACCCCACAATAAATTACTTAAATGAGTAAAAGAACGTTTCAGTAAAGAATACAAATAAAAAAGACTCACGTCGGAGGTAATTATTGAAAGTAGTTTTAGTAAAAAAACTATTAACAAGGATTTACGGAAAATTCTGTGCGTGACATAACTGAATATAACTTAAATATTGACTTGTAAATGAATCACAGATAATCCCCTGGAAGTCTCAATCAACACTAAAATAATTTAGTGTATAACTCCACGAACAACACTTTTCACGTGATGATATAAGAACATGTCATTGATAAAATGATAATATAACTAGACTTTTACCCAATCTAATATACGTTTGACTTAGCAAAAATGTAAGTATTTTGTGGGAATGTTGGGTTTCGCTTGAAAGTCAAACATTTTGGAAAATAACTGCTTAGCATAAAATTTTCAGCACGATAGTTTTGAGTTGGGAACTTGAACATTAAAGTCACTCTCATCAATCTCATTTTCTCACACTTACAGCCCCTCACATTCACTTAACTTCCATTTGCATACTCACTTTCGCATCCATCACCCTGGCTCATCATACTTACTTCTCGGTCCCTATACCTCCTTCCCTCACTCTTACTTACCACACACTCACTTACACTCATCTCACACTAGCCTCGCCCTCACTTCCTCACAATCGTATCCATAACTCTCTCATTCTCATTCCCTTCTCTCTCTCTCTTTCGTTTCCCTGCCTCAATCCTTCTTGCTCCTTCCATCCTTCTTGCTTTTAATTATACATCCCCAAAAGCTTCTCTCTCTCTCTCTCTCTCTCTCTCTCTCTCTCTCTCTCTCTCTCTCTCTCTCTCTCTCTCTCTCTCTCTCTCTCTCTCTCTCTCTCTCTCTCTCTCTCTAAGTCTCTCGCTCTGCTTGACACAGTCGCACCTTTGGTTATGCAAGGAAACAACATTACACCTTCGCAGTACCACAGTTTGCCAATTCACAGCGGGGCTTTTTATCTTTTATTTTTTTCCTTTGCCTGCAACTCGATGGCGGGCTTAATGGTTTAGGGAATGGAGCAATAAAAGAGGATTTAGAGGTTTTCTGTGCAGCATAAAGTGAGATATTTACTATAAATTCCAGAGCAGAGTTTAAGCTATACTTTGGGAGTCAGTGAACGATCTCTGGCCACCAACTTGCCATTTTGATTTTGACTGGGAGCCCAATGGGTACCTTTTGTTTACCATTTACATGGTAGAGGGAGTGGGGTACCTGCATTTTATATATATATATATATATATATATATATATATATATATATATATATATATATATATATCTGTATAATGGACATAGAGACCATCCCATCATCCTGTTTACACAGTACTTTTTATAACTATATGGACTATCTTACAGATATCGTGTATTAGGCCTAATGATTAGTTAGGCTAGGTTTTATTAGCAACATAAATACAAAAAATTTTCCGGTTGTCCAAATTCAGTAGCACCAAATTCTACTTTTTTATTTTCTGTTAAGTCAGTATGTGTTCTATGGTTCACATCATTATTATAAGTACTATCCAAACAGGAGGATGGGCTACACACCACACACACCACACACACACACACACACACACACACACACACACACACACACACACACACACACACAACACACACCACACCACCTGGGAGTTAGACAGCTGTTACGTGGCTGCGTCCTGGGTGTTTGTATGTGGGAGGGGGGAAATAGTAGTTATAACAGTTGATTGATTGACAGTTGAGAGGCGGGCGCGAAAGAGCAGAGCTCAACCCCCGCAAGCACAACCAGGTGAATGCACACACACAAGGTGTAAAGGAGTAATGAGTAGGGGAGTAGGAGGATACATGATAACCACCTACCAAATTCTCAGGGGAATTGACAGGGTGACAAAGACAAACTCTTCAGCACGGGTGGAACACGAACACGGGACACAGGTGGAAACTTAGAATCCAGATGAGCCACAGAGTCATTAGAAAGAATTTTTTCCAGTGTCAGAGTAATTAACAAATGGACTGCAATAGGAAGTGATGTGATGAGGCTGACTCCATACATAGTTTTTCAAATGTAGGTATGATAGAGCCCAGTAGGCTCAGAACCTGTACACCAGTTGATTGACAGTTTAGAGGCGGGACCAAAGAGACAAAGCTCAACCCCCCCCCCTCAAGCACAACTAGGTGAGTACAACTAGGTGAACGCACACACAATCCAAGCCACGGTATTGGTGGAAAATTTACCACTAAGTCTGGGCTAACGTGTAAGAATGAA
>WNGS01169217.1:12516434-12537771 GCA_020271785.1 Procambarus virginalis
GGGTCTGTTGGAGGGTATGGGGGTGTTGGGAGGGAGTGGGCGTCTGTTGGAAGGATAAGAGGGAAAGAGCCTCTTTGGGATGTAGAGTCGCTGTTTACCAACGTACCTGTGATGAAAACAATTGGGATGATAGCGGATAGAGTGTATCGTGATCCGGCTTGGACTCCTCTTGACATACCAGAAAATATACTAAGAAAGCTACTCCAAGCCTGCACTAAAGAGGCACCCTTCTTGTGTCCAGATGGGCAATGTTTAAGCAAGCAGATGGGGTCGCCATGGGTTCTTCCCTAGGTGTCCTGTTTGCGAACTTTACATGGGTACCATTGAGCAGAGGGTCTTACTTGACATGGACTTGAAACCCGCCATATACTGCATGGTATGTTGACGACATTTTTATGCAGGTACCTGATGTCAGACGTCTGCAACAGCTGAAGGAGGCATTCGAGCAGAATTCTGTGTTAAGTTTCACTTACGAGATGGAGAAAGAAAGGAGCGGAGGCTTCCACACTGCAGTCTACACTAAGGAAAACAAGGAATGTGCCTCAGTGACAATAGTGACTGCCCAGACAGGTACAAGAGGAGTGTTGTCAACGCTTACGTCGACCGGGCTCTCAGTCACAGCTCAGGATGGAAGCAAATCGATGAAGAACTCTGTAGGGTAAGGCATGTCCTAGTCAAGAATGGCTTCTCTAAGAGTTATGTTGAGGACGTCATAAAAAGAAAGGTGAAACGCCATGCAACCTCTGAAGAGTCAACCAACACAACAACACTTGTACCCTCTATTAGACTGTTTTACAGGAACTTCTTTTCGACGGCTTATAAAACAGAGGGAAGTGTCCTGAAAGAAATTATTATAGGAACGTTATCCCTACAGACAAAAATCAGAAAATACAATTGACAATTTACTACAAAACAAAGAAACGGCCAACCTAATCATGAAAAACTCCCCAGACACCAAACACAACGCCTTGAAGGATCCAACGTCGTTATGCCTTCACATGCCCACTTGGAGACTGTAAGCCCCAAAGAACTCAGTATATAGGTAAGACACCAACGTCTCTTTCTTTGCGATTAATAATGGACAAACAACAGGGCTCCATCAAGGAATATATAATCTCTTCTCACAAACTGACGATCACCAGAGAAATCTTAACAAGCAACACAAAAATCATCAATAGATGCAGCGATAGCAGGAGACTCGACATCAGCGAGGCACTACACATCAAAAAGTCAACACCAGCAATCAACAGACAATTAATGCATAACTATATTCTACCCACTTCAAGACCGCGAACCAACATAGAAGCAGCAAGAGAAATATGGAAATAGGCCTTCTGTAGTTACTTTCATTCTTATGTTTTCATACACAATTTATACCCACGTCACCCAAAACATTTGTGTCATATCACCTCACCCTAAACGCATATAAGCATAATATCTGTTATGTGTAAACCCGTCTTTGAGAATATAAGAAGCACTTACGAAACACTTTTAGGTATCAGACCAAAAATAAAAATAAAAAAAAGAAATTTTGCTAAGTCAATTTTTCAATTACCCTCGACAGTGAAGAAAAACGTAAGAAACATTGAGAAGATTCGTGTTTAGAATATTTATCTTAAACTTTCGGTCATATTCAACAAAATATATATAATTATATATATATATATATATATATATATATATATATATATATATATATATAATATATATATATATTATATATATATATATATATATATATATAATATATTATATATATATATATATATATTACCAAAGCACACACTGCCTCTCAAGAAAGCTTTTACCTCTCTTCTTCCTCCAGCGTCATCAAGAGAGGACAAGTTGGTCCTCCAACACTGCCCATAATACGTATCGCTAACTTCTAATATGAAATCAATTGTTCGTAGAATACCGCCTCAATGAACTCAGATCAATGGATCACCGGGAGGTCCAGGCTTATTGGCCTCCCTCAAGCCTCACCAAACCCGGGTATTGGAACCACAGAGTCGGATGTAATTACAACTGGATGAGCCACCAGTTTCCAGAAAGCCCCCTCCCCCCCCCCCAGAAACCAGCGATGACGTCATAATTTGGCGGTGAGAGATCAAAGCGATTGGCCGGTAGTGATCCCACGATTATTGCACGAACTTGCCCGCCCCCCTTGCTAGTGCAAGCGACTCTGGAAGTCTGTATGTCTAGGAGGTTCATGCAAGGATTCTATTGCCGGGGCTCGTGTGAGTAGAATATGCTTACCATAAACCCACCACTCTCCTGTGGATTATATTGCACCTACGACGCGCACGGTGCAGCAGAGTGGAGTGCATTCCCAGCACTACACATGCATTGAAGGTTGGACCTAAAAAAAATCCAGCCTCACCCTACAGCCTGGCCGAATCCCGAAAGGCCAACTGCCGGACAATTGGCTCATAACGGACCAAGGCTGGGGCGTTCTCTCCTGTCTTGTGACTAACTTAAAAAAAATGACTCGATGTCTTTCTCTTTATCTCTTCTTTTATCTCTCTCTTTCTCTTTGTATCACAGCTCGTGTACCTTTGGAAGGTTGAAACGCATTGGATGAGTTCTAAAAGGTGCACCAAACAATAGCCAGGTTGCTGAAGGTGTACAGTCTTTGCCGCCTGAACCCTCCTGGCGGCGCTGGCTGGGTGGAGGCATCGCCAGATTGCCTCCTTATTGTCCCTGGACGCACAAAAGAGAACCTCCGCGAACCCTTTAGCTTTCAAACGGCAGAATATTTCTTCCCATTCACCATCTCGCACGATTTCTCTTCGTTTACTTTCGCGAGAGTGAGCTGAGTAACGACGACGCTGCCTCATTGTCGTGAGAGTGAGCTGAGTAACGACGACGCTGCCTCATTGTCGTGAGAGTGAGCTGAGTAACGACGACGTTGCCTCATTGTCGTGAGAGTGAGTTGAGTAACGACGACGCTGCCTCATCGTCGTGAGTGAGCTGAGTAACGACAACTCTACCTTACCGCCGTGAGAGACATCTCAAGACTGGCCTCAAAGATGAGTGAGGTTCAAGTTGATTCGACAGAGCTGACATTTCGTATAATTAGTCGTCTATTCTTTGGTCTTTGATCTCCAAGACGGATATCTGACTGAGACCAATTACCAGTTTCCTCAAAGTCACATGAATTCGAAATCTCTTCGTCATATGGACGTTTCTTATAGTATAAGTGATATATTTTTTATAGTAAAAACTTTATATTTTTGGCGAAGAAAATTATATATACATCAAATGACTGTATATATGCTTATACAAATGCTCTTAAGCCTAAGTTAAATAGAACCACGAACCTCTGAGCGAGATTTTGGCATCGTTCCCTCACTCCAACTGCTAATGCAACACACGGATGCTGCATCTATTCTCAATTGGTGTGCATAACCTTGCATTCTCAGACCAATGCACAGGTTATTTCACTTCCAGCAACCGGTCGCTAGAGTACACATTTCACATATATGAAGGGGTCACAGAAAGGACCACGAGAGCGTTCTGATGAAATTTTTGTTGTGGTAAGTGGATCCAACTGAATTAAATAATGTTTTTATTTAATCAAAACATTTCATGTCATCAGCTGTTCTTTACTAAACCAAACATTTTCTTACAATACATAGATAAATCATTCTTCTTCGCCATTACATATGTAACGAAATATATATAAATAATTATAAATCATAAATTATAAATAAATGCTAAAATAGATTCCCCAAAGAGGAATTGATCACTCTATTAACAAATACAACATAACGTTAAATATGTTTGTTGGCTTTGGTAGTTCAAGGAGAAGTTACAAAGCTATGATTGCCTAATCTTTTCTCAAATAGTTTTCTTGCCACGATTTTTATCTTTATGGTTTGATATAGATAATATTTTAAAATATATATTTTCCAATCTCTCCCAACATGGATAAATATACAATTGAAAATCAACTCTATAATTGACTGACTCTCCGACATCTTCATATAATTCTATCCAACGATGGACCTGATTTTCCTCTCCTCGCTCACCGCCTTTAATTTGGTGCCAATTTCGAAGCTGGAACCTGCTAAATAGACCAATTCCGTTACCTAATTGGTCGCCGAGAAGGCTGTTGCTTCCAATGATTGCGTACTTGTTGTCACTACTGCTCAAGTGCATTCCAAGAATTCCATTTGGAGTAGTTAGAGTGCCAGATACTTGTGTGTGTGTGTGTGTGTGTGTTTATTATTTGTTCTTAGTATTTGTATTTACTATTTTTATTTATTATTTGTATTTAATATTTGTATTTACTATTTGTATCTGCAGAATCGAGATATTAGCTCTTGAATCCCGATTTTATAACCAATTTATTTTACCTTTATTATGTCTACTATATATATTTCTCTTACTCACGCACACACACACACACACACACACACACACACACACACACACACACACACACACACACACACACACACACACACACACACTCACACACACACACACACATGCTTATGAGTTGTGTGGAAAGAACCAAAGTTAGAAGATTGACTCCCGGAATGTTGACATTGTTTGTATTGAACGTTAAAGTTGAGGGCTCTAAGTCTGAGGACGATTATCGGATTTATCACTACTACTCCCATGTCTTGGCATGCATATAAGACGTAATTAAATTCTGACTGGAAGCGTTCGAACCTAGACCACCGATTTACCATTTCAAGTCTGATGCGCATCAGTCTGGGGGCACAGTCATTATTACGAAGATTTTTTAATTTTACAAAAATGCTCAGAAATTTTGACGCTACACACACACACACACACACACACACACACACACACACACACACAACACACACACACACACACACACACACACACATATATATATATATATTATATATATATATATATATATATATATATATATATATATAATATATATACACGACACGCTTACAGAAACGCGAGCAAGTAATATGTAACACCAAGACCTCTTCTCCTGTGAAGTAATTCGAACCTTGGAAAGCCAAATGTAACACACACCATGACATAACCAGTACCCTGACCACGCCACCACGACAGATCGTTAAAAGGGTTGCACGTCGGGAGCAATTTCCACAACAAAACAACCCCCAACGACACCA
This sequence comes from Procambarus virginalis, assembly GCA_020271785.1. Taxonomy (NCBI): domain Eukaryota; kingdom Metazoa; phylum Arthropoda; class Malacostraca; order Decapoda; family Cambaridae; genus Procambarus; species Procambarus virginalis. The sequence continues at coordinate 12,521,564 of WNGS01169217.1, forward strand.
GCCAATAGAAAGAGAGGAGAGTTCTTCAAGTGTGTCAGGTATATATAGATTTAATTAACTACATATATATATATATATATATATATATATATATATATATATATATATATTTAAATTACTTACATTATTGATGTAAATATGACAAACGAAATATCAACAAGCAGAATATATACCTGAATTTAATTAAAAAATGAATTTAAATGGCGAATCTGAAAATTTGGGATCTGAAAATCTGGGATCTGAACATTTTTTCAGCTCCTGAGTCTGAACTTACTGATAACGGTGAAGTTGACGATGGTGTTCTTGGTCGGAGACAAGAGGAAGTCGACCCTGCAGCGGTAGGTGGCCTCATCTCGGTCCTGGACGGGAAACAGTTCCAGGTGGGCTCCAGGGGCCGAGGACCCGCCCCAAGAGCTGCCTGGAAGAAGCTGGAAATAGGCCCGGCGAGCAAGGAGGTGCTCGTCCGCCCAGTGCTTCCCGTTTTCTATCGTGCTTTCTCGGGCGTCGAAACTAGTGGAAAAAAGAAAACGGAATATTTGTATATTTCCAGAGAATAAGTCACAATAACATGATTGGAAAGTTAAAATCCAAACGCACACACATGAGGTTTGGATGACGTTTGGATGACGTTTTGACGATGTCTGCATGACGTTTTGGACTTGATAATGGTTCAGTTCAGCCCTAAAACTTCATCCTTTATTTTCACAGATGTTAGATGTGTGTCATATTCTGTATGTTTAGATAATAAGGACGGTTTTCGTTTAAATGTTATTGTGTACAAAATAAAGCCACAAGAAAGTTTAGCAAAGATAAAAAAATATTGAAGCCATGCAACGGAATCGAACCCATGTCCCTAATCCTCTCAGGCCCAGGCACTATACCTGAGTGTACGTGGGTGGCTTGTAATAACTTGGACTGTGGTTCCAGATGTGGTTCCTTTCCGAACTCTATGTAGGTTAAATTGTTCTTCTGGCCTAGGTAGGTTTAAGCCCATCATGGTTCAGTCGGCGGTGCGTGTGTAATACATTTTTGGCGGGATGAAGTTCATACCAAGGATCACATCCCTGTATATATTTGTTGNTTGTAATTACCTAAGTTTAGTTACAGGATGAGAGCTATGCTCGTGGTATCCCGTCTTCCCAGCACTCTTTGTCATATGAAGCTTTGAAATACTGACGGTCTTGGCCTCCACCACCTTCTCACCTAACTTGTTCCAGTCTATTTGTGTCTACAGGCTCGAGCTATTAGCTCTTGCACCCCACCTTTTAACCAATCTATTTTTCCTCTATTATATCTACTACATATATTCTCTCTAACACACGCGCACACACACACACACATCCCTAGGAAGCAGCCCGTAGCAGCTGTCTAACTCCCAGGTACCTATTTACCTCTAGCTGAACAGGCTCATCAGGGTAAATGAAACTCTGCCCATTGTTTCCACCTCCACCAGGGATCGAACCCGTGCCTTTAGGACTACGAATCCCGAGTGCTGTTCACTCAGCCATGAGGATCTATGACTACTGAAGGGGCTGAGGGGGCCACACCAATAGATTGACAGTTGAGAGGCGGGACCAAAGAGCCGCAGCTCAGCCCCCGAAAGCACAACTATATTAATATACGCACACACACACACAACACACACACACACACACACACACACAACACACACCACACACACACACACACACCCACACACACACAACACACGCACGCACGCACACGCACACAAACAGTACGGACCGTGTATACAAAACACCGCAAAACAAACATACAACCTCTCCCAGCCCAACTATGCTACCCATTCATACTCATCAACCCACACGGGTGGTTGATAGTGCGAGGAGCCAGGGTACATGGTGAAGAAAGACGGCCCAGCGCCCCACGCATTGTAATGCCTTCGCCAGGTTGGAAAAAGCCCGAAGAATCGATAGGAAATGTCTTACCGGCCTGTCAGAGGAAGCAATGTTTAGTGAGAGAGAGAGGCCGCTGTTTAATTACTGAGACCTCTTTCCTGTGCAGCGTGTGAGATACTGAAGAGATGGTTATTGGGAAACGTTATCAGAGAACGGTAGAGACTCAATGTAGAAATGGAGCTGAAAATGCTGACATCTAACAATTTAGGAATTCATCTTGTAGCGATACATATTGCAGTAATCAAAGTGCACCGCTCTTGATTTAGAAGAAACTCGATTGTTCTTCCGAGTTCTTCATAAACAATTTTGAGTCGTGCTTGTCCCGTGATATTATACTCGAGGACACTTTTGAGTTCGCTCGTGTCTTTCTGCTCTCGAAGAAAAGAAGAAAATGCAGAATAGAACCAGTGAAGAGCAGAGGTGCCATAGGCACAATCAGAGAACACTGTATAAACATCAGAGGTCCGAGGTTGTTCAACACCCTCCCAGCGAGCATAAGAAATATTGCCGTAACAACCGTGGACATCTTCAATAGGAAACTAGATTGTTTCCTTCAAGGAGTGCCGAACCAACCGGGCTGTGGTGGGTATATGGGCCTGCCGGACGCTCCAAGCAACAGCCTAGTGGACCAAACTCTCACTAGTCAAGCTTGTCCTCGGGCCGGGCTTGGGGAGTAGAAGAACTCCCAGAACCCTATTAACCAGGCATCTTGACCAGACCACACACTAGAAAGTGAAGGGACGACGACGTTTCGGTCCGTCCTGGACCATTCTCAAGTCGACTTGAGAATGGTCCATGACGGACCGAAACGTCGGCGTCCATTCTCTTTCTAGTGTGTGATCAGGTCAACAAAAGTCAACCTACATTCACCACCCCACATACTCTGAAACGACTCTCGAAGCGTACGGGGGATGATAGATGTATCCTACTAAGATACTAAGATAACTCTTCGTTTAAATGCACCAGGTCTCAGCTTGAAACTTGTTAAAATCATGTGCAGTTGGGCATCGTAATGCAGTAGAGCAGTAGGAATTAGATTAACACATTATAACTTAAAAATATATATGGAAAATTAATACAGAGACATCAGGCAGGAGGCATTTGTTTATGTTTTCTTGCGAAAGACAAGCACACTATAGTTCAAGGCAAACTCGGCCAGACAAATGAGAATGAGAGAGAGAGAGAGAGAGAGAGAGAGAGAGAGAGAGAGAGAGAGAGAGAGAGAGAGAGAGAGAGAGAGAGAGAGAGAGAGAGAGAGAGAGAGAGAGAGAGGGAGGCCCCTCACATCCCAGCTGTAACACGTCAGAATCTGAAACCTGCGCAAAAACTCCCCTTAGCCTCAACTTGCCGGCGTTGTCCTCTAACTTCATATCACCCACTTTAATTAACTTTCTTGCTTCATCATTGCTCTAAGCACACGCTTCATCCTACACTGTCTTGGCCAATTTCAGGCTCGTGAGAGCGAGCAGAAGACTCGGACCTTCAGAGGCTCACAGTACTTCTGTCTCAAGCTTAGGCTTGGTTTATACACGAGGGGGGCAACAGTAGTTGCTCTGAATTTAACATTCAAGAGAATTATAAAGTGGAACTGATTGAATTTTATAGGGAAACCACAATATTTTATTTCGTGCTTTCAGTAAGAACAATATCGTCCAAAGTTTAAAAAAACTCGTTGATTTATAACAAAGAGTTAGAAGTTTACAAAAAAAGGTCATCAATGGTAAGAAAAGTTTTCCATTGATGAACTTTGTAACTTACTATATGTGTTCTTTTTTACATTTAACAATGGAAAGAAGATAATACAGTGCTCTTCACTCTCTCCCCTCCAGCATCTTGAGCCTTCATGCACTCTACTGTCTTGTTAACACAAGCACTTATCGTGTCCTCATCTTGAGCGTCATCTAGTACCAAAAGTCTCATAGAGCCTGGCACTCTTGGGATGAGTCTAACTGTGGGAGATCGTCTAACTTCTTGAGAGTCAAAAACTTATGATACCTATGAATTATCATGAAAATCTTACAAATTCTTTTAAATTCTTTCGATGAATTTATTCGTCATGGTTCTACCAAATTTACAATCCAGTCTTGGCTATATGGCTCAATCTGTCAGGCCAGATTGCTCAATTCAAAGTAATTACCAAAGTCCGTACGTGATCTAGCACACTAAAAGCAAGTTTCCTCTCTCGTGCTGGTTTGCAAATTCACTAGTGGCAAATACCCACAATACACTACTGCAACTGCCACGAGAACTCCCTAGGTTAACAAACTATCCGCAGTATCATTTATTATTATATATATGAATGTAGAAGAAATGTATTATTCTGGAAATCATGCTCTATGTCTGTATTTAAAAGTAAGTTTACTTAATTTTTTGTATTATTGGATCAAATTAAAAAGTGTTGTTTCTCATGTCATCAAACGTTTCTGTACTGAGATTTCAGGAAAGTAAATAAAGATAAAGTAAACAGAAATGTAGAAATGTAAATAAAATAAATGAAATGTTGATAAAATAAAATAACAACAGCCATCAGAAATCTGAACGAGGATATGTTTAGGAACAAGTATTGTATTTTAATTCTGGAATTTGAGGTACAAGAGTTGAAGTTTGTGTGTTGCCAGTCACAAAAATGAAGCTGAAGAAAGTCCAGACGTTTTCCACTATACTAGTCCCAGAGCGAAGAGGCATGAGTTACGAGGACAAACCAAATGACTTTAGTCTTACAACGCTAGAAGAGAGGAGAACCAGAGGACCATGATCACTGCATATAAAATACTATAGAACAGACAGGGCAGACAAGGACAGACTTTTTTAATACCCAGTCCAAGAACAAAGGAACACACACACAGAAACAATTTACCAGAATGGGCCTCTGAAACATCAAACAAAATCAGTAGAATTTGGGGTGAAGTGACTGAGGCAGACTCCATACACAGTCAAATGTGAAGATATGACAGCACAGTCCATCCTCTCACGTTATTCCAACGTCACAAAAATTATGTACTAAATTGCCCGAAGCTAGCCTACCCGAGGACCCATCAATAGAAAACGGGACAGCCCGTCAATTTGACGAGCCGCTATGATTAATAGCACATCATATTTTGACGTATGAGATTTATGCGTCAAAATGCGCTGTATTGTGTTCGATAAATGCGTATTTTGTGTTCGAGAGGACGGGTAAAATCCATAGGCTTTAAAACCAGTGTATCTGTTAACTGAATGATGAGGGCAAGTGCCCCTCAGTAAAGGCCCAACTCGTACAAACACAACTCAGTGAGAACAACTAGATGAGAAAAAAAAACAAATCATATTCGAGCAATTCAAGTATGAGTTTGAACGTAGTGTGCTTACGTATGAGCAACTACGGGGAAGTGAGTGATACGAACCCGACTCCATCGTCCGAGCATGGAGCAGCGACGTCAACGCCATCTGTGAGTCCGCTCCCTAAACCCCCATAAAATGGACGACGCCATCTGGTGGTGGCGGTATGATACCTGCAACAGACTCTAGATTCCGACCGTCCAAGTGGTTGGACACCATTCCTTCCCCCTCCGTCCCATCCCTAATCCTTATCCTGATCCCTTCCCAGTGCTATATAGTCGTCATGGCTTGGCGCTTTCCCGACAATTCCCTTCCCTTCCTGCCTTGGTCAGCCCGAAGAGTCGCTGTTGCTGACCTCTGGTGAGGTGGCGCCTAGAAAATCAGCGCCATCTATTGTGGGAGGAGTTGTATGTCAATGTCAGAGTTCGTAAGTGGTATTTCCTAGTGTCCCAAGTACTGGCCAGTTTACTGATGACGTGTCTGTATCCACAGAGGCGACGTAGGGCTGCAGTGGTACGAGAACAGTCCATCTACCCAGGGTAGCCTATTATCTCTCTACTTCATTCTGCTTTAAGTGAGCAGTGAGCCGCCGCCGAAGAGGAACTGAGTAGTATCTGCTGTCTGTCTGTGAAGTGTAAGTGACAGAATTCGGCGTATCCCGGGACTGGCTAGAGGAAGAGACGACTGACAGTGAGGTGCTACTGAGGAGTGTAACTAGCTAGTTGCAAGAAGCTCCTGCCAGGGGTTCGCTACCCTTGTATTTGTTCGTGTAGAGGCCCAGCAGCGCGAGGCTGATGTTCCCTGCCAGCACCAGGCTGGAGAGTGATTGTGGGAGTCCACGGGGAGCACCTAGTGAGACTGTAGATAGGCTGGCCCATGGCTAGGGTAGACTCGTTGGTGTTTTCCAGTACTGGTTGAGGACGGTACTGTGGTTGAGGAAACACGGAAGTTGACAAGGCTGCATTGCGTGAGCATCGAGGAGCGCTTAGTGTCCTATGAGAGCGACACATGTGTATATATCAGTGTAGTAATACTTCGTTTATGATTCTATTTAAGGTGATGGGAAAGTGATATGTGAATATATTGATAAAGGATGAAATGTCGTATTCCTTTCAACTCCCCGCTTGTGTTTTACCTGCATTACCAAGCTCACTCCTTGAAAGCCGCTACCGACTTGGGGTCGGATACTTGTACTTTGGTTCCTCCAACAAAGAACCCGGTTGCGACCCATGGTGGCCGCAACAGTGAGCTTCAGCTCTTTATACCCCGCCTGTTAGCCTTGTACCTGATGTGTAATAGTTTAACTATTGATGACCAAACCACACACCATAGGATAAAGAAACGATGACGTTTCAGTCCGTCGTGGACCATTATAAAGTCGTATGACTAGTTTAACTATTCTGACGTTGGAATTCTAACTCGAATCTGATCGTAAAATTGTGGATGGAGATGTCTTCTGCAAATTCCTCATTCAATGCATTCCATCCATAGAGGGTATGAGTATTTCGTCACATTTCTTCGATTAATTTATGTTTCCAGCTCTCTCTTATTTCCTCTTCACTTATAAAGAGGCTCTTAATGATCACCTTGTCTCTCCCCCACAATATCTTGTATGTTGGGATTATATACTCTCTCTTTCTTCTGTCCTCCTTGGTGTGAAGTGCAGTTTTCTAAACTCGTCCTCATAGCTCACTTCTTAGCTCTGACACAAATCTTGTTACACACCTTAGAACTTTTTAAATTTTAGTGCTATGCTGAATTTTCCAGTGTTGATCTAACAAAAGCAGGAGCTTTCCTTGTTTTCGGAGAGTAAATGAAACAGATACGCCAGGCCCAAAGCAGGACGCAAACAGAAGAAAAACAGAACGATAGAGGAAGCAAGAGATGGTAGCATAAATATTACAGAACAAGGGGAAACCACGAGACAACGAGACTCTAAAACTGAGCACAGTACCTCATATGCAGAAAAGCATGCAACAAATTTCAAATCTCATTCCCTGACAGTGACACACCTCGTTCCCTGCCCCCGGTGGAGTCAGGGTCTTATCTCGTTGTGTGTGAAGGCTGCTGCCTCCAGGCGAGGTGATTTACGAAGCAAATGACACAGGACATCACCCGCCAACACCTCCCCCCCCCCCGTGTGCCTACAGCTATTGCGCTCTCTCTCTCTCTCTCTCTCTCTCTCTCTCTCTCTCTCTCTCTCTCTCTCTCTCATCGTTTCCCATGACTCGCAAAAGGGAAGCACAAATGTAATACAACGATTGGTAACCTGCTCTTAAACAGTATTTTTTTCTTTCCGTGTTGTGTACGCTTATCGGGCGGAGAGAGAGAGAGAGAGATTGAGATTACAAAAAATGTATAATAATTATAATCCACAAACATTCAGCAAAATGCAAGATATATCTTTGTCTCACGCGGTCTGCGGCTGTGGTAGAGAGCTATGATTCGACTGAGTGTTTAGACCCCAAGAGTGGGTTGTGGGTTCAGACCCATTCACCACTCGTGCGTAACGATCATGAGTCAAACCCCATGAATCAAACTGGGTTCAAACTCATGAATCGATCGGAGGTTCATACTTCTGAATCAATTTGCTTTTAAAGACGAACCTGAATCCAGCACTCTGAGAAAAATTTCTCCTATACTTCTAAATTTTTAATACATAAAAAAACATTTACTATCTTTACCCCTCCACAAAAATAAAAACATTTTATTAGGGATATAGGTAATAATTCCACCTATTTGGTCTGCATTTCTTATTTTTAATAATATGAAATCGGAAATGTTAATTTAACTGGTTCCTTTTGCAGGTACAGTCAACATGTTATAGTGATTCCAGAGTTAGAACATAACTATTTATATACATTAAGGAATGAGCGAATATGTGTTATATAATGAACTTATAATATTTAATTTTAGTGAACATTGAATATTAAACGCAATGTGTGCGGCGTGTAAAAAATATATTTAGAGAAATTGTTTTAATCTTCCTTGGAATTGTTAATAACGGAGCTCAAAGGTTTCTGGATTAATTTCATCATATAGGACATGAAAGAAGCTAGTACTACAAGCTAGTACTTGTATATTAGCTAATGTGGCAAATCCTTAATCCTGTGATAACGATCTCGATAAATAGCATTGCGATCTTCGTCTTGATTTTAAGGACTCTTGAACATTAACTCTATCGGTAGAGTTTATAGCATATGCATATATGTTTCAAAGCAAGAACAGGAATGTAGTTATTTATTTCTTATGCACAAGAACAGGAACGCGGAGACCCTCTATAATTTGTTTTCAATTCACGAACGAGAAGTATTTACCTGCTAGAGTACAAATACATCGAAAACCATAAACACACCCAGCAGGCCGAGGCAATTCTCTGCTTCCATAATAAAAACATGAATATGAAAAACATTTTCAATATTTCAGAATTGTGTGGTGTTTGGAGACTCAATAGGAGACGCTATGAAGGATGAGATGGAGCACTCACTACTCACATTTTAAGGTGTGAGGGGGCTACATCAAACAAGTCTTGTGAGAGGGCGTACGAGGCCACCAACCACGGTCTCTGAAGGAAATGAGGAATCACTAACCACGCTTAGTGAGGGGGTGTACGTGTTATCAAACACTCACTGTGAGGGGTGTGAAAGGCCACAATCACGCCCTGTGAAGTACCACCAGCAATGCACTGTGAAGAGAGGGGGAAGAGAGGGCAATACCAACCACGCATTGTGAGGTATTTAGGGAGGAGCCAACAACCACAGAGTTTACTTCGAACTGGAACTCTAAACACGTATTGAGATGTGTAAAAGGAAGATCATGTACCTGTGTTGCAGGCGATAGAACCGTACACGAAGAATCCATCACCTGCGCTCTCGTGAGGAAACATTACTCCTGTCGTTCTCAAGACAAATATATCTCTGGGAACTTTCTCAGTGGAGGACGCGGGTATATTTGGCACAGATTGTGTGTGAAATATTTTAAAGATTTTTTGCTATTGAAAGAAGAACAATTCACTACAATTTTGCTATTCCGTGTATATATTTAATAAATAAAAGGTGCTGGATATATTTGAAAAGAACTGAAAGAAAAATAGATTTTGAGATCAATTTCGTTTGGTTATGAACTATAACAAGATTGTCATAGGAACGCAATATGGCATTTCTCTTGACGTTATTTGAGAGAGTATTATATATGGGTTGAATGAACAATGTTATATTGCTGAATATATCTTAGGAACAAAAATAATATATGTGAGATTATTTTATTCTTATTCCATGCATGTCATAACTTGATGATTATGATATTCCTTAAAACATCTCATCGTGACTCCAAAACGTGATAGTGTCATGTGTCATCTTGGTGACCCCTCCTGAGTAGATTTCAGAGCGGGATACATAATCAGAAATCATTGTGTTGAGTATCCTGACTCCAGAACGACGTACACGCTGTCAAAAGAAATCCTGAAGACCTCCTAGAATGACTCAGAACGACATACACCGAGATACAACTCATGTAAACTCTCCTGCCTGATGTCATGACGACACATCACAAGACATAATGTAGACTCTCTTGCATGAATAGGGAACATAACGTCTAGCGTAGCGAGGCATCGTAGACACTACCACCCTCGGTTTGACACCTTGTGCACTCAGCATTTAGCGCACGCTGGAAATATCACGCATGAAGTTCATAATCCAAGTCGTGCCACAGACGAGGGGGAACGCTGCGGTTCCTGGAGCGATGTCGAGGGTCGAAAATTGAATTAGCATGTATATCACGAGGGTCTGGAAGCAGGACCGGTGGGGTGAAGGCGTGCTCGGAAGGGGAGGTTGTGGCTGTGGTGAGGGTCACCTGTTTATGCTGGAGGCGGAAAAAGCAGATGCTCTGAGGGGAGAAACATTTATATTTCCTCCTCCTCCTTCTCGGTGGTGAGAGGGAGGGAGGGTGGAAGGTGGTCAAAGAGACATCAAGAGAAGGGTCAGGTTCATGCATATGTTCTGGGTCACTTGGGGTGATTGAAACTATGTTTGGGTCTCGTTCGGACACAACCGAATGTGAAACTGTTCAATGCCAGTTAGTTACTGTTGACTTAGAGTAGGAGCGTGTTTGTTCATTGATCTTCATTATCATTTTCAGCATCATCATCATCTCTATTAAAATTCTGACCCCCATCAACAATGTTATCTGTATTAATTCCTGTATCATGTATTAATGCATTCCTCAATGGTAGCATTCTACCTCTCTGCCTTAAACGTGTACTTTATCATTTCTTCATATAACGTAATTACATCTTTTCCTTATTCCATCTAACATATTAGAAAGCCATGAACCTCTACCTCAAAACTCGAAAACCCTCATAGAATCTAATATGCCGACATTCAAGCTTCTATTTCAAGCACGATCTTTTAAGATTGTGCTGAAGAAACAATCTTGTTTCTCTTGCTTTGCTTGTTGTGGAGGAGAGTGGAAAATTTAGCAGAAGCAGACTAAAATTGCATCACAAATTTCGAAGAAATCTACTTCAAGAATCATGAATGTCCACTAGAATGACCTCTCAGATAGACGGACAGGAGTCTGTGATTATGTTAAGATTAATATACAAATTATAGACATGTCGTATTGTATTGTAAGTCTTTCGCCGTCCTACACAAAGGCCAAACAGTTGAATAATGGTTACTTGAGAAAACTTAAATTATACATTTTGTTTGCTTGGTAGCGTCAAAATGTTTCCAATATTTAACATAATCAAGATATACGCACTTCTTCATAAAGTATTTGTAGGTTTCTTAAGAACTTAAGTGATAAAACAATAATACGCTGTTTGTGCGTTTCTGAATGTAAAAGGTCAATATTTTTGTTGACATTCAGAACGACAGAGCACGGATTTAGATCATGCAAATGATACACAAACTTTAAAATTCAGTCTTCGTAAGTTGTAAAAGTCTGAAGACATTAAAATTTAGTATTTTAAAGTTAAAAGTGACAGTCAGGGAAGATTTTAAAGCCAGCATATTAGGCGATAAAGATTAGTCTTCAAAATCCATAAAATTTGGACTATGAGAGAAAGGAATGTCAATGGATGAATGTTAAAGAAAGTCAGCTTTTGAAAGGTTAGACTGTGGCTACTACAGTCAGACTGAAAGCTACAAGTTCCTCTGAAATCTATAGAAGTCATTCTTTGACAGCTACAAATGTCAGAGTTTGAAAACAACAAAAATTTTTGTGATAGCTGTAGAAGCCATTCAACATTTCAAATCTCTTAAATAAGAACGAATTCCATTAAAGTTGATAAGGGGCAAAATTTGTACAGCCAAGTATTTTCAAATGACAGAGAAAGACTGTAAAAGAAATAAGGTAAGAAATTGAGACAAATAAACAGAAGGTGAGAGAAAGACGAACAGTTAGAGACACAGAATGCGAAGCAGGGAGGTACACGCAACCGGAGACAGGAACAGAGACGATGCAATAAAAACTAATAGTCAGCGCTTAGTCTTCTTTCTTCTCTCCCCTTCTCCCAGTCCCTCGGGTAGGAGAGCAGAGAGCGAAAGAACGAGAGAGAGAGAGAGAGAGAGAGAGAGAGAGAGAGAGAGAGAGAGAGGAGAGAGAGAGAGAGAGAGACGAAGAGAGAGAGATAGAGATATAAATTAAGAGAGAGAGAGACAATGGAGAGGGGAAGACAGACATTAGACACTGACAGACAGGCAGGAGAAAAAGAGGCATAAAGACACATAATGACAATTAAAAAACAGAAAATTGAAGCAGACATAGATGAAATAGAACAAATACAACACAGACATTAAACATAGACAAACAGAGAGGAACATAAACTAACAACTCAAGGGAGCTGTAATTGCCATGACGGAAGGAAGTGAGGAGGAAATTCGTGTTGAATGGCTGTAATGCTCAGGAAGTGAGCCCTGACGGTCAGGAGGTAAAGCCCTGCTTCTGTTTCCGGCCACAGATGTAAGAATCCCCTTAGGAGGCCCGATCCCCTTGGTTCATTCCACTTCAGCTCGACCAATGTTTTGTTTCAGACCATCCACTCCTCTGCTAACCCGTCCGACCCGGCCAAACCCTAACACCGTTACCTCACTCTTGCACTGAATCCAGTGACTGAACAACGATGCAAAACCTCCCACCTCTGCCACACACTCCTAGACACGTTCTGGCACTCCCACCCTAGTCCAGATACGCCCAGCATGCCAAAACATGCCCAACCGTTCCTGCATAGAGAGCTCGCATACCCCCCGCCCCACACACCAAGAGGAAACCTAGTTTCTTCTTTACTTGAGAGCATTCACATACACCCCCGACACGTATGACCATTCCCAATTGCGCCCCACACCCACCCTCGCCCACCACCCACGCCACGCCCACACCCACCCACGGCCCACACGACCAGCCCCACACCCACCTCCACCTAACAGGAATCTTGCTCACATCCACCTTAACCAAACTCTGGTCCAGTCACACTAATCAGAGTTAACTTTGCATCAGCCTCTGACTGGACCCTGATTTTGATTTTTACCTCGTCCTTAAGTTTAACAACCTCCCTATAGCTCTGCTTGTACCTCTACCTCTATTTCTACCTCTACCTTCATCCCCTAGCCTCTTAGCTATCTTACCTTCCCTCCTACCTTTATATCTACCTCTGTCTCCATTCCTACCTCTCTCTGCCTCTAACTCTATCTTTACCTGTCATTCCCTACCTCCCAGCTCTGAGCTTCCGTGCTCAAACATTTGACCATCGAAACGTCAATTACCTGTCTATTTATCTTCGATTCTTTTTATTGTCGTATCCATCCACCTCCTTTTTTTCAATAGAATCTTCTACCTTCTCACACATTCGTTAATTCCCTGGTCCTTCATTTGTTCCGTTCCATATATTTTCCTTCCTCCATCTATCCCAATAAGATCCTTTCTCATGTGTATTTGGCGATTCACATTCTCTGGCACTACGTTTCTTCCTCTTCCTCCGGTCTTTCCACTACCTTAATTTCCTCCCTTCATCTCCTCTCTTCACTTATAACCCCCCTCCTTCCTCTTCTCTCCCTACCTCAATTATCCCGTCTCTCTCCTTGCCTCCCTTTCTCCCTCCCCTTTCGGTCGCTTCCCTCCCCCTGGAATGGTTACCCCTAACCGCCATCGTAAACTACAGTTAAGTGGCAAATCAGAGAGCTCCCCACAGCTGGCCTAGATCATTGGCAGTGAGAGCCTTTCTCTCTGTCTGTCTGTCGGTCTGGCTGTCTCTGTCTTCTGTCTGTCTTGTCTGTCCTGTCTGTCTGTCTCGCTCCTCTCTCTCTCTCTCTCTCTCTCCTCTCTCTCTCTCTCTCTCTCTCTCTCTCTCTCTCTCGCTCTCTCTCCTCTCTCTCTCTCTCTATCTTGTCTATCTCTCCCTTCTCTCTCCTTTCTCGCCTATTTCACATTTTTCTTTTATTTTACCTCTTTGGCCTTTATACGGTACATATAATTATATTTCATTCTATGATATTGTGTGTTAAATCTAAATCTTTATCCTTAAATCATCTTAATCTCTAATATGTCTTTTTCCCCTCTCTCTCTCTGTCCTACTTTCATTCCCTTTCTCTCGGTTCTATCCTCCCTACCCAGTATCAAATAATGTTTTGATATAGTGCAACATTATAAGCTCTATAGGTCCCCTGGACCTGCACTATTAAGACTATTATGTATAAACCTATACAGAAATAGACTATTCTAAGGGTATATAACCAAGAGCACACGCGCGAAACCACGTTTCAAACCCTTTTTCTTTAGATATATTGAAAGACTAGAGAGAATAACCTTAAGAAAAAGCCCGAATGGTTATTGAACACAATCTGAAGAAGACGCTACAAACTGGCAGTTGTGTAAGAATCCGAGAGAATTGTATTGCCCAGAAAGGTGGCCAAGGCGGAAATAACGGCTTGTGAAGGCTCAATGTATTTCCTGGGCCTTTAACTGGATAACTAAATTTGAGATAACTTTAACTTTAACTGGATAATGTCATTGTTAAAATCTAAACCTATAGATAACGCCTGAGTTATTTGTATTTTATTAAGTCCTTACAGGAGATATTTTCTAGGGAGTTGATGTTCACTCATCCGTTTGGATTACTGTTAGCCGGAGTGGATGTCTGTGGGAGGGAGTGGGTGTTGATGTAGTGTATGGGCGTCTTTTGGAGTGTATGGGTCTGTTGGAGGGAATTGGGGTCTGTTGGAGGGTATGGGGTCTGTTGGAGGGTATGGGGTCTGTTGGAGGGTATGGGGTCTGTTGGAGGGTATGGGGTCTGTTGGAGGGTATGGGGTCTGTTGGAGGGTATGGGGTCTGTTGGAGGGTATGGGGTCTGTTGGAGGGTATGGGGTCTGTTGGAGGGTATGGGGTCTGTTGGAGGGAGTGGGCGTCTGTTGGAGGGTATGGGGGTGTGTTGGAGGGAGTGGGCGTCTGTTGGAGGATGGGGGTGTGTTGGAGGGAGTGGGCGTCTGTTGGAAGGATAATAGGGAGAGCCTTTTGATGTAGAGTCGGCTGTTTACACCGTACCTGTGGCGTAACAATTGGGACGATAGCGGATAGAGTGTATCGTTATCCGGCTTGGATCCTCTTAATACCAGAAAATATACTAAGAAAGCTACTCCAAGCCCTTCTTGGAAAGAGGCACCCTTCTTGAAACCGGATGGGCACATGTATAAACAAGTCGATGGGGTCGCCATAGGTTCTTCCCAAGGTGGTGTCCGTTGCGATCGATTGTACATGGGTACCATTGAGCAGAGGTCTTACTTGACATGAATTGAACCCCGCCATATACTGATGGTATGTTGACGACCTTTTTATGCAGGTACCTGATGTCCGACGTCTGCCAACAGCTGAAGGAGGCTTCGAGCAAATTCTGTTTTAAGTTTCACTTACGAGATGGAGAAAGGAAAGGAGCGTAGGCTTCCACACTACAGTCTACAATAAGGAAACAAAGGAAATGTTCCTCATTGACATATTGACCTGCCAACAGGTACAAGAGATGGTTTGTCAACGCTACTTCAACCGGGCCTCAGTCACAGCTCAGGATGAAGCATCGATGAAGAACTCTGATGTGTAAGGCCATGTCCTAGTCAAACCCTGGCTTCTCTACCAGTTACTTTTGAGGACGTCATCAAAGAAATGTGAACCGCCATGCAACCTCTGAATAGTCAACCAACACAACAACACTTGTACCTCTATTAGACTGTTTTTACTAGAACTTCTTTTCGACGGCTCAGAAAACAGAGGAAGTGTCCTGAAAGAAGTAGTTAATATGAACGTCATCCCTACAACAAAAATCAGAAATACAATTGACAATTTACAAAAAAAAAACGGCCACCTACATGAAAAACTCCCCAGACACCAAACACAACGCCCTGAGATCCACCGTCTTTGCCTTCACATGCCCACTTGTCGACTGTAAGCTCCAAGAACTCAGTATATAGGTAGACACCAACGTCTCTTTCTTTGCGATTAATAATGCACAAACCAACAGGGCTCCGAGCAAGGAAAATTAATCGTTCTCACACCCTGACTATCACCAGAAAAATCTTAACCAGCAACACAAAAATCATCAATAGATGCAGCGATAGCAGGACACTCGACATCAGTGAGGCACTAAACATCAAAAAGTCAATACCCATTCAAAAGACAATTAAGGCTAACTATATGCTACCAACTTCAAGACCTCGAACCAAAATAGAATCAGTGCAATAGAAAATATGGGGAATAGGCCTTCTGTAGTTACGTCATTTTTAATGTTTTTCATACACATTTTACCCACCCCACCCAAAACATTTGTGTCATATTAACTCACCCAAAACCTCATATACAGCAATAATATCTGTTATGATGTAAACCCGTCTTGAGAATATAAAAGCCGTTACGAACACTTTGTAGTATCAACCAAAAATAAAAATAAAAAACAGAATTTTGCTAGTTATTTTTCATACCCTCGCAGTGAAG
>WNGS01169217.1:12571241-12590056 GCA_020271785.1 Procambarus virginalis
TGCGCATCTCCCCTTCTCCTCTTCCAGCTATGTCCCGTTTCATTCTTACTTATTCCTCGCGTTATCATCTATCTCCTTTTGCTCCCGTCTCCGTCCATTTACCAATACATTCTTGTCTATTTAGCTTATAATATCCCTTCTCCCCACCGTCTTCTCATGACCCGAAGATCCCCGTCTTCACTATTCAAGTTATCTCCCTTTCCATCTCTCACTTTCCCCCCTCTACGGTCATCTCTCACTTTTCCTCTTTCACGAAGCTCAACTCCCTCACAACCCTATCAACCCCATCCCTATTTACCTCTCCATCTCCCCATAATCCACAACAATTTCTCACAGATTCACATATCCAATCCACCCCTGACCCATTTCCCTGGTACTCAAATCCCCCCTCTTCCACACCAATCATGAAAACCGACCAACAACCAAACCAATCAGTCCACCAAACATCTAATCGATTAGTCAACAATCAAACCAATTCAAGTTGCATTTGTTGTCAATGCTTTCTTCGGCGTGTGAGTTGAGGATGCCTACGCATTAGACCAGATAGGTAGATGGTTGACAAAAGAAGAAGAGTTATAGGAGGGCCGCACCGACACAGCAACGAAGCCTTAATTGGAAAGCGTCGAAGGTCTTCATAAAGAGGGGGAGAACTTAGGAGAAAAACAGCGAGAATAATTGAGGGGTTTGTTGCAACAGGGTATGAAGTGATTAAGAAATCGAGGATGAGGAGGAGAGAGAAAGAGAGAGAGAGAGAGAGAGAGAGAGAGAGAGAGAGAGAGAGAGAGAGAGAGAGAGAGAGAGAGAGAGAGAGAGAGTGAGAGACGATAAACAAACATACGATCATATATAAAGAGCACCCTTAAATATACAGAAAAGATGAATTTATATATTTACTAATATTATTAATATTATTATTAGCACATAAACATTATAAAACTACGCATCAAACAACCATGTGTTGCAGAGGTCAAAACTGCCTGGTCAAATATATATATATATATATATATATATATATATTATATATATATATATATATATATAATATATATATATATATATATATATATATATATATATTCAACAAACTGGGTACTACGTTGCCAGTTCATATGTGATATTTCAATCACCAGGAAAGTTATTGACACAATAAACAGCGACATATAAAAGGCCTATTAACTTATATGTTTGGTTGGATGGAGCGGTTATGCTAACCAGCCAATCACGGCTTGACGTCATCCATCACCTGATGAGTTATTGGCGTAATAAATTCTACGGAAGCAGAGGGTACTTGTGTGAGAATTTGATGGATATTTAATGGGAATATGATGGGAACTGGTGTCTGTCCTTAGTGGGCGTTCAGTTGGTCTCTGTCCTCAGTGGGCGTTCAGTTGGTTTCTGTCCTCAGTAGGCGTTCAGTTGGTCTCTGTCCTTAGTGAGCGCTCAGTTGATCTCTCTCCTCAGTGCGCGTTCAGTTGGTCTTTGTCCTCAGTGGGCGTTCATTTGGTCTCTGTCCTCAGTGGGCGTTCATTTGGTCTCTGTCCTTAGTGAGCGCTCAGTTGATCTCTCTCCTCAGTGGGCGTTCAGTTGGTCTTTGTCCTCAGTGGGCGTTCATTTGGTCTCTGTCCTCAGTGGGCGTTCAGTTGGTCTTTGTGGGCGTTCATTTGGTCTCTGTCCTCAGTGGGCGTTCAGTTGGTCTCTATATTAATATTCGTTCACTGGTCTCTCTCTTACTTCTCATTCACAAATAGCTGGTCTCTATATTCAGTATTCGTTCAGATTTTACCTAAATTCCGTATTCATTTAATTGGTCTCTATATTCAGCGTTCACTCAAATGGTCTCTATATTCAGTGCTCACTCAGTTGGTCGCTATATTCAGTGTCCCTTCCGTTGGCTCTTTCTTAGCCTTAAGCCGTTCTTTCAGTCTCCTCCAACAGCTTCATATTTCAGTACTCGCTCAATTCCTCACGCAGAAGCTCCAGGTAAATTTTGGCTTGACTACTCAAACGGTAGTAAAGGAAACCCCTAATTAATATACCACTAACGAGGGACGATAATGAGCAATATTGCGTTTATTAGTAAAATTATATATACACAGAACTACGGGGTCGCCATAGCCCGTGCTACTTGGAACTTTTTGTTCCAGGTAGCGAATGTTTAACAACAACAACAACCAATGAGACAGTTAAACCCAACCAAATGAACACGTCTTAAATGGTCTAGTACTCTAGTATTGCCTGGATAAGACACGCGACGGGCAAGATAAAGATACGCGACGGGCAAGATAATGCCTGAGTTGGTCTTATATTTACGATACACCAGCAGCATCTTCGCCAGGCTCTATACACGCAGTTTCTACTGTTTTATTTAAAGCACAGTAGGACCTTTGGGTTTATGTTGCACACACCCTCGCCAAGATTCCCCCCTCTCACGGCGATTGTTTTTATGCAACCGAAGTGGCTTCCTGTTCATGATGTTTGGGACGCACGTTGGCTGGCGGTGTTTCCCTGTCTCGGCAGCTGTGTTTATAGTACCCTCTTCAGGTACTGGGTAGAGCAGGTGCTTTGTGTATAGTCATGTATACAAATAACTATACCCCAAAAAATACACAAAGCGGGTGCTTTATGTATTTTTATAGTCCTGTTTGTCCTCCACCCATCGTCATCCCGCCTCGGGTACCGTCATTTCCAAGGGGTAACTTCTCTGTTCGGAGACAGGTATTACGCTTAGACAGTACATAGGAACAGACTGGGAAAGGAGGATGGGCTAAAGAAACGGAGGCCGGCCACTTGGATCGTCGGGAATCGAACGCCGAACTTGCTAGAAGCTAGAAGCGTTACAATTTTTTTAATTGATGATTACAAAATTTGGGACAAATGGAAATATTTCTGCAAACGGCATTTTCATTGGCCTCGATTTTTTTTCTAGACACTTCACTTAATGTATTTTGTTTATTACTACTCCTAGAGAGTCATTCAGTTATGTTATTTGTCTCGGGTACGTAGCATCCACCTGTGTTTCTTTTGGGTTGACAGTGACCGTGGCGGTGATAGAGGAGATGATGAAGATGATGTTGTTGGTAGTGATGGTGGTGGTGATGGTGGTGGTGGTAGATGGTGGTTGTTCCGTTGTTGCTATTATTCCCCCCTCTACATGCTATTGAAAGTGGTGATTGACTGTGGGTGCTATTTTTGTGGTGTGTGATTGTGGTAGTGGATCTCGATCGTGGTTGACTATGGCTATGGTTCATGGTGATTATTGTGCTTGTTGATTGTGACAGAGGATTGAGGTGAAATTGTTTGCTTGTTATTGTTGTTCTATTGTTATTATTGTTGATGATGGTTATTGTGTTGCTGAATACTGCACTGCCCGTCGGTTTAGTATTCATGACGACTGTATGTGCTTCAAGCGATATTCCATGTTTTTCATTTTGTTCCGTCAAGCGACGGATTGGTTGCCACGTTCTGTAAATCAGTGGCGGCCAAAAAAAACACAAAACAAAAATCAAAACAAAAAAACAAGGAACCCAGACAGAAGCAACAACACCGTTCCCACGAGTTGGTAGCAGTGTTGACGCCAGAGTGAATATGTGGCATATTTACCACATGAAAGATATTCTTCTGTTCTGGAATGAAATATGTCATAATTCACGATGGTAATCTATCGCACAAGGCGAAAAGCATTATCGTAAAGTGATAATTTATTAACATCAACATCAACACATCTTTCTCTGTTGAAAATAAACATTGATGTCAGTGACTGTTATATTTCCTGTTCCCATATTTTCCGCAAGTCAGATGAACTCTTAGTAATGTGAGCACATGACATTATGAACTCTTGGTACCGTGAACTCTTGGTACAGTGAACTCTTAGCACTGTGAAGCAAGAGTTCACTGAGAACTCTATATACTGTAAACTCTTGGTACTGTGACTTTGTGGTGCTGAGTACATTTTCTATAAATAATATGTTCCTTGATTTTTATATTATTATTAATATTTATTATTAATATTTACATTATCATTGATCATTTGTTCAATTTCTACTATTGGATAAATGTCTAGGTTAACTGGGAGGTTATAGAGGCTAAATCTCTATACAAACTCTTAATGAATGTGTACAAATAATTTATATATTTATATATATATATATATATATATATATATATATATATTATATATATATATATATATATATATATATATATATATAATTTGGTTAGAGAGTTTATCCAATACACTGGTATAATAAATGTAATTATTATATTTTCCATCATAGTTAAGCAGATTTATCACCTGAGATATTTATACGTGGCTCAGGTATGGTGCGCGGCGCTTTACCCGCTTCGACAGATTATATCGTAGTATAATAGTAGTACAATGTTTCCGCTTCCATTAAAAGCAATACATGTTAAATAACGAGGCGTCCTGAGCTCCGTCCGATGATCGGCTCCTCTGACTGACAGCCAGGGGGAAGGGGGAACTTTTCCCGCAGCATCTGACAGACAGATGAATTCCTACGTAAACTTGGAGCCAGACCCTCAATAACTCATCCCCCCTTCGCGGACCAGTATTTACACTCATCATTAACCAAGTTATCGGCAGTTCTGAGTNTCTATGTACTCGACCTTGTTATTCCATATTGATATTGGTTTGTAATAGGTTTTAACGCAACACCATAATCAATCTACCATTCCTAGGCATTACTGGAAAACTAATCGGAGCATCCATGAACAATATAATATTAATGCTGCCCACTTACTACGCACTAGAACAATGCAATAATACAGCTTCCAAATACTATTTGTTATCACAATTCAATACTGAAGCTGCCAGACACTAGACATTAGTTCTATACAATAAAATTTTCATTTGCTACATTTTAGGCTATTATTATATCGAAGATAACTATTAATACTGTTAGTTAAACAGCACTAGCATCACAAATAATTGGACTTAAATAATTGGTTAGATACCAAAAAATGCAGCTGGATAATTAATTATAACTTAAAAATAGAATAAAAATGTTCTCGCAACGTAAATGAAAAATCTTATATTCTGCCAAGCAAAGATTTGTCTGTTCATGTCGAAATATTTCTGATATTCCCTCATTCACACTAAATATGATAAATAAAAATACCCCAGATGCTGTGGTGGTGATAGTAAAGAGAATCCTCCAATCCGCTAATCCAAGTTCTAATCCTTTCCTCCCGTTATGCACTAGGGGCAAGAACTGGAAGCCAGCAAGCAGCATAGTAAAAGTGATAGGAAAAAGAATCCTCCAATCCATTAATCCAAGTTCTAATCCTTTCCTCTCCGTTATGCATTAAGGACAAGAACTGGGAGCCAGCAAGCAGCCAGGATACTGGCAGACGGTGCAGGTCGCGAGAGGGAGTCAAGAGAGGAAGCGTGAGCGGATCTTAAAGACGTGGTAGTTGTTTTATATGCCGTGAGCAGGGCTCCTGGGAGACACCATACGGTGATCGCTTCACTGCTCTTGCTGCTGCTGCTGTAGCTGCTGCTGCTGCTGCTGCTGCTGCTGCTGCTGCTGTTGTTGTTGTTGTTGTTGTTGTTGCTACTTCTGCTGCTGCTGCTGCTGTCTGTTGTTGTTGTTGTTGTTGTTGTTGCTACTTCTGCTGCTGCTCTGCTGCGTTCTGCTGTTGCTACTGCTGCTATTCTTTCTCATGTTTTAGCTGTTACTCTGGATGACTTTAATGGTGTTGGTGTTAGCAAGGATGATCAGGTGCTATAATGGTGATGATGCTGACGTTCGTATTACTCAGGATGGTGATATTGGTCTTTCTCAGGATGGAGGTTATAATCAAAAGAGTAGCATTACTCTACTCTACTCTAGCAGATAGAGTTAATAATCAAAATGCCTGTCTCATTGCTCTGGTGATGCAAATGTCGCAAAGGCTGTGGTTGATGCTGGTGTTAAAAATTACAGCTTTTGATGTTGAAAGGACAATGTTACTTTGATTTCCCATTGTCAGGTATAGGAGGCCTGCTGCACCTATTGTGTAGCCCCTCTAGGCAAACGGCTGACCTTCATTAGAATGCTAACCACAACAATTTATAAAATCGTGGGTATCTATTTACTGCTAAGTGAAGATACGCATTTCATATATAGAAGGGTGGAACAACATCACGTCCTCTCCGGGAATCGAACTAAAAACCATACGGTTGTAAGCGACTGTGTTGAATACTGTAAACCTTACAATATCTTTAGCTGGAAGTTTATTTTTGTTAACGTTTGTTAACGTTTTTGAAAACGTTTTGGTTAATGTTTAGTATATGACATATAGAAAGACTTAAGGAGCTAAACCTAACGTTATTAGAGAGGAGGAAAGATAAAGAGGAAACATGATAACGACGTACAAAAGAAACAGCGCGTCCTCTCGAGGTGTTACAACGTTACAAAAAGGATGCTTTAAATTGCCGGAATCTAACAGTATTCCCAGGTACCATTATATTCCTAGACAACCATAGCATCAGGTGAAAGGAATTGGGCTTATTTCTGTCCTAGTGAAGCAATAAATAATATACACTGAATAATGAAAAAATTCTCGTGTCCATGAGTGAATATGACAGGAAATACTTTGTCTCTGTTAACTCATAAATTTTGAGTGCTGAAATCAATAAAATAAAAATATAAAGTAAAATATTATAGTTTACGCAGGCAAATTGAAATTAATTGGGACGAAGCCCTTTAGCGGTTGCTCAGTTGTTCCAATTACAGCACAAGGTGGTTTTCGGTCAGGTTTAGATTTTTGTGTTTTTCCCTGAAGAAAATGTTGGTACATAGGATAAAGCACGTGTTTGATATCATGAACCTCAGTTTTAGATCTAATGGAGCTCTAATCCAAAGACTATATATAAATATATGTGTGTGTGTGTGTATGTGTGTGTGTGTGTGTGTGTGTGTGTGTGTGTGTGTGTGTGTGTGTGTGTGTGTGTGTGTGTGTGTGTGGTGTGTGTGTGTGTGTGTGTGTATGTGTGTGTGTATGTGTGTGTGTGTGTGTGTTTTGTGTGTGTGTGTGTCTACTCACCTTGTTATACTCAGTTGTGCTTGCAGGGGTTGAGCTTCAGCTCTTTGCTCCCGCCTCCTAACTGTTAATAAACCAGTGTCCTGAGCCTATTTGGCTCTATTATATATGCACTCCGATACGCACACACTGTGTGTGTGTGCGTATGTGGATGCTCTTGGCCAGCATAAGTCTCGGATGATGTATTTTTAGACAAGAAAGAGCTCACATATAAACTTACAATATATATATATATATATATATATATATATTTTATGTAATTCCTTTTACACATATCTATAGAAACGAATGTCTGTTCTTTTATGTCTGTCTGTCTGCCCGAGGCTGGAGGCCTGACGCTTGGGGCTAGTCTCCCGCATACGTATATGGTGATAACTGTAATTTGATGATTTCACATAAATAAAGGTAAGGCACGCAGGCAGCCGTCCTACAAGTTTGTTCAGTAAACCGGTTGATTGTTCAGTAACACCCACTAGATGAAAAGCCACTCTGTTGACCAGACCACACACTAGAAGTTGAAGGGACGACGATGTTTCGGTCCGTCCTGGACGATTCTCAAGTCGCTTGTGAATGCGACTTGAGAATGGTCCAGGACGGACCGAAACGTCGTCGTCCCTTCAACTTCTAGTGTGTGGTCTGGTCAACATACTTCAGCCACGTTATTGTGACTCTTCGCCTGCAGCCACTCTGTTGTTCAACATGTACAAGGGATGAGTTCAACAATCCATCATTGAAACTATATGTTGAAGGCTCATGGTAGTCAGTCATTAAGGAGCTACACCTCACTCGCCTGTAGTCACTGATAAATTAACACAGTCTAAAACGGATAAGACAACAGTTGGCATTAAGGCAAAATCGTTCCAAGAAAAATAACAAATAGTTAAATTTGCGGCTGATCTAAACACAGAACTGAATATTCAGGAGCTATCAGCTTACTGCTTCAGTGCCTCAGTGAGACATTGCAAAGAGAGAAAGCCATGTGTGTATTCTATTATCACAAGCCGTGTCCTTGATGGTGTGAGAGAGTACCAAACTATAAGTTTTCATTCCACTTATATATGTACTCTATGCATATTTTATTAAAAAAAAATATATTCCAAGATTTAAACAAGAAAGTGTATTTTAATATTAAGGGAGAACGCATGAGATTCCAACAAGTTGTAGAGTGTAATGTTCGACCTCTTGCGTGACAAGCAGTGATCATCGTGTAAAATAGCCGACTTACATTTGTCCTTCTGCTCCTATATTTTCCTATATTCCGCCAACCAATAACTGTGTACAATATAATCACGAATATAAAATGGAAGCAACTATTAGAAGACTAAGAAATCTTACCGTCATGTGGTATTTAAGGTGCTGAGTGTGTTTAGTACTCACCTATTTATGGTTGCGGGGGTTCAGCTCTAGCTCTTTGGTCCCGCCTCTCAACTGTCAATCAAGTGATGTACAGATTTCTGAGCCTACTGGGCTCTATCATATCTTCACTTGAAACTGTGAATGGAGTCAGCCTCCACCACATCACTTCCTAATGCATTCCATTTGTCAACCACTCTGACACTAAAAAGTTCTTTTTAATATCTCTGTGGCTCATCTGGGCACTCAGTTTCCACCTGTGTCCCCTAGTGCGTGTGCAACCCGTCCTCGCAAATTCGTATAGTCAATATTGACTTATTAGTTACCTGCATAGGTGACATACTAAACATAATAGTTTCCCTTGAAAAGCTTCATAGAAAACACCGACCTTACCTAACCTACTTAGTATGTTAAAATAAGCATCTTATAGCTTCGTAATTACAATTGTTGCTTAACCTATTATAGGTATAGATTAGGTAATAATTGTAATTACGAAGCAATAAGATGCTTATCTTAACATACTAAGAAGGTTAGGTAAGGTCGGTGTTTTCTATGAAGCTTTTCAAGGGAAACTATTATGTTAAGTATGTCACCTATGCACATATTTAATAAGTCAATATTGACTATACGAATTTGCGAGGACGGGTTGGCGTGTGCCCCTTGTGTTAAATAGCCTGTCTGTTTTGAGTGTGTGTTTGTGTATGTGTGTGTGTGTGTGTGTATGTGTGTGTGTGTGTACTCACCTAGTTACTCACCTAGTTGTGCTTGCGAGGGTTGAGCTATGGCTTTTGGGTCCCGCCTCTCGACCGGGACCTAAGAGCCAGAATGTGTGTGTGTGTGTGTGTGTGTGTGTGTGTGTGTGTGTGTGTGTGTGTGTGTGTGTGTGTGTGTGTGTGTGTGTGTGTGTGTGTGTACGTACCTAACTTACCTAGTTAGGTAAGTACACAGTAGTTAGGTAAGTACAAGTGTGTGTGTGTGTGTGTGTGTGTGTGTGTGTGTGTGTGTGTGGTGTGTGTGTGTGTGTGTGTGTGTGTGTGTGTGTGTGTGTGTGTGTGTGTGTGTGTGTGTGAGTGTAAGTGTGTCGGAACACGAGATGGGGCAGATAACCCTAGCTGTTACGGGCCCACAACTCAACATTTACTGCTACGCTACCAGCCGATCGGAACCAGCAGCCTGGGGGTAGGGGGCATAGTGGTCACACTCGCCCGTATAATTATAGGAATGTCGGCAACTTTGTCGGTTTAGCGAGCACTCAGAGGCGGGAATAACGCACTCAGCACACCGGCACTCGACGTTCGGGCTTTAATGTTCGTGGTTATGGGGTCGTCACTTCCGCAAGGGACGTGGGAGGTGACCAGTGCTGCTCTCTGGAGACTGTGCCCCGAGCCCCGCAGGGCTGCCCCCCAGGGACTCGCCAGAACCCCAGAGCGCTGACTTTTAAGGAACCTCTGGAAAGCCAGAACGCTACCATCCAGAAAAACTGTCTAGAGTTCTCACACTCTAGAATTCCACCATAGTGTCAGGAATCCATGCATCGCTGCCCTCAAAAAAGTTATAGAAGCCATACACCTGCTATCCAGAAAGTGTCTGGAGCTCTTCTGCTACCCAGAAAGTGTCTGGTGTCTCACCCTCGATTTCGAAATTAAACTGGATGGGGCATCTTACCATCTATAATGTCTGGAGCACCACCCCAACATCCAGAATGTGTCTGGAGCCCCTTTCTCCCATTCAGAAGGATTATGGAGCCCTTCTCTACCATTCAGAAAGATTCTGAAGACTCTCTCTACCGTCCAGCATGTATCTTGTGCCACTCTCTACCATTCAGAATGTGTTTGGAGCCCCTCTCAACCATCCAGTATGTGTCTTGAACCCCTCTCAACCATCCAGGATTTGTCTGGAGCCACTCCCTACCATCCAGAAAAGCACTCAGAAGCCTGGTGTTTCCATCCAGGAAATATGCACTACAGCCGTTTAATATTTTTCTGAAAGTATTTACCTGAACTTTTTAGTGAATTTGTTGTTACAAAAATGTGAAAAAATCTTAAACTTTACAAAACTTTCATCTGAGATATAATATATATATATACATATAACAGAGATATAACAGGGGCCTGGTAGCCTGGTGGATAGCGCGCAGGATTCGTAATTCTGCGGCGCGGGTTCGATTCCCGCACCAGGCAGAAACAAATGGGCAAAGTTTCTTTCACTCTGAATGCCCCTGTTACCTAGCAGTAAATAGGTACCTGGGAGTTAGTCAGCTGTCACGGGCTGCTTCCTGGGGTGTGAATGTGAGGTGTGAGAAAAAAAGTAGTTAGTAAACAGTTGATTGACAGTTGAGAGGCGGGCCGAAAGAGCAAAGCTCAACCCCCGCAAACTCAACTAGGTGAATAAAAGTGAATACACACACACACACACACACACACACACCTACAACTAGGTGAGTACACACACACAACTAAGGAACTTTGAGTAGCAGCTGTTGTCACTTGCGAGTCTCTGAAAGTATTCACAATTTTCACTCTCCTTAAGCTTACAAATTATCATACGGTTTTTTGTTGCAGTTGCTGATGTATTGTTAACTTTTTGTTGCTTGCAGTCAGTAGGAGACAAAATAAAAATTAGTAGTCTCGTCAGCTGCCAAATAACGTTTTTGCTTTTAACATATCTTGATAAGTTTTACTGCTCAGCTAAGTTGCAGAGTCAAGTGAGGGCCTTTTAGCAAACGTATTTTATTTCTTTTCGTCACGACTCGTGGACGACTATTAGTGTCACATTCTCACTATACAAGCTTCAGGTAGAAACTTGAATTTCTTTTGCCAAGGACGATGAACACATATATAAAACTGTGAGTGTTTGTCGTAGTCAAACTGTATGTGTTTATCAGCCACAAATTTTGTCTCTGACAGTCATATTGTGTGTGTTTTTGACAAAGTCAAGATGTATGGGTTTGACAGGATTTAGCTGTATGTATTTGACCAGCACAAATTGTTTATGTCTGAAAAAGGCAAACATTATGTGTTTGGTCTTTTTTCCTATGTTTCAGGTTAAAAAAAAAATGGACGATTACTTTTCACTTGAAGTGTAACGAAAAATCGTTTGTACCGAAAGCTAATTACTTGCGCTGGAATCCTCTACTTTTCCAAGCGATGTGAATCCCACTAAGCAGACAGCCGAAAATTGAAATTGAAATAAGATTATTGAGGTAAAATACACAGAAAGGGATGAGGTAGCTCAAGCTATTCTCACCCCGTTCAACACAACGTGTTCATACGTACATATATAGACACACATCACAAACAATAAACATATTCCCCAGACAACGTGAGCTCTGGACACCAAAGGATCATCCACACAATAAAGGCCAAACGGATGGAACAACAGTAACCTCAAAAACCCCTATTTAACAAAAAGCTTTCTAAAGACAGTCTCGAACGCTGACGGTCATGATATTAATATCAGTTAGTAGAACCAAATCATATATTAAACTGACCTAAAGGGTCAAAAATAAAGAACAAAATTAGCAATAAATAATTCAACAGCATACTAAGAACTAGTATGTATCAAGACTAAAGCATACCATGAACTAGTATGTATCAAGACTAAAGCATACCATGAACTAGTATGTATCAAGACTAAAGCATACCATGAACTAGTATGTATCAAGACTAAAGCATACCATGAACTAGTATGTATCAAGACTAAAGCATACCATGAACTAGTATGTATCAAGACTAAAGCATACCATGAACTAGTATGTATCAAGACTAAAGCATACCATGAACTAGTATGTATCAAGACTAAAGCATACCATGAACTAGTATGTATCAAGACTAAAGCATACCATGAACTAGTATGTATCAAGACTAAAGCATACCATGAACTAGTATGTATCAAGACTAAAGCATACCATGAACTAGTATGTATCAAGACTAAAGCATACCATGAACTAGTATGTATCAAGACTAAAGCATACCATGAACTAGTATGTATCAAGACAATAGCATGCTAAGAATCAGTATGTATCAAGATAACAGCATACCATGAACCAGTATATATCACGACAACAGCATACCAAGAACCAGTATGTATCAAGACAACAGCATACTAAGAACCAGTATATATCAAGACAACAGCATACTAAGAACCAGTATGTATCAAGACAACAGCATACTAAAAACCAGTATGTATCAAGACAACAGCATACTAAGAACCAGTATATATCAAGACAACAGCATACTAAGAACCAGTATGTATCAAGACAACAGCATACGAAGAACTGGTAAGTAACAGAGCAGCAGCATGCATGCAACATTAACAGGTAAACAGCATACCTAGACCCAATAAATACCAGGGCAACAACATAGATGCTAATAACAACAACGACATAGCATATTTGAAACCAGTTAATTACAGTAAAAACGTATAACTAGAAATAACTGCAGAAGAATATAACTGGTGCCAAATCTGATGCCAGTAGCACTTGGTTTCCTGCAAGAAGGAAACCACGGAGCAGCAGCAGTATACACTGAGCTACTTAACACCATCCAAAACCCACACAGCAGAACCTGTACTCGCGGTGGTTGCGCCGAAATATTTACTCTATCGACCTCAGAGTGAAAATAACGTCGTATTATTAAAATTAAATCACCTGACCTCTCGAATTGACTAGCACTCCATTTGAAGTGGTTTTTTTCCCACAGTTCAAGGGTACGAACCTAACCGGTCCCTCCTTAATAACGAAATGGATGGTGACTAGTCTCAGAAAATGCTAACATTGCCTGTCATTTAATTTCCTCTAATGCAGTGTTATTTTCACGTTGGGGTAAAATTAGCATGAAGACAAGGCTGGATCGTGACCTCTCGCTAATCCAAAAAAATCATTTCATGAGGATAAATCAACTGAAGTATCATGTTAACAGACACAAAAGTGTCCAGCAAACGACACGACAGGTGTTAACGTCACAAAATTACACATGTGCATATACCAGCAAAGATACCTTGGTGTGAGAAATTCTGTAAAGAATACATAATTTCGCACAGTTACAAGGTCGATAATTATATGCAAATTTTCCAAAATTCAATTATTTTACCCAAGGAAATTTTTCATCACCTTTTATGTGCCTTGAAGGATGTACCAGTTTATCCTTAATAAGCTTGGGAGAGGAAACTACGGAAGGAGCAACAATAGACCCAAATGAAAGGTAAAGAGAGGAATGGAACGAAAGAGAAAAGGTAAAAAAAATTAAAGCGGACGAAGAGAGGAAAGAGCAAGATAGGGAGATAGGGAGTAAATCATGATAAAATTGTTGTTAGTCTTGTTTTTAAATAATTTTGGAATTTTATTTTCAAGAGGATGGGCCCGAGGATTGATCGTGGTGGAACATCTCTTGTTACCCTCAACCATTAGGATGTTCGTTAAGGATCTCCGTTTGTTGCACTCAGCCACTCAGATAATCACTAACGATCCGAGCTTGTTACATTCAGCCACTCAGACAATCCCTAACGATCACTACGTATTACACTCAACCCTTCAAATCCTTCCCTGTTCTCCAACTTCTTTCCCCTGATAATTCCCTCCCCTCCTCACATCCTCGCTGCTTCCTATCGTTAAACCAGACCAGAGTGCGGGAGAGCAGTTTGTCTCCTGGGTCACTTGACTTTATCTCACTGAACAATATTTTATGTGGTACTTTGTCAAAAGATTTTTTCGAGAATTTAGGTTTACTGCATCTGTGGGGAGGTTTGAATCTCAGTCGTTGGATAGGTAGTTAAAGTTTCAATAAATTTGTTCGACAGGATTCTTTACTGGAAAATCCATGCGGAGGAATCCGCTATGTTGCTTCCTTTAGGATTTGTTCTTATCCTGTACCTGTGTAATGATCATCAACATCATAACTATATCACTGCTAAAAATGATAGATAAGAGTGTGATATTAGAGTGGACGTTCCCTGTCACTTAACTGTTGGAGAGATATTTAACAGCGTCCACTCATTTCGTACAGTGTTATTTCTTAATTAAGTAATAAAATATTACAGTTAACGGAAATGAAATTTGAGGTTCAAATTTATATTGGATTATAATGGAAAAGATCTTGTGTTACCACAACGAGCAAATTATCCGAGAGAACAATTGATCAAATGATGGAATGCGTCTCGTTTCAATAAATCTGAATTTCAGCGTGTCTGAAGAATAGTTTATCTTTAAGGAAAGTATCTGCTGATGGAGGAACAGGGAGTGTCTTACGTAGCGTCAAATGTAATGAAGAAAAGATAAATTAGGCACCTTTCTGTTAATCGAATGGCGGATCATGTTCCAGGGAAAACTTGTTGGATATGGCTTACCATGAGCTATGGAAAGAGAACACCTTTAGCTTCATAAGGAGTCACAACTCGTCTAGTTACAACTGTTTCCATGGGAGAAAGAAGACAATGATTAGACTCCAGATCTCCAATGAAATCCACTTGGAAGTTGTGTCCTTAACATCAAGAAGCTGAAACCAAATTTGCAAATAAAGATGAAGAAGCGGCCAAAACTTCGAACAAAAGTGATAATATGTTTTTGATGTTGATCGTTTGAAGCAACGTATTCAAAGAGACTGACTGTTTCTCTGCAATCAGACTACGAAGCTGCTTGAAACATTACAATGCTCGCCAGTTAGCTTAGAAAGCTATATGTAGCCTTCTAACAGCGCGCCAATTAGTTTAGAAAGCCGTTCGGGGCATTACCAAACACTGGCAATGAGCCTTGAAAGTTGTTTGTAGCATGAAAGAGGAGCACGCCAGTCAGCATAGAAAGCTTTTTGTAGCATCACAGAGCGCTCCATTTAACTCAGAAACCTGTACAACATTACAGAGCCTGTCAGATAGCTTAGAAACCTGTCTGTAGCATCACAAACGCGCCAGTTAGCCTAGAAAGCTGTCTGTAGCATTACATAGAATGCCAGTCAGCTTAGAAGCCTGTTTGAAACATCACAGAGCTTACCAGTCAGCTTAGAAAGATGTTTGTAGCATTACAGAGCGTGCCAGTCAGAATACGAAATAGGAAGAAAAATTACACAATGGAATTCAAAAGCCCCGCCTTGAGCAAAAGTATCGAAGGTGCATAAATCTCAATAAATCAGGCATAAATCACTGGAAACCACGTTCCTTGGGGACTTGTCCGGGTGGGAGAGGGGCGGTTCAGATCCCTCTCTCTCCTTCTACTCTTCCTCCTTCTTCTCCTCCTCCTCCTCCTCTTTCCTACTTATCCTCCTTCCCTGCCTTTTCTCTCATCATTCCTCTTACTCTTTCTCATCCTCTTCCTTCTTCTTTTTTCCCATACGCCCTCATTTTTACTTTCTTTTCCATCCTCAATCTTTATTACCTTGCTCCTCGTTCATTTATTTCCTCCTCTCCTCCTTCCCTACTTCTCCTTCGTTCTCAACATTCCTCCCTTGCTCCCATCTGCTCTTCTCCAAGAGCAATAATCTACCTCCCGTTATTCTATTAGTCCTCCTCCCCTAAATCCTCTTCATCACTTTTTCTCTTCTTCATCCTGACATTTCTACCTGATCTTCATCCCCTTTCCAATCTTCTTCATCCCCCTCATTATTTTCATCTCTCTCCTCCTCATCATCACCCCACTCTTTCTCTTCATTCTCTCTACTCCTTCTCCTGCTCCTGCTCTTCGTTATCTTCCTCATCTTGCTTCTCCTCCTCCTCCTCCTCTTCATCCCTCTTTCCGACACCTCCCTTCATACCTCTTCTCCACTATTCGTCTAACTCACAGCCTCCACAAACAAAGTTCCTGGAATATACCAAACATGTTTGTTTACCAGGTAATGAGTAAGTCGTGATGTCCGCCAGGCAGTAAACAGGAGTTAGTTAGTTGCTCCTGCAGCATGAGAAGAGAGTAAAGTGGAGTTAGTTGCTCCTGCAGCATGAGAAGAAAGTAAAGAGGAGTTAGTTGCTCCTGCAGCATGAGAAGAAAGTAAAGAGGAGTTAGTTGATTCAGCAACATGAACAGAAGGATGAGCTGCGACCTGGTCGTACTCTGTGAGGAAGTTCCTGATATCGATGGCAGGTTGTTGCTCAAAATGAATTGTAAGTAATAGCCAGAGAGAAGCTATAGTTAATGTTTCAAGGTGGTTGGCGAGCACTTGGGACAAGTTAGCAGCGTTGAGTGTATCTAGTAATTGGTTAGGGGAACCACTCGCACAGTCTCGTTCTTGCTTTGGGGACGGCTTAGAAGATTATATGCCCACTTTTATATTTAATTAATAACTTTAATGCGTTTTACTAGCACCTTCGAGGTCAACCCCGGAACTCACAGTTCCTGCGACGGCGCTGGAACCAATCGTATTGGCGTATGCCTTTCATTGGAGACTTTCAGCGCCGTGGAGAGGGGGGACCTGCTGCCTGGGTAACAGCTTCTCCCCCGAATCAACCTACCCTGGCTTTGCGCCCTGGTGAGGCCACTCCAGACCGACAACCAAGCGCAACTTCATAGTCTCCTGAGACTGATGGATGCCTGCTACTACTAGCTTTAAAGACATTTTGGTGAAGTTAGTTACCCAACTTTGGCTAACAGAAGCTACGTCCTTAGACACAAATTTACTGCACAAATTATTTTTATTTATGTTTTCTTGTCAATAAGCAAACATGTTTTCTAGGCGTAGGAGTAACTTTGTTTGCGAGGTTATATATTGATGATTAGCGAAGTCAATATAGCCAAGGCAACGCAATTAAACAAATACTAAACAAATTAAAATTAATATTTAATTTGTATTATTGATATAAAATGAATCGTTAAAAAACACGAGGGCCTAATATTTTGCCTTAAAACGCACACTCCCACATACGACTGTTACAACATAACATGAGGGCCTCTCACACCCCCTACATATGACTGTTGCAACATAACATGAGGGGCCTCTCACACCCCCTACATATGACTATTGCAACATAACATGAGGCCTCTCACACCTCACACATATGACTATTGCAACATACATGAGGGGCCTCTCACACCCCCTACATATGACTGTTGCAACATAACATGAGGCCTCTCACACCCCCTACATATGACTGTTGCAACATAACATGAGGGCCTCTCACACCCCCCTCCCACATACGACTGTCGCAACATAACATGAGGGCCTCTAGTAGAGAGTATTGATCAATCTCCCTACTGCTTCTCACACCCCCAACATACAACTATCGCATCACAGCAAAGGACCGTTCGCACCGTTCTACAGTCAACCTACAGAATATAACCTACAGAATTAGAGTTTAGCCTTAACCCAATGATATAACACTCATCCTGGAGCCCAGTTCATAAATCACATGCGGCTCTCCACCACCTGGCTTCAAGAGATTTATCATACTTTATGGTTTTTCTCTACCCATTTTATTTTTGCCTCGAAACAGAGCCTGATAGGTCATAGTTCATCTGTTTTCACTTTCTGGTGAATTTTAACCATTTGAACTTAAAAATAAAAGATCGTTTTTCGCAGATGAGAGGAAACAATTAGCGGTAAATAATTAATATGTCTCTTGCCAGGTACATAAGCTTTTCTGTCAGCGTGCGCCATGAGCGAAGGATGAGCATATAAGGTTTTCTAAATAGCATTGTTTGTCATCGTAAGGTGGGAAAAGTTTGTCAGGATTGTTGAGGTCGACCTTAAGCAGACGACTGAACTTCCTAAGATGCATCCCACTCCTGCTCTACTTACTGCTAGGTAAAGAGGAAGCGAACCTCCACCCTTTCTAGATCATGATTAAACTTACGCATGATGCAATCCACTCTCAGGTACCTATTTCCTGTTAGTCAAACAGAACCATCAGTGTAAGGAAACAAAAGGAAAATGTGCCCAAGCGTCTCATCCTACGCTGGAATCGAACCCTAGACCATACTCTTGTGATCCATTGGTGCAGTATGTCTTTGAATTCAGCTGGTGTTGAACAAGCGTCTCACACGTTTGCTTGGTCGATGCAAGACTTAGAGTTCACATTAAATTCGTGAATGCTTGTTTAAACAGTAAATTAACACCCTTATTGCCGAATCGAATTTAAATAACAAATACATAATTAATTCAAACGAAACGCAATAACTTTTCTGATATTAACAGGTAAATACATCTGCAAGCTTCTTAACATAGGTAACTGGAAATAATGTTTTTTTTACTGAATATTTTAACACATGCTCGACATATGTTTTTCTTCATATTCCACTATTTACATGGTTTTCATAGTCATAATTCTACCTTTACCACGCAACTTCGTGAGGTCCCCAGCAGTCTGCTGTTGTTTACAATTGTATTTATTCATATTTACAAAATCTGAGTGAGTGTAATCATATTTACAAATATTTTTTAAATAAAACAATATGAATTTACACTCACGTCCACCTCAGAGACAGCCTGTATTAGAGTGAGAGAGCA
>WNGS01169217.1:12594255-12606747 GCA_020271785.1 Procambarus virginalis
CCTCCTCATCATCACCCCACTCTTTCTCTTCATTCTCTCTACTCCTTCTCCTGCTCCTGCTCTTCGTTATCTTCCTCATCTTGCTTCTCCATCCTCCTCCTCCTCTTCATCCCTCTTTCCGACACCTCCCTTCATACCCATCTCCACTATTGTCTAACTCACAGCCTCCACAAACAAAGTTCCTGGAATATACCAAACATGTTTGTTTACCAGGTAATGAGTAAAGTCGTGAGTGTCCGCCAGGCGTAAACAGGAGTTAGTTAGTTGCTCCTGCAGCATGAGAAGAAAGTAAAGAGGAGTTAGTTGCTCCTGCAGCATGAGAAGAATGGAGTTAGTTGCTCCTGCAGCATGAGAAGAAAGTAAAGAGGAGTTAGTTGCTCCTGCAGCATGAGAAGAAAGTAAAGAGGAGTTAGTTGATTCAGCAACATAACAGAAGGATGAGCTGCGACCTGGTCGTACTCTGTGAGGAAGTTCCTGATATCGATGGCAGAGTGTTGCTCAAAATGAATTTGTAAGTAATAGCCAGAGAGAAGCTATAGTTAATGGGGTTTCAAGGTGGTTGGCGAGCACTTGGGACAAGTTAGCAGCGTTGAGTGTATCTAGTAATTGGTTAGGGGAACCACTCGCACAGTCTCGTT
Organism: Procambarus virginalis; assembly: GCA_020271785.1. Lineage (NCBI taxonomy): Eukaryota > Metazoa > Arthropoda > Malacostraca > Decapoda > Cambaridae > Procambarus > Procambarus virginalis. Next base: position 12,594,894 of record WNGS01169217.1, read on the forward strand.
CTTGGCTTTGGGACGGCTTAGAAGATTATATGCCCACTTTTATATTTAATTAATAACTTTAATGCGTTTTTAGCTTTAAAGACATTTTGGTGAGGTTCAGTTACCCAACTTTGGCTAACTGAAGCTACGTCTTAACTAGTTTAAAGCATTGGTGAAGTCAGTTACCCAACTTTGGCTAACGAAGCTACGTCTTAAGACACAAATTTTACTGCACAAATTATTTTATTTATGTTTTCTTGTCAATAAGCAAACATGTTTTCTAGGCGTAGGAGTAACTTTGTTTGCAGGTTATATATTGATGATTAGCGAAGTCAATATAGCCAAGGCAACGCAATTAAACAAATTACTAAACAAAATTAAAATTAATTATTTAATTTGTATTATTGATATAAAATGAATCGTTAAAAAACACGAGGGCCTAATATTTTGCCTTAAAAAGCACACTCCCACATACGACTGTTACAACATAACATGAGGGCCTCTCACACCTCACATATGACTATTGCAACATAACATGAGGCCTCTCACATATGACTGTTGCAACATAACATGAGGGGCCTCTCACACCCCCTACATATGACTATTGCAACATAACATGAGGGCCTCTCACACCTCAACATATGACTATTGCAACATAACATGAGGGGCCTCTCACACCCCCTACATATGACTGTTGCAACATAACATGAGGGCCTCTCACACCCCCTACATATGACTGTTGCAACATAACATGAGGGCCTCTCACACCCCCCCCCACATACGACTGTCGCAACATAACATGAGGGCCTCTAGTAGAGAGATTGATCAATCTCCCTACTGCTTCTCACACCCCCAACATACAACTATCGCATCACAGCACAAGGACCGTTCGCACCGTTTACAGTCAACCTACACAATATAACCTACAGAATTAGAGTTTAGCCTTAACCCAATGATATAAAACTCTCCTGGAGCCCAGTTCATAAATCACATGCGGCTCTCCACCACCTGGGCTTCAAGAGCATTTATCATACTTTATGGTTTTTCTCTACCCAGTTTATTTTTGCCTCGAAACAGAGCCTGATAGGTCATAGTTCATCTGTTTTCACTTTCTGGTGAATTTTAACCATTTGAACTTAAAAATAAAAGATCGTTTATTTCGCAGATGAGAGGAAACAATTAGCGGTAAATAATTAATATGTCTCTTGCCAGGTACATAAGCTTTTCTGTCAGCGTGCGCCATGAGGCGAAGGATGAGCATATAAGATTTTCTAAATAGCATTGTTTGTCATCGTAAAGTGTCGGAAAAGTTTGTCAGGATTGTTGAGGTCGACCTTAAGCAGACGACTGAACTTCCTAAAGATGCATCCACTCCTGGGAATCTACTTACTGCTAGGTAAAGAGGAAGCGAACCTCCACCCTTTCTAGATCAATGATTAAACTTACGCATGATGCAATCCACTCTCAGGTACCTATTTCCTGTTAGTCAAACAGAACCATCAGGTGTAAGGAAACAAAAGGAAAATGTGCCCAAGCGTCTCATCCTACGCTGGAATCGAACCCTAGACCATACTCTTGTGATCCAATTGGTGCAGTATGTCTTTGAATTCAGCTGTGTGTTGAACAAGCGTCTCACACGTTTGCTTGGTCGATGCAAGACTTAGAGTTCACATTAAATTCGTTAGAATGCTTGTTTAAACAGTAAAGTTAACACCCTTTATTGCCGAAGCGAATTTAAATAACAAATGACATAATTAATTCAAACGAAACGCAATAACTTTTCTGATAATTAACAGGTAAATACATCTGCAAGCTTCTTAACATAGGTAACTGGGAATAATGTTTTTTTACTGAATATTTTAACACATGCTCGACATATGTTTTTCTTCATATTCCACTATTTACATGGTTTTCATAGTCATAATTCTACCTTTACCACGCAACTTCGTGAGGGTCCAGCAGTCTGCTGTTGTTTACAATTGTATTTATTCATATTTACAAAATCTGAGTGAGTGTAATCATATTTACAAATATATTTTTAAGTAAAACATATGAATTTACACTCACGTCCACCTCAGAGACAGCCTGTATTAGAGTGAGAGAACAAGGGAAGAGAACACTTGATATTCTCGTTATACTCACAGTTCATATCGAGGGTGACGGTGGAGGAGATTGGGGCAGAGTCATTAAAGTTAGTGGCTCGACACTCGAAGACGGCGTGCAGGTCGTTCCTGGTGAGGTCGTGCACCACCAACGTCACCTTAATCACCCCTCCGGGTTCCAGCACCTCTTCCGTCGGCCGCACCTCGTCATTCACCATCCACTGGACCGTGGGCGTTGGCCTACCTGAGGACACAATAAGGGCAGCGATTGGTTGCTATTCATATAACAGAACTATGCTAAGAATACTTACAGTCAGAAGTATACCCATCAGTGTACATATACTGATTTACTTTAATTCGAAATTAAATTCAGGCAGCAAGGATACTTGCTTTTTGGTCGTTAAGTCATTGTGGTAGCTTTAATAACCCATGAAGATAGCCCTTAAGTCCAACATAAAAATTGGAAATCCCTTCCTGAACTGGCATGCAGGTATAGAAGGGTAGAAATCAGTTTAATTGTTATTAGTCATATATATACGTGCCACGCAAAATTGCGTATTATTCCCATTCGTACCGCACAGGTATTTCTATTCGATAGATTTCGCGTATGCGTTTCAAGGATGGTTTAATAAGCACCCCTTCTCTGACAACTGCTATTAGTCCCTACCATGCTAATTCTCCATTCTCTAACAACTGCGAGATCTCGCTATCGTGCTAGTATTTGTCTTTTTCGATAGCAAGTGTAGTCGTTCCCTCTCCCTTCATTTCCATTGTTCCTCTCTTGTAATTTCCCAAAGCCAATATTACTCATTCTCAGTAACTCCCACTTTTTTTTATCTTCATCTCTTTTATTACCATTTCATAGCCAGTCTCCCTCCCTTCGTCCATTCATTCAGTCTTAGTACTTATTCGTCTTCGCTTTTCTTCACTCATGCAGTTTTATTTCTATTCATTAAACTTTCACTCTTGCTCTTACGCCTTCCTCTTCATCCCCATTCTACGTATTGTTCATTAATCCTAATCCTTTCATTATTCTCCATACGTTTCGCACACATCTCTTCCTCTCATCTCCTTTTATTACATCTTTTTCTCCATTATTTGATCACTTGCGCATCTCCCCTTCTCCTCTTTCCAGCTATGTCTCGTTTCATTCCTACTTATTCCTCGCGTTATCATCTATCTCCTTTGCTCCCGTCTCCGTCCATTTACCAATACATTCTTGTCTATTTAGCTTATAATATCCCTTCTCCCCACCGTCTTCTCATGACCCGAAGATCCCCGTCTTCACTATACAAGTTATCTCCCCTTCCATCTCTTACTTTCCCCCCCTCTACGGTCATCTCTCACTTTTCCTCCTTCACGAAGCTCAACTCCCTCTCAACCCTATCAACCCCATCCCTATTTACCTCTCCATCTCCCCATAATCCACAACAATTTCTCACAGATTCACATATCCAATCCACCCCTGACCCATTTCCCGGGTACTCAAATCCCCCGCTCTTCCACACCAATCATGAAAACGACCAATAACCAAACCAATCAGTCCACCAAACATCTAATCGATAGTCAACAATCAACCAATTCAAGTTGCATTTGTTGTCAATGCTTTCTTCGGCGTGTGAGTTGAGGATGCTACGCATTAGACCAGATAGGTAGATGGTTGACAAAAGAAGAAGAGTTATAGGAGGGCCGCACCGACACAGCAACGAAGCCTTAATTGGAAAGCGTCTGAAGGTCTTCAATAAAGAGGGGGAGAACTTAGGAGGAAAAACAGCGAGAATAATTGAGGGGTTTGTTGCAACAGGGTATGAAGTGATAAGAAATCGTGGATGAGGAGGAGAGAGAAAGAGGAGGAGAGAGAGAGAGAGAGAGAGAGAGAGGAGAGAGAGAGAGAGAGAGAGAGAGAGAGAGAGAGAGAGAGAGAGAGAGGAGAGAGAGAGCGGAGAGAGGGAGAGAGAGAGAGAGAGAGAGAGAGAGAGAGAGAGATGAAGAGAGAGAGAGAGAGAGAGACAGATAAACAAACATACGATCATATATAAAGAGCACCCTTAAATATACAGAAAGATGAATTTATATTATTACTAATATTATTATTAGCACATAAACATTATAAAACTACGCATCAAACAACCATGTGTGCAGAGGTCAAACCTGCCTGGTCAAATATATATATATATATATATATATATATATATATAATATATATATATATATATATATATATATATATATATATATATATATATAGATAATATTATATATATATATATATATATATATTATATATATATATATATATATATATATACATATATATATATATATATTCAACAAACTGGGTACTACGTTGCCAGTTCATATGTGATATTTCAATCACCAGGAAAGTTATTGACACAATAAACAGCGACATATAAAAGGCCTATTAACTTATATGTTTGGTTGGATGGAGCGGTTATGCTAACCAGCCAATCACGGCTTGACGTCATCCATCACCTGATGAGTTATTGGCGTAATAAATTCTACGGAAGCAGAGGGTACTTGTGTGAGAATTTGATGGATATTTAATGGGAATATGATGGGAACTGGTGTCTGTCCTTAGTGGGCGTTCAGTTGGTCTGTGTTCTCAGTGGGCGTTCAGTTGGTCTCTGTCCTCAGTGGGCGTTCAGTTGGTTTCTGTCCTCAGTAGGCGTTCAGTTGGTCTCTGTCCTTAGTGAGCGCTCAGTTGATCTCTCTCCTCAGTGCGCGTTCAGTTGGTCTTTGTCCTCAGTGGGCGTTCATTTGGTCTCTGTCCTCAGTGGGCGTTCATTTGGTCTCTGTCCTTAGTGAGCGCTCAGTTGATCTCTCTCCTCAGTGGGCGTTCAGTTGGTCTTTGTCCTCAGTGGGCGTTCATTTGGTCTCTGTCCTCAGTGGGCGTTCAGTGTGGTCTTTGTCCTCAGTGGGCGTTCATTTGGTCTCTGTCCTCAGTGGGCGTTCAGTTGGTCTTTGTGGGCGTTCATTGGTCTCTGTCCTCAGGGCGTTCAGTTGGTCTCTATATTTAATATTCGTTCACTGGTCTCTCTCTTACTTCTCATTCACAAATAGCTGGTCTCTATATTCAGTATTCATTCAGATTTTACCTAAATTCCGTATTCTTTAATTGGTCTCTATATTCAGCGTTCATCAAATGGTCTCTATAGCCGTTCTTTCAGTCTCCTCCAACAGCTTCATATTCAGTACTCGCTCAATTCCTCACGCAGAAGCTCCAGGTAAATTTTGGCTTGACTACTCAAACGGTAGTAAAGGAAACCCCTAATTAATATACCACTAACGAGGGACGATAATGAGCAATTGCGTTTATTAGTAAAATTATATATACACAGAACTACGGGGTCGCCATAGCCCGTGCTACTTGGAACTTTTTGTTCCAGGTAGCGAATGTTTAACAACAACAACAACCAATGAGACAATTAAACCCAACCAAATGAACACGTCTTAAATGGTCTAGTACTCTAGTATTGCCTGGATAAGACACGCAACGGGCAAGATAAAGATACGCGACGGGCAAGATAATGCCTGAGTTGGTCTTATATTTACGATACACCAGCAGCATCTTCGCCAGGCTCTATACACGCAGTTTCTACTGTTTTATTTAAAGCACAGTAGGACCTTTGGGTTTATGTTGCACACACCCTCGCCAAGATTCCCCCCTCTCACGGCGATTGTTTTTATGCAACCGAAGTGGCTTCCTGTTCATGATGTTTGGGACGCACGTTGGCTGGCGGTGTTTCCCTGTCTCGGCAGCTGTGTTTATAGTACCCTCTTCAGGTACTGGGTAGAGCAGGTGCTTTGTGTATAGTCATGTATACAAATAACTATACCCCAAAAATACACAAAGCGGGTGCTTTATGTATTTTTATAGTCCTGTTTGTCCTCCACCCATCGTCATCCCGCCTCGGGTACCGTCATTTCCAAGGGGTAACTTCTCTGTTCGGAGACAGGTATTACGCTTAGACAGTACATAGGAACAGACTGGGAAAGGAGGATGGGCTAAAGAAACGGAGGCCGGCCACTTGGATCGTCGGGAATCGAACGCCGAACTTGCTAGAAGCTAGAAGCGTTACATTTTTTTAATGATGATTACAAAATTTGGGACAAATGGAAATATTTCTGCAAACGGCATTTTCATTGGCCTCGATTTTTTTTCTAGACACTTCACTTAATGTATTTTGTTTATTACTACTCCTAGAGAGTCATTCAGTTATGTTATTTGTCTCTGGTACGTAGCATCCACCTGTGATTCTTTTGGGTTGACAGTGACCGTGGCGGTGATAGAGGAGATAATGAAGATGATGTTGTTGGTAGTGATGGTGGTGGTGATGGTGGTGGTGGTAGATGGTGGTTGTTCCGTTGTTGCTATTATTCCCCCCTTACATGCTATTGAAAGTGGTGATTGACTGTGGGTGCTATTTTTTGTGGTGTGTGATTGTGGTAGTGGATCTCGATCGTGGTTGACTATGGCTATGGTTCATGGTGATTATTGTGCTTGTTGATTGTGACAGAGGATTGAGGTGAAATTGTTTGCTTGTTATTGTTGTTCTATTGTTATTATTGTTGATGATGGTTATTGTGTTGCTGAATACTGCACTGCCCGTCGGTTTAGTATTCATGACGACTGTATGTGCTTCAAGCGATATTCCATGTTTTTCATTTTGTTCCGTCAAGCGACGGATTGGTTGCCACGTTCTGTAAATCAGTGGCGGCCAAAAAAACACAAAACAAAAATCAAAACAAAAAAACAAGGAACCCAGACAGAAGCAACAACACCGTTCCCACGAGTTGGTAGCAGTGTTGACGCCAGAGTGAATATGTGGCATATTTACCACATGAAAGATATTCTTCTGTTCTGGAATGAAATATGTCATAATTCACGATGGTAATCTATCGCACAAGGCGAAAAGCATTATCGTAAAGTGATAATTTATTAACATCAACATCAACACATCTTTCTCTGTTGAAAATAAACATTGATGTCAGTGACTGTTATATTCCTGTTCCCATATTTTCCGCAAGTCAGATGAACTCTTAGTAATGTGAGCACATGACATTATGAACTCTTGGTACCGTGAACTCTTGGTACAGTGAACTCTTAGCACTGTGAAGCAAGAGTTCACTGAGAACTCTATATACTGTAAACTCTTGGTACTGTGACTTTGTGGTGCTGAGTACATTTTCTATAAATAATATGTTCCTTATTTTTATATTATTATTAATATTTATTAATTAATATTTACATTATCATTGATCATTTGTTCAATTTCTACTATTGGACAAATGTCTAGGTTAACTGGGAGGTTATAGAGGCTAAATCTCTATACAAACTTCTTAATGAATGTGTACAAATAATTTATATATTTATATATATATATATATATATATATATATATATATATATATATATATATATATAATTGGTTAGAGAGTTTATCCAATACACTGCTATAATAAATGTAATTATTATATTTTCCATCATAGATAAGCAGATTTATCACCTGAGATATTTATACCTGGCTGAGGTATGGTGCGCGGCGCTTTACCCGCTTCGACAGATTATATCGTAGTATAATAGTAGTACAATGTTTCCGCTTCCATTAAAAGCAATACATGATAATTAACGAGGCGTCCTGAGCTCCGTCCGATGATCGGCTCCTCTGACTGACAGCCAGGGGGAAGGGGGAAACTTTCCCCGCAGCATCTGACAGACAGATGAATTCCTACGTAAACTTGGAGCCAGACCCTCAATAACTCATCCCCCCTTCGCGGACCAGTATTTACACTCATCATTAACCAAGTTATCGGCAGTTCTGAGTTATATATCTGACAGGACGGGATTAGAGAATATCTTGGCCATTGTTTCTCCGGTAATAAACCTGGAAGAGATAGCTGTAGGAAACTGATGATGGCTTAAAATGGCGATTACTTACATGATTTTATTTGCTGACAAAGAAGCTCGACAAAATTTGGGGAACGAGATCATTTGAATAATTAAGCGATATTTACGAAATAACTACATCTCTCTCCCTTTTGTGAATATAAGATACACAATATAAGAAATATTTGAAATATTTGTGCATATATTTTTTTATTATACTAATAGATAGAATGATATATATATATATATATATATATATATATATATATATATATATATATATATAAATATATATATATATATATATATATATATATATATATATATATATATATATATATATATATATATATATATATATAGATAAGCAATGGTAGCAATACAGGGTCACCGCTCCACACCATAACTATGTCCGAGGTTTATTGCATAAGTTAGGGAGCAGTGTATGAGAAATGCCGCTAATATTGCATATTTTGGGGGACTGGTTGTTCCATATGGAAATGCACGCTCCATACTATGCTATACTGTGCTGCCGACTGCATGCTGTGTCATTATGGATTACGTCCTTCAGTTTTTATATTAGGCTGCATCCTCCAGTACCCTAGTAACCTCTAAACCTATATTGGATTATATATTTTTTTATACCCGTATAGGATTATATTCTTTATATTCATATTGGACAGCATTCTTCAGTTTCTATATTAGGTTGCATGCTATATTTTGTCCAATACTAATAATAATAAGTTATAGAAGTGACTTGTCACAGACTAATAACACAGTGTTAAAAATCCATATTTACGTAGTTTATATAAAGACCTGAAATACAATCTTTCGCAATGTCCTGAGTGCATTATCAAGGTCTGTGTACATGGACTGAATCATATACTCATTGAATCAGAAGAGTGTGATAAACTTGTATTTCAATTCCATATATAAATGCATAATTTGTTTTTTATCCTAAACTAATAGTACTGTTAAATATTGGCTGCGCAAACGTGTGTTAAGAGCTGGAAATGTTTGTGCATTAATTGCCCAAAATAAATTGTAGTTAATTTAAAATGTGTTGACCGTTCATGCGACAAACTCGGGCAGATGGAAAACAAAGGTTTCGTGATCGTGATGAGGTCAGATCGAGCAAAAATATACACACGAATGTGTCGTGTATCCGTGCACACAAAACAAAACTTCTTCATCCAGAAATTTATCTCTTCGTGAAACACAAACACAGACACCAGCAACACCTACACGATTACAAGTTAGAAATAACCCCCCATATTAGTAATAACCGTGTCATTAACCTTAGCATGTTAAAATTTGGTGTATATATTGTATAGCACAAACTTCACAATATATAGGAATATAGACATTCTCAATGCAAATATTATAAATGACCAAATATCTGTTGCTTTATTCCGTCATTAGCAGCAAAAACAACGGTGCCAGCAACGAAATCGTCAGCAATGTCTTCGACATCAGCAACATCAGCATCGACACTAGCATCGCTATGAATGACTCCATCAATAACATCAAAGGCATCAGCAACACGAACATAACTAAAACCATTTTTCACTAACGTCAGAATCACTGCAGCATCGCAACATCGCAACACACCGCCCCAGTACCACCAACAAAAACAGTTCCGTCTACACCAAAAGCAGCAACTGCAACACCCATATTTCCAACACCACCACCAACATCAATGACACCAGAGGACCCAACAAAAGCAAATAACTTTATTTTGTTCTGTCTGCTAATTTAGTTTTTTCCGTCCGTCACAGACAGTGAATTGTGTAAATATCGTTAAACTCATTGCGCTATTAAGAATAAACACAACGAATCACGCAATTGTATCTTCAGAAATCAGAATGACATAAATATTTGTTATTATATGTTTTCTCTAATGTCGGAGAGAGTAGCCAAAAAAACAGCAATAAAGCCGAAACAAAATGCAACATAAATGTATATATTACAAACACGATATATTGAAGAGAATGTTGTAGAGTGCAGTCAACTTGTATCAAGACTTTTTATATCGCAGTCAGGACAAAGTCTCCAAATGTACGAGTACCCGACTCAATACGCACCAAGCCTTGTTTGCTGTATACATATGTGGCTGATTGTTTACAATTTTGTGAAGTAATTGGCTAAATAGGAGAATGGCTGACAAACTGATCTGTGTTTTGGTTTTTTCCCTCCTATCTCCTCTCTCTCATCCTCCATCCACTCACTCTCTCTCTCGTCTCTCTAAAATCTCTCCTTTCCGTCTCTAACTCACTTGGTCTCTCCCCTCGTCCTTCTCCCGCTCGTTCTCTCGCTTCTTCTTTGCGGCTTCTTGGTCCTCTCCCCATCGCTGCGCGCCTCCCTTGTTCCGCATCGGGACCAACGTGCTCTGCGCTGGCTTTGCAGTAGTCCACAGCTCACGAAGCGCAACAACCCTCTCAGTCCCCTCCATCATGCCACGTTGTGTACATCAGTCCCGCGTGCTTGTATGAGTAACACGCCGACCTGCCCTGACTGCCATCTCAGTATTCCTCCGTTTGGATTGCATGACAACAATCAGATCTAATTCCTTCAAACAACAACGGCAGGACCATATTTTGGAGTGTAAATATAGGTTGTGTAATGTCCACCTCGAGCGGGCCTACACCCCTTGGCAAAAGTCCAACCGAACAGTCGTATAACTTAATGGGGTAGGAGGTGCGTCTTTAAAATGGAACAATAGTATTATATATTATATATAGTATATATATATAAATAATAATATATATATATATTACATATTATTACATTCAAGTAGACAAGCCTACAAGAATAATGATTGACTATACTTGGGAAGAGACGTGTCTTGTAAGCCAGTAAGGTACCTCAGAACGCTACTTTCTTACTGCGATCAACTACTAATGCAATATAGCTAAAAGGGCCCCGATATTCATAGCGCTAATAAAAAGTATCTGGCCAAGTCGATTTTCACATTTGTAAGTGTATGATATTTTGCTATAACAAACTACAAAATATTTTGATGATAGTGTATTGTTCGTCTTACCACAAAATGATTACAAACTCTATAGATGTCTGTCTCAAATAGTTGTGGTCTTCAGGCTACGATGAAAGTGTTGAGACTGGACTCAACTATTGAATTTTTCTCCTCCTATTTTACCTCACTTATGGTTGAAACTGTGTTAAAGCGGTTAGTTCTTAATATGACCAAACCTAACCAACCCACCTAACCTACACCCTAACCTATCTTAAAGGTTACATTCGTAAGGTTTAGGTGAGCCAAAAGTAGGTTAGGGAGTTTTTAGGATTAGTTGCCAAGATCTTAAGGATCTGCCGTTCGTGCGAATAAACTATAATCAAATTCTATTGAAACCCTCTGGCCTTATTAGGACACTCGGGGCGAGTGCCTGCATTGTGGCTAGGCTGAGCACTACACGGTTCGGGCTACTTGACAGGTACGACATGGTCTCAATAATATATTACTATTCACTAAGAATATGTAGATATTAGATATAGCATTAGACATATAGATACTACGATATATATTTAATATATAGATGATTCTATAGATATTATATATACAAATAGGGACAACCAGCGCGTAGAGACGCATTGATTAACATAGGCTTGCGGGTATCTTCTCTTATTTCTTTTACTTTTCTTCAATTGACTGGAGGTTTGAAGTGGGGGGGGGGGGGGGGGGTGAGGACAAAGTGAATCAATCTCCTCCAAAGTTCAATCATTTTACGTGATTTTTACTTGGCCTGACTCCTAACAGCTGATAGTAAAAATGGTATTTTAATCTCTTTACTCTTTGTTCTAACACTTATCAATAGGGCGAGCGTTTGGATTGTGACCAAGTTTATTA
>WNGS01169217.1:12665556-12687534 GCA_020271785.1 Procambarus virginalis
CACTTCCTATGTTCGAATTGTTACTGTTAAAATGCTTTGTTACGTATGTTCATATAAACAAAAATACCAGTTTATCCAAGGATGGATAATGGGGCTATTGACATTAGAAACCACGCATCTAAATTCCCGTTTTAATGAGATAAGCATAACTTTATGCAAAAAAAAAAAAAAATACTCATTATAATCGTATCCTAATAAAATTTACGAGCAAGCAAGCACTCAATCCTGCAGACGCTTTGCATCTTAAGACAAAGCTTAAACATTATATAGCGCACGTCAATCTGCTAAATAAAAGCATGCTAAAAACAAAAATACATAAAGAACTTTTGTACCTTAAAAATGATTTTCAGTACCGTGTTTCCTTTATGGGAAAATATATATTTTTAACTTAATTCCATAATCCCTAAATTGGATCTTCGTGAACTATTCCGAGGTAAAGGATGGAACTGCCTTGGTATGCCAACCGGTCTAGCTTCCCCGAGTATAGTAATGACCTGAAGGGTGTGTGTGTGTGACAGCACCTACCTATAGGGTAGCGGCGCCGATGAAAGCTTCAGAGACGTGATGTAGTAGTATTACAACCGCCTTGAGGTCTCTAAAGAAATGGTTTAACGTTGTCAGATCTGCCATAGGAGCACTGGAGAGGTGTTGGTGCTGTGTTGTTGCTACAACAACCTGGTGAACACGGGAAATGTGCTCTAATGTCGCAGATAATAAAGCCCTTGAATCTCTGAAGATATGCCTCAATGTAGTCTCAGACGCTTTGGAACTCTGAATAGGGGCTCTAATTTTGACACAGCCAGTTGTGAGCCTTAGAGATGTCCTCTAATGATGTTACAACCAACTGTGAGCCTTAGAGAGAAGCTCTAATTTTGACACAGCCAGCTGTGAGTCTTAGAGAGGTGCACTAATGAAGTAACAGCTACCTTCGGAGCCACGAGAGGTACGCTAATGTAGCCACAGTCTCCTTGAGAGCCACGGAGTGGTATTCTAATATATTCATATCCGCCTTGAGAGCCATGGAGAGGTGCCCTAATGTATTCACAGCGTCTTCATAAGTACATAATCCCGGTGGAAAAATTGCCTTGGCGTGGGAGATATTGTTATCTTTATGGCTGATGAGGTCCGTCCAATGAGCAGGGTAATTTGCTCCTGGTTATCTCCAGGGAAAGTGGAAATATTTTCCTTGTGGATAAAGAGGCTTTGCGTAATGATTTTATTAAAAGTAACGCGTCATATTTTTAAAGCTAAATTAATATGTAATTAGTGTCGAGTACAAGAGTCAACCAAATAAGGCCACATTTGATAACAATAAATTAAATATAAATAAATATATATATATGATATATATATATATATATATATATATATATATATATATATATATATATATATATATATATATATATATATATATAAGATGAAAGTATTCAGATTAAAGATTAAAGTATTCAGTGAGAATCCACAAGGTCTTCTCTGAACACTCTTTATTTTCTTCTTCGAGGATGTGGGTCCCTTTAATTAAACCAGTGGTGGTACCCCTAAATATATATATATATATATATATATATATATATATATATATATATATATATATACATATATATATATATATATATATATATATATATATATATATATATATATATATATATATATATATATATATATATATATATATATATATATATATATATATATATATATATATATATATATATATATATATATATATATATATATATATATATATATATATATATATATATATATATATATATATATATATATATATATATATATATATATATATATATATATATATATGCTATCTGAATTTCTGAGTGATTCAGCAGGAATATACGATCCTGCTTTCATTGAATGTTCAAATCAGTGGTATGCTTTTGCAGCCCCAGCACCCATCATAGAACCAACAAAAAAGACAAGCAGTCCAGCTGGGACCACCCACTAGCAGAAAAAGTAGCTGATGCCATGCTCAGCGCCGCAACATCAGACAAGGAGAAAGCCTGCCTCAGAGCAGTGCATACCTCCCATGCAGGAGACTTCCTCCTGGCAGTACCCATGTCGGTAATGGGCACGCGCCTAGATCCAGAATCCCTTCGTGTAGCATTGGCCCTCCGCCTTGGTGCCCCAATTCACACTGAATACAAGTGTATTTGCAACAGGGTGGAAGCAGACCAATATGGACTGCATGGGTTGCATTGCGGAAGCGCAAAGGGATAGCATGCAAGACACAACAAGGTCAATGACATCATCAAGAGAAGCCTCGTCTCAGCTCAGTGCCCAGCGGAGAGAGAACCTCGTATCCTCGGGGTCCAAAACCCGGATTTCACCGCACATCGCCCTGATGGCATCACCATATACTCCTGGAAGGAGGGTAGACAGTTGGTGTGGGACTACACATGTGAATCCACCCTGGCTGACACCTATGTACACCTCGGAGCTGATCAAGCAGGTTGGGCGGCCAACCACAGGGAAATAGCAAAATCAGCCAAATACAGGCTATTGGAAGGTCGATACAGCTTTATTCCCATAGCGTCTGAGACGCAAGGTCCCTGGGGAAATAGTGCCTTGGGATTTCTCAAGGAATTGGGCTCCAAACTCATTGACGTCACCAGAAACCCAAGAGCTGGCAGTTTTTTTGTTTCAGCGCCTCAGTGTGACAATCCAGAGGGAAAACGCCTGCTGCATTCTCGGTTCCTGTCCGGAAGCAGAGGAGCTTCAAGAGATCCATAACCTTTAAAACACTCTTTGTATCAACCAATGTATATCATTTAACCTTTAAATACATAATAAAGCAAAAAAAAAAAATCAAAAGGAAGGGGGTGGTAGGAGAAAAGCACACAGAAACAGTATTGGAGGGGACCTAAACATTTCCTCTAATGCGTTATGTGTGGTTTCCTCCGAGGCTAAGGGTCCCCCTTCTTCCAGCCAGAGGTGGTACTCTCTTCCTATTATATATATATATATATATATATATATATATATATATATATATATATATATATATATATATATGTGTGTGTGTGTGTGTGTGTGTGTGTGTGTGTGTGTGTGTGTGTGTGTGTGTGTGTGTGTGTGTGTGTGTGTGTGTGTGTGTGTGTGTGTGTGTGTGTGTGTAAATCTATCCACTTTCCCTTCCATTCCACTCACCCTTGTTTCATGCCATCATGGCGACGCAGCAGGCGAGACCAATCAAGTGCCATTCAGGTGGTGGGTGGGGCAGTTACACTGGCAGCTTTCTCTCCGTCTTGGAAGTGGGTAGCGGTGGGGTGTCTGGGAATGGTTAGCACTGATGGGCTTCGGTCAAGGAGACTACGTTCCTATGTGGATCATTCAAGATCATAAGCGGCTTAGGGTGGGGTGAATGGCCTAAACGGGACCACCTACTGATCGTAAAGTGGTCTCCTAAGGTTACCGCTGGCAGATATATATATATATATATATATATATATATATATATATATATATATATATATATATATATATATATATATATATATATATATAAGTTTATGAGGGTACCACCTCTGGTGCATATACATCTGGTGCATATATAACACCTCTGGTATATATATATATATATATATATATATATATATATATATATATATATATATATATATATATATATTAGAAAACACAGTTTTCATCAGTTATTGTGTATTTTCAGACATGAAAATTCACAAAATCTATAACTCATGGCATAGGTACTTAGCATCCAGCAAATTGGTACTATTACCACTAATTTAAAAATGGATAAACACAGGTTATATTGCAAATGATTTACATAAATAGGCAACATTGATTTCCTTTTCATATAAAATGGCAAACTTTTTCTGACAAACAGAGAATCTCAAAAGTGCTGACATAGGATTTGACGTTAATAAGGTGAAATATAATTAGAAATAAATTGTTCTTTTCTATATTCCTAAAAAATAATAGTGAATGATTGAACCTAATTGCATATTGAATGTTGCATGGCAACCCTTTAATATGATTCTCATTGATGATTTTATGGTCCGTTGGCACGCAGGGCATTAAGGCGACTACTGTTTTCCGATTCCTCCAGGTTCACAACGGTGGAAATGTCATAAAACTTTAGTGGGCTATTCAGCATTACATTAATTCTTCTTACTTTCAAATTAAGAGACAAAGAATTTTCATTAAGTGTTAGAAATGGAGCTAAAACCGGCAAGATTCTAAATTCATAATTCCCTATGAAAAATTATATCGAAGTACTGTATCTGTTGCAGAGGTATTCAAGTACAGATTTAGTGTAATCTTCAAAATTTATTTGAAGTTTAACCGGAAGCTCTATTGACATCAACCACATGATTGATTTTTTGTTTACCTAAAGTTGTTCACACGTTCATCGGTTTTGCCACCACATCTCATATGTTGTTCGAAAAAGGTTTTTAGAGATGAAAAATACTAATACCAAAGGTTAGTTCAATAATTGCTGATAAATATTTATGTGATAATTTATTATTGTTTCACACACAACAATGCATTTCCTAACAAAATTCCATCACAAAGAGTTTCCCCTCAATTATTTACTGCCTTTAAATGATTTTGATTCGAAAATATTCAATATTAACTTCTCTTTTATTATTAACTTATTTAGTTTAATGAATGCAGAGATGTCAATAAATCGTTTTAATATTTTTTCCATGAAATCTCAAATTTGTGAATTTGCAAGCGGAATTATATTATGTTCCTATAATATTTAAACGGATTATTGTTAAATCTCAGTAATGCTTGTAATATTTTAAAAGTAGTTATATTTTATTTTCATCAGCCTTATACTGAATTTTTTTGTTGGCTTTACCTGTAAAACCGTTGAAGTGTTCACTTATAAAATTTATATGATATTTAGTGGTGTTCTAATTTTAATTTCAATACATATGGAAACTATTTTCTATATAGTCTTATTTATTTGGTATTTTAGGTTAATTACTAGGCCTATTAATATTATTGGTCTTTTTAATGTCCTGTCCACCTCACATATTTGATCATTTAATATTACCCACTTAAACAGGAGCAGTTCAGGGCCTTTAAAATATGAACATAAAACTTTTTACCAAAATCTACTTGTCTAGGAGGAGTTGGCAGGCCCAGTTAATTAACAGTGCCGGAGAAGAAAGTGAATTTGTAATCCTTTTTCGGCTAAAGCAAGCCCGTACAACGTTTCAGACGAAATTTATTATAGGTATAATGATACTATAAATTGTAATATACACATTCATGGATATTATTTAAAGAATCCATCACCGACTTTCTCTCAAGTCAGACATAGTTATTCTCCTTCTGGAATCTCTTTAAAGAGTTTCCAGTTTAATATTAATCTAATAATTTACTGAAGAAAATTATAAATTGACTATCTTCAGAGAAAAGATAATTTGCTTGTTTATAATTTGTAGGTATTACAACATAGTTTATTAATATTTTTACAATCGCCACTTTTTTTTCTACTCAGTGGTCTAGTCATAACAATTAGTTAATGCATAATTTCCCGGTGTGGTTAATGAAATTCAAGGCTATTTCCATTTTCATCTTTGATTCCTATTCCAGACCTCAATAAACCATTTCATAACTATGTGGATATCCAGCTGAGGTGTTGGAGTCATCAAAATGCATGCGGAAGAAAAAGTAATCATTCCTGCATACGGCTTCCAAATCCTAAAGTAAATATCAGGCACAATATTTTAATACGTCGAAAGTAAATTTGAAGTGTTTCTTTTGTGTTGGATCTTAGCAAGTTTAAGAATATCTCATCAACATGTTAGCTAAGGTATTATCTCATCTGCTGTACCCTGGAGCGACTTGCTATCGCTTTAATCCTACAATCGTAATTTTCATGTTTATAATTTTTTTACTTATGTATTTTGGTTAAGATTGCATACGAAACGAAATTCTTAATGAACCGCATACATTTTTATCTTGTAGGAAGGAATGAGGTGCTGCAACACTAAATTTATGGCTAAATATTGGAAGATGGCGTATTATCATAACAATCAGAAGTCACACAAGTGACTTTTTGTGTGTTTGTGTGGATTCACATATATATTATATTATATAATTAAATTCTGAAAGATTCATCACGTTATCGTGATTTCATTGCGAATTACGTTATTTTGTATATAAACGTTTGATAAATAATGAGAAAAATTGCTAATGATTCTAAATCCTATGTCATTTTAATAACTCTATTACGTGCCTAAAATATGGACAAACCGTACTTGAAAATCGTTAATCTACTCTCATTGATTATAGCATTCATTTGTGACTAAAAACAGCACACAAATATATGTCCCAATGTCGTAATTTGGACCACATAATGGTACATATTTCTCCATCTAAAAACAGCTTTTCCAATTTTAAACTGTTTTCTCTCTATTTTTTCCGACTCTCAATGAAATATGAATATTCCAAAACTGGGAAATAATAGAGATAATAAAATCAGAGACGAAGATTTAACAAAAGGATATAACTGATCCACAGCGAATAAGGAAATTAAAGAGGTTTATATATATATATATATATATATATATATATATATATATATATATATATATATATATATATATATATATATATATATATATATATATATATATATATATATATATATATCTATCTCAAGATTTTCATCTCTCTCTCTGTCTCTCTTATTTTCTCTCCTTATCTCCTTGTGTCTCAGTTTGTCTTCGAGACGTATGTCGCTGATGGACTGGGCCGGGGTGGTGACTTCTTGTGTGTTTGCTGGCCTGGGTGACGGGTGGAGGCCTCCTCACGATGTCGAGTCCTGGGGTATGATAGATGTAATTCTTTGACAGCTTTTCATACATTATTGAATAATGTTTTACAGTATTAGTGATTAATGTTTTACTATATTATTGATTAGTTTTTTACTACATGATACGGAAACGTAAATATTTTTTTTCGTCCAGACGATGTCAGAATTGTAAAGAGGTTTATAGAGTTCTCTATTCACAGTGTCAGTTCATTTGTGGCCACTAGGGACCTAACCATTTTGGGAATGAATCCCTCAGTCACCACAGACTTTAGTATTTATAGATCTAAGTATGTTGTGTTTCACTGAGTGTATATCTGAGTCTGCATGTTTCACTGCACACTCACTTCTTTCTGCATGTTTATATTTACACACGTAAGCGTCTTTATTTATTTACAATGTGTGATAGTACATCACTTGGTTCGTTGTAGGCTTTGGGAAGCTTTATCACTACATGTCGAAAGGAACTGCACAAAGTGTACATAGAAAAGCCTCTCAACAAGAATGAGCATTTTATTTTACAGTCAACATTTAGAACTCCAGTCAAGATGTTTTTGTCTAGTACATATCACTACTGCTAATAATAAAATGGTTTCTAAACATACTACATATAAAAATCTCCAACTAATATGTACATGGAAGCCTCCAATTATGTGCGAACAAACATTCCCGACACAGAGATGGTTGCCATGGCCACGGACTTGACGCCGCAGTCAGCTGTCTTTGATAACAAAAACAAAAAAAACAAAAATCAATGTATGTCGGACTTGTATTGTGTATATGACACCTGGGAAGCTTTGTGATGCTTCCTGGGAACAAAATTTGTATCTTGTTTCGTCACAAAATCTATTATGTGATTCCTTTCAAAAAATATGGCTCTATCTATCATAATACAAGACGATTTATAAGAAATTCTCTTCATTTGTGTAAATTCACTTCTCTGTACACGATATTCACTTACAAATACATTAAAGCTTTCTTGAAGAACGGCATCTTTCATATCATGTAACACACCCACACATGAAAGCAATTAAAAATTCATAGTTTGCAAGAAACACTTAAGGTTAACATTTGTCTAAGAAAACACCTGTGTTGCATGCACCAGTGTCAATTTCCAGTCACTCATTCAAACAACTGTCGAACGAGCACTCTATTTGTGTTAGGAAATTGTAATAATCTTCGTGGAGTTAGACCTGACATTACCGGGAATAACTATATCCCTACCAGTGGTACTGGGATCCCACAACCCTGCCGATTTACTCAACTCTTAATGCCAATTAAAATTCTGTCATAACATAAATTGATTCTGCAAAAGATTGTCTTTTAAAAGATCTTCAGGAAAGAAGATATGTTTGTTTATTCTTCTTCTACACGGCACTCTCATTGGCCATCCTCAGCAGCGGAGAACGTGACGTCATCACTGGTGACCGTGACGTAGTTGGTGAAATACGTGACGACAGCAATGGTGTTTGTGACGTCACACCTCGCTCATGATAATCTGGCGGTGAATTGAGACTCAGACGGTGAAGGGACCTGACATAGGCATTTGGCGTATTTGTTGAGTTTACATTTCTCTTGTGCCGAGGGCCTAAGGTGGCGTACATGTTGCTGTAGGGTACGCTGGCGCCTGCTGCCGTAGGGATATTGGTAACGCTCCTTGGGCGAGCGATGGTAGCTGAGGGGATCATTACTGCTGTGGAGGGGAAGTACACGCTCCGCCGATGATCAACCGTCGCATAATCAAACGTGGATGTGGAGGGCCAATGGCCCCTGCTACTGACAGGATTTGCGGTGCCTCTGCTTTCCGCCGTGGCGTAGATGTCGGGCTCCGTGGCAGCGGCGCTCTCGGAATCCCTGATGGGACTTATTAGGGCGTAGACATTGGAATCGTCAGTTATATCCTTGCTTCTAGGGCTTGGGGACGACGAAGGAGAGGTGGTGGCGTGGTTGGGAGTAGACAACATGGGAGCAGCTGTCGTAGAGCTGGTGGTGCTGGCGACAGAGAGAGGTCTCGTTGTGGTGGTGGTGGGCGCGGCAGTGAGATAAACGCTCTTCCTTTTGGCGGCGAAGAGGCAGAGATCTGTGGCGCTAACTTGATAGCCTGGCTGGGCGTCCTTGGGTAGGGGCAGCTCAACGTAGGTCGCTGGTGAGCCTCCAGGGGAGGCCTGGTTATGCTGTTAGAGGGAGAGAAACACTCGCTTATTATATTGCTTAAGTAAACATTGAAATGAACCCTCTACTCTTTTCTAATTTATTTATAAGTATCGTATTCATAATATTATTCTAAATGCGTTTCAAGTACCCATTAGGTAAAAAGTGTAGTCAATGGCAGTAGATATATTCAGCTATCAAGTGCAATGAAAATTATTTAAAATAGTGATTTTAGTCATCGTATGGAGTGATAACATAAATACTGATGTGAGACCTGCAACCACCATAGTTTTATATGGCAATTGTATATCAAATTTTATTACAAAAATGAGGAGCTGTGTATACCCACAAACAATAAGAAAAAAAATAGATAACGTTGTTAGGAACCTTTAAAAATCTTTTTAAAGATGAGCAACAGTACAATAATAATGAAATGAGATTCAGATGTTAATTTGTGGCGTTCATTTCATTAATGTTGGCCAATACGATTACGATATTTTGAATCTATAAAATAAATGAAGGTTGCAGAGAGGTATCTGGAATTATGACAACCCCAGTTTATACTATCAAGACAATCACATACTATTAGGTATGATGTTCAAGGGTAATTTGGTTAACGTTTTCAGATTGTATACACAGTAAAAAACACAAACACACACATATTATATATATATATATATATATATATATATAATATATATATATATATATATATATATATATATATATATATATATATATATATATATATATATATATATATATATATATATATATATATATATATATATATATATATATATATATATATATATATATATATATATATATATATATATATATATATATATACGTGTATTTTTCTTCGATCTGTTTGACTTTTTCCATTCATGCATGCACATGCTAATATATTTCAGAACTTACGAAAATTTTTAAATAAATATTAATGGGTTCAAGGTAAGTTATACGGAAATCTAAGCAGAGTGTTTCGAACTATGAAATTAAATTCTGCAAATATTTGACTATATCTGCAAAAGTTTTGTTTTCTTATTGGCAATGTCGACAGCCCTCCGTAGGGTTAGACTCATGCTTTACTCTACTCAATGGGAGTCTAGCAAAACGAGTAAGGCTAGTCTAGATGAATCATGCTCAGTGGTGGGTCGGAGTCCCATGCTGGGGATAGCATGCCAGGACCGCTACTCACTCCACTAACCTGCTGAGTAATAAGACGATTGTTGAGGCGCCTGTAGTGGAACGAGTTTTATCTCATCAGAATTCAGTTTAATACTTTTTTTCGCTTTTTTCTCCTAGTGCATAAGAGGGCAAAGGATATAAAGCTTATTTCCTATTACCAGACAACATGAAAATAAAATGACATTGACTAATTATAATATTATATGTTTTTCTTCTACCTGGCTTCGATGTATTTGTGACAAGCGTTGCCAATCTACAAGGGGTTAGATTTCTTCTGAAGATAAGTTTAATCATGGAGGAAGTTGATTAGTGGAAGCTTGGTGGAGTATGATAGGAACCTCATATATGGTTGTCCTATTGTGATTAATGTTACAACACTTAGCTCCGATAAATAAGAATGTAGAATCATGATGACGCAGCCACGCAAGTGTATTATTTCATGGGTATGCACGATTATGCACGCACACACACACACACACACACACACACACACACACACACACACACACACACACACACACACACACACACACACACACACACACACACACACACACACACACACACACAGAAACACACGTATACATACACACAAATATACATGCACACATTCACTTACAGTCAACAGACGAGAGGGGGCTTACAATAAAAATAGAGGCATTATTGTTTCTGGATATTATTGGTAACGTCCCAATAGGCAGAGTACTCGGTCGTTTCTACTCGTTATCTACTCGTTATTATATATATATATATATATATATATATTATATATATATATATATATATATATATATATATATATATATATATATATATACATATATATATATATATATATATATATATATATATATAATATATATAATATATATATATATATATTATATATATATATATATATATATATATATATATATATATATATGTATATATATATATATATATTTGTATATGAGAAGGAGGGAAATGAAGAAAGAGAGAGGGAGAGGGGACATAAACAGACAGACAGACTGACGTAACAGACAAAAGACCAGCACGCTCTGGGATGCGATATACAAATGTTCCTTAAAGATAAAAATTTTGCGCCTACAACTCTTATCCTGTGGGAAATTAGGCATGCATAGACCTTGTCAGGCTAACCCCAAGATCATGATTCATACAAACAGATTACAGCCCCCGTGCCCAGTCTCTCTCAAACACTCCTTACACCACACAGACGTCTCTGGTAACTGACTCGTAGCTTGAGAAAATCTTTGAGAAATAAGCAATAGCAGAAATAAGAATGTAAATTATCAAGAAATTTTTTGAAAATCTACTAAATTGATGTTAAAGTACTTTATGTGTGTAGAAAAGAAATGAATTTTTTACCAATACGATATTATTTTAGATTTTAATGGTGGTGGTGTGTATGTGTGTGTGAGTATGTGTGTGTGTGTGTGTGTGTGTGCGAGCTCGCGCGCATGTGCATATTTATAATTATTTGTTTTTCATTCATGCAACAATCCTCCCGAAATTCAACATACCGTTCTAGGCAAAGTTCGCACAGACGGAACAGTGTCGACCCCGCCGGAGCTCCCGTGGCCAGGACCGCCTCTTTCTATACTATCGTAATCCTGATAGGACAGCACATCTGTAGGAAAAGTGGAAAGGGGAAAAGTTAGCATACTGCAGCTGCATGAGTAGTTAAATACGGGTGGACGTGTCCGTAGAGTTTACCAAGGTTAGAAAGATATGTGGAAGATGCTTTGAACCAGAACGACTGTATAGCAACCTGAAACTTATATGCTGACTGGGTAAGAACTTAGTTATGAGAACGGACTGATCGAACGCCGACCTGCAAGAGGTAGGGCCGCCGCTGTACAGTCCTTTTCAAGTGAATGGATTGTATGCGAATTGTATTAGACGGTGATGCCCAGGATTTTAATTCTCTTTGTGAATACGTACCATCGTAACTCAGTCATGTTGACGTACTTGATTCTCAGCTACAAAGTAAATGTTTTTGTCATGATGATCAAGAGTTGTATAAGCACATATGTATACCCATACTCAAACTCAAATAAGTAAATTATTATACACAGAAATCACAATAACGTGATGCATCAATGACCAAATCCACAAATGTTTTGACCGTGTTGTAGCTCAGTAGATTAAGGCAGCGTCTGGGATCATCTCGGACGCAGGTTCGAATCCTCGTCACGGCCCTTGTGGATTTGTTTAAGTAAATTTTTGAAAAATATTTATCTCACGGCCCTTGTGGATTTGTTTAAGTAAATTTTTGAAAAAATATTTATCTCATAGCACACTGTGGCATAATATCTCTCAGATAATAAAGATCTTCACAACATTCTTACCAGTTTTGTGTGGGATAATGTCTGGATCATTATCTTCAGCCTCGCACACACTTGGTCCCTCCTTCACCCTCGCCGCCAGCACCCCAATATTCAGGGGCTTGTTTTCTAGATCACCTTTCATATCGTCGTTTGGAGCCCCGTTCTCGCCGGTCGGAGGAGTCCGTCGCATCTTCATGACCACCATCACCGTCAGCGCCGTCAAGATGATGGCCAGCACCACGCCGATCAGGATTCCTAGGACAGGTGTGAACTCGAAGAGCGCCGGAGGTCCTTTAAAAAGAAAGATCGATGGTATTGCTTTGGTTAGTGTGGTTTGTGAAAATTATGAGAAGGTTTACTTGATGAAAAATAAATCAGGAAACGTGAAACTTAAATTTTAAATTTAATGAATTAATAAAAAATAGGAACAATTATATTGAATTCCAAAAATGTTATTGAAATTGTAAATTTTGTTGCTGATCTAGCAAATATCTTCAACGTATCAAGAACCCCCAATTTTAAAAGCCTATTTTTTTGTGTTACCTTCCTAAAAGTTTATTGACGTGGTTAAATTTTCAGCTAAAATATAAATACGAGTAAATAGATAGATTCTAGCTAATATATCCAATAAACACTTCAACATTTCAATACCAAACATGTGTAGCTCTGCTTGCTTGATCGTTGCTCTATGTGCTTGTTTCAATATTATTATATAGTGAAAAATATTCTTTAAAACAACAAGAAGTAAGAGGAAGTGTATTAGTTTCGTGCCGAAGCTTCATGATGAAATTTGGATGCATTAAAAAATTTCCGAACGTTGCGAGACAAAATTTCATGATTTTTTTTATTTTTATGTTCGTGCTTACTTCAGTTCTTGCGTATGTTATCTATGTCAGTTATTACTTCGTCTTCACTTTCCGAATGGTAGGTTGTTTTTAAGTTGTATTAATACCGACCATTGAGAAGTAGAAATTACCTGAAGACCGAAAAACCTTTCACTGAATATTTCAGAACCAACTTACAAACCTTGCCTATACCATTAATCAATTATGCATAAAATAAATACAGCTTGTGTCTATGCTGCCGAAATAGTTTTTTTTTTTGAAAGCTTGAAGTGCATCAGATTGATACAACAAAAAATAACGTTGAGCGTTCATACCGACGCCTCTCCTCTACGTTTCTCGGCCACTTCAGTGAATAATTACCTCTGCATGTTTAACATTTACCCCTGCGTTTCTCGGCCAGTTTTATTGAACCTTACCTGTGTTTTTTCGCCCAGTTTCACGAGTCTTTACCTGTGCGTTCCTCGGCCACTTTAACGAGTCCTTACCTGTGCGTTTATTACCCAGATTAACGAGTCTTTACCTGTGCGTTCCTGCCAGCTTAACTAATGCTTACCTGTGCGTTTATTACCCAGATTAACGAGTCTTTACCTATGCGTTCCTCGGCCAGTTTAACGAGTCCAAAACTGAGCGTTTCTTGCCCTGTTTAACGAGTGAACCTGGGCCGAGGAACCTGTGCGTTCCTCGGCCAGTTTAACGAGTCTTTACCTGTGCGTTCCTCGGCCAGTTTAACGAGTCTTTACCTGTACGTTCCTCGGCCAGTTTAACGAGTCCTTACCTGTGCGTTTCTCGGCCACCTTGAGGGTGAAAGTCTCAAGTTTGGCCACGTCGCTCCTGCCCTTGGAGTTGGCGGCGTATGTGACCATGAGGAAGGCCAGGCCCGGCCGGAGCTCCGTCAGGTGAAAGAGAGGCTCCCCCGACGACATGTTGCGGTGCAGCGCCCCCGTCGTTGAGTCGTACACCTGGCGAGAGACAGATCTTTTATTGAGTGCGGAAGAGTTTGAAATATGTATATGGAGACTGGAGTATTAATGAGGGAGGGAATGGATTGAACAATTTATGAGGGGAGAAGAGAATTCGAATATTTATTTAATAAAGAGGGGTATTCGAATACTTGTGAAGGGAAGGGAATTAGAGAACTTATAAGGCAGGAAGGTGATTGGAATATTTGTGTAGAAGAGGATAGCGATTATAGACTTTGTGAGGAGATTAAGCGATTGGAGTATATATGAGGCAGGGGTGTTGAAAATATTTGAATATTGAATATATTTGGGAAGGAGAAGACTTGAATATATACAAGGGAGTGATGGGATTACAGTATGAGTAGAGGAGGCTATTAAAATAAATATGAGGATAAGAGTGGGGTTGGAAATATTTATGTAAGCTATATTGTGCCGTGGAGAGCTACGAGTTTTTTTCATTTAATGTCGCTATTTGCTGTCAGACCTAAGAAAAATCCTTGGAACACACTGATCAAAGCAATGGGCTGGTAATGAAATTCGGAAGAAGATTATTAGTAATTCAAGGAAAATACTAGTCACTGAAGAATTATAGGGGCAATATTTTATGGTTATTGCCTGCAACGAGTGTCTGATACAGAGAAAAGAAACAGAATTAGCCACGAAAAAAGGAAAGGTTCTTGAATGGAATAGTTGAGTGTTCTTCCCGGACTATAGGTAGGCGTGCACGTTAAGGACGTGAGCAAGATTTCTAGTAAGCACACGTGATGTGTTGTTTGATCAGGGATCGAGTCCGCTAGTATCGTGAGATGAAATCAACGTGCCTATCAACTCCACCTAAGGTCAAGTTGCGCTCACTGATGCAAGGAGCCACTCTCAATACAAACTAAATTAAAGTGAAACGCTCAGCTCACACTGATGAAAGGAGACAACCTCTGCTCACGCTAGCAGATATTTCACACTAATGCCTAGCTAACCAATTAGTTAATGCTTTCAATAATTATCTTGACCGAAATTAAGTTAGATATGGATATTTATTTCAGATCTGCAATAGTCTCGCCACTGTGAAGCATAATAGTCTTTCTGTGCCACTTTATAACTTTATGGTCCCACAGAGCTTTCCTAGAGCATAATAGACACAAACAGCCCCCAGTAAGCCATTATAGCGTCACAAAGGGCTAACATAAACTATTATGACTCATGGAGTATTAAAAACTCAAAACCACCTTAGACCAAAATGACTTCTCTCTGAGTCACTGTAGAACATAAAGGCTTCGCTCAGAACCGTTGCAGACAATTTTGACCTTTTTGAGCACAATGATCTCAAAGAGAGTCAGTGTCACTCAGATTAATAGTTATACTCAAAACACTTCATTATAACATCACAATTAGCATTCCTACTCTTAAACATCTCCTAAAATCCTATATATCTAAGGAGCCTCGTGATAATTATCTTTCTAAACAAACCTCTAGAACATTCATTTCCCCCCAACATAAAATCTGTTTATATTATATACATCAGCATGCATCCTACGGAATCTACTCCGCTCATTTGATCTCCAGCTAATGTTTGTAGACAGTTTAATGAAATCCGACAACTACACTCAAACTGAAAATACTCTCATAAAATATGAAAATGTTTGGAAGACAGCCTGGAGACCGCCCAGAAAGCTGTCTCCACGGTGTAGCCATCAAGGAAATGAACAGCTATTCGCAGCCTTTACCTGTGACTTCAAGGTAATGTAATGAGAACCTTAATGAAAGTCCTGAAGAAGTTCATACCATGACCTGCATGGGAAGAAGGGAGGGAATGGGGTAAAGAGCGGAAAGGGGAAGGGGTATCGGGACACGAAAGGAATAGGAAAAGGGTAAGGAAGGCGTTTGGGAGGGGGGGGGAGAATAAAGGAATAGAGGAGAGGAAAAAAGGAAATTGAAAAGGCGTGGGAAGTGAAAGGTGGGAGGAAGAGAATGGAAAAAAGAGAGGGTATGGTGAAAGGGAAAGGAAATGAAAGAGCAAGGAATAGAGTAAGGAAAGGAAATGGCAAGATGACGGAAAAGATGGGATGGTAGGAGGAGAAAGTTGTAGGTGAGCAGGTATATTAGTACAACTGCTGTTGTCCTCAGAAGACAGCAGATTTAATTAAAGGAGTTTCATTAAGGTGTAATATGTTACTATATCCCAGGCGGGAGTGTGGCACCCGCCGCTATCTCGCTCGAGAGACGATGTCGAGTTATCGCCACTGGAACTCGCAAGATTTCTTAAGCCTTACTCTCCTTTTGTTTAATAAGGAATTTTTTTACCTTCCTGTGGCTTAAATATAATTCAAAAGGGCGTAACAAGGTATCACAGCTCTATTTTTTATTTCAAATTTTCTTTGACATTTATAAATTATTAATGAAATACTGATCTTTAGTAGATACACCTAACTCTGACCTCTCCCCCTCTTATGTTGGAATCTGTCACCACTTAGCCAGTAACCGGGTTCGTTTCATGTCAAACTTTATATGTGGGGCTTATATAGTGACTCTCCTTACCAGACCCAACCCTGAATTATAGGCAAGTTATTAAGAGCTGGCAGTAATAGTCAGTCAAACGCGAATGGGGACAAACGACACTAAACAATGTAGGTCCCCCTCACTCTGTCCCCCAGGTAGGTACCTCTCACTGTGTCCCCCAGGTAGGTACCCCTCACTATAACCACCAGGTAGGTAGCCATCACTCTGACCCCCCAGGTAGGTACCCCTCACTCTGTCCCCCAGGTAGGTACCCCTCACTCTGTCCCCCGGTAGGTAGGTACCCCTCACTCTGACCCCCAGGTAGGTACCTCTTACTTTGACCCCCAGGTAGGTATGTACCCCTTACTCTGACCCCCAGGTAGGTAGGTACCCCTCACTCTGTCCCCCAGGTAGGTACCCCTCACTGTGACTCCTACGAGATATTACTCACTCAGTACCTCAGGAAAGTTCACCTACCTCCATGTAGAATGTCTGGGGAAGACCGCCGTCGAAGGCCGCTACACACTCCACCTCGATGGTGTCCGTCGTCTGGTTGGCGATGGAGCAGTTCTTGGGAGGGTCCGGCGGCCCTGTGAACACCAGAAACAATGATTTTTTTATATAAATCAAATGAATCCTACGGAAGACAGTCACAAACTAACTGCCCTCTGATGGGAAATCTGATCCTATTGATTGTAGAGCTGAATAATGTAAGCACCAACCGGTTCGGCATGAGGTGAGGGAGCTCACCTACAGGGAGATGGTTCTACCTATGTTCGGCGGTTCTATTTATGTAATGCTATTATACCTATTTGCAGTGGTTCTATATACGATATCAATATACCTCACACCAAGCAATGTTTCAAAATTTATGTGATGGTTTTAACTACGCTTGATAGTTTTTCCAAACAGCGATGGTTCTTCCTGTTTGAAATACCTGAACCTGCATTCGAAGGTTCTTGCTAATTACGATTGTTTTGGCTTCACACGAGAGCTGCACTATGTACAATTATTTTATCTACGAACGATAGTTTTATCATGGCACAATGTACATACATACATACAGAGAACAATGCGTGAATCCATGGCTCCGTCCTATGTCATCCATCTACTAATGTGTAGTAGAATTCAGCATATGTGTAGAATGAAACAATTTTGTTCAACCAATTTAATTTTAGATTTCTAACAAATAATGACAACTTATTAAATATATCATCATTTCAACTTCATTTAAGACGTCAGCGATATGTTTATACAAGGAACGTGGATATTTTTTTATTTATATTTTTGTGTGAATTTTTTTATAGACAATTTTACATATGGATAAAACATCATTAGGATAACAAACAACACGAAAAGAAAGGGCAGCAGTTCTAATGGGGAAAAAAATTCAATATCCCCCATTAAGCCGAACCTTACTGGCCGACTGTTAAATGCCGTTTGTCGTTCGCTCGCTACCGTTATGCAATTCCCGTTATTAACGAACTTCAATAACAGCATTAGACAATTCCGTTCCATCGGGGCGCTAAGAGTCTCGGGAAATTCGAGCTATTTAATACTGATCCTAAATCATTTCAATAATGTGTACAACGAAGTAGCTCGCTCGTATGACACGGTTAAGAGGCAACTCGCACTAATGTTCTTGTATTCCTCTGCTCGATTTTACTTTATGGATGATTTCCATTCATAGTACAGTATTGTCAAACGCTGTAGAGGAAAGAGAGAGAGAGAGAGAGAGAGAGAGAGAGAGAGAGAGAGAGAGAGAGAGAGAGAGAGAGAGAGAGAGAGAGAGAGAGAGAGAGAGAGAGAGAGAGAGAGAGAGAGAGAGAGAGAGAGAGAGTGAGAGAGAGAATCTTGAGAAAGAATCCTTTCTCAAGAATAGTAAAAAGAAATGCATACCTCCTTCCTTCCCCCGACTTCTCTCCGGTACCAGGTGTCTCAAGATAAGAGACATCTCCCTCCCTCAGTAGTATCACCAAACACAAGGTGCTACAAGGAACAACCAATAAGAAATTTCCTCTTCATGAGCAAAGCCATTTACTCACTCGAATAATAAAAGAAACGCCTGGTTTTGCTGTCATGTGCTTAGGAAGATCTTTGTAAACATGATCGTAATGAGACCAGGATAGCACTTTGATAAGAAAAATTTACATAATGACCTATAATTTGTCTTTAGAGAAAGTAAACCATCTTAGATCTGTTACTGAAGATGACTATGAAATATAACCAGAGTCTTGGCTGCACAAATAATGCATCGTTAGAGTTTTTGATTTTGCTGAACCATTTGATAGACTTTCAGCAACGATTTTTTGTCTCTGTTTAGGTAACTTTGAATTTATGACGATTTTCTGCATCTTCTTGAAAATTACTTAATAAAAAACGAACAATTCAGTATATTAACAGATCACTGAAGTGCAAAATGAGAGTCTTACAACCTAAAATTAACAGATGAATTATTTGCAAATAAAATATAGAGCCTCAACTCATGTGAGAACTAAATTACCCAACATACCCAACGCATAGCTTCTCTGGAGAATAAATGGCCTCTAAAGGAGGTGTCATATGTGGCAACCGATACACGAAAAGAGAAAGTTGGACGTAAGTCACATAAAAATATCGTTGTATTATGGAACTCGTTTTCACAACATAATGACAACAGAAACATTTGGTCAGAATTTAAGTACTATGTAAATGAACGGATAATGGCAAAACTATTTATCCAGTATTTTCCCCAACCAACACATGTATATTTATCGATGTGTGACAACTTCCAATTTGCAAAATACTATCAGTATTTTGTTGAAGCTCTTACTATATTTTCTACTATCCTTAAGTTTAATTTGTAAATTTTGTTTGGTTGTGCAAATAAGAAAAAAAAACTGCTAGCATAAATTTTCCCTTTTAACTTTCACTCGCTAATGGCATCATGGTTTATAAAACACTGAGCTAAAGCACCGCTTGACATCCTGAAACGTTTTTGAAATGTTTCGGCGTTACTTCCTCACTCCAGTTTATACATCACATTTTAAACTTGTCGTTTGTCAAACCATTTCTGCGAATTAAACCCTCTACAAAAGCAATGTACATGTTATAGCTCATGTTTTGATTATGTTTATATTCTAAAGTTAATCGGCAGAAAGATGTGCGTAAATCAATATAACTTAGGAAACGCGAT
This sequence comes from Procambarus virginalis, assembly GCA_020271785.1. Taxonomy (NCBI): domain Eukaryota; kingdom Metazoa; phylum Arthropoda; class Malacostraca; order Decapoda; family Cambaridae; genus Procambarus; species Procambarus virginalis. The sequence goes on from WNGS01169217.1 coordinate 12,685,521, forward strand.
TGGGTAGCAAGAGAGAGAAAGTTAGAGAGGAGCAGCTAGCACAATACAATTCATTCTTTTACCGGTACAAAATCACAATATCACTGAATACAAAGGAAGGACCCACTACAAAAATACAGCCAAAAACGTTAGAGGACAATTGAATAGTTTTACTGGCCTCAGCAGCGAGCCATTGTACTGCCGTAGAATTGACTAAGCTACTTTCCAAAAAAAAAAGATATAAGAAATTATAAAAAGAGTCCAGCGAAATAAAGATAGATAATGGGGAAGGTTAATGCGCTAAATAAAGATAACCATAAAAGTATAATCACTTAGAGAGAACCATAAAAGTGTTTTCACTTGGAGAAAACCCTAAAACGCAGACGAGGAGTCACAATAACGTGGCTGAAATATGTTGACCATATTTTGATGACACAATCGACTTAAGAATGGTCCAGGACGAACCGAAACGCCGTCGTTCCTTTCTAGTGTGTGGTTTGGTCAACAAAAACCCTAAAAGTGTGCTCACACTGAGTGACCCATGAAAGTGTGTCCATTTAAGAACAGTAAAGAGTAAAAATATGAAAAAAACTATAAAAGAGTTTCCACGTGCACTTTCTGCGAAAGTTTGAAAAGCTTGACTAAATAATTGATGTTCTCTGTGGGAATTAAATGCTTATATAATATAACTATAATTCAGTATAAATCACTGGTAAAAATACTAGATGTTATCCTGGTATTATATATATATATAAGCTAACGATGTGTGTAAATCACGAAATTAACACCTGATGAAAACTGTGACAGTGTAAGACCACGAAGGAGGAATTGAAACAGGAATTTCCTTAAGTATTTTCGTATATTAAAACATATTATGAAGGAATGCATTCCTTCTGAAGATATATTAATATACAAATATACGTACTAATATATTAATATACGAATATGCGTACTAATATATTAATATACGAATATACGTACTAATATACGTACTAATATATTAATATACGTACTTTCGTATATTAATACATATTAAGAAGGAATGCATTCCTTCTGAAGATATATTAATATACGAAAATACCTAAGGATATTTCTGTTTCAATTCTTCCTCCGTTGTCTGACGCTATCGCAAATTAATATTGTAAGGTGAGAGCCTAAATTATATATGATCAAAAGACAAATTTATCACTAATCTGTGAACTTTGTGTTTGAGTAAATTATTGCCAAGTTGAAGCCTTTACACAGACTCACTAGTTACCAATAAAAAGTATTTGTAATATCCTATTATTAACAGCCTTAAAGTTGTAAAATTTTCTCTCATATTTTGATGACATAACTATTGAATGATAGTTTAGATAAATTTAGTTTTTTTTATATGTTATAGAAGCCTATGCGTCCCGAGCCTAACATGCATGGTAATTGAGAAAAAACGTTCTCAGTATAAAATGGAAACTGTATTGAGGGTAAGGGACTTAAAAATCCCCGCTAATGCTATGTGTGTGTGTGCTTTTCCGCGTAAAGAAATTATTTTGAAGGGTGAGAACAGTTTAGGCAGCATGCCATTTGCTCACATCTATTTGAGAGAATGTTGTACATTCATTTGGGTGAACAATTTTGTTTGTTTATAAGAAACTCTTTTCAAGTATGAATAAAGGTCAACGTGTGCTTTTTTCCGAGCTTGTGTGTTTCATCTCAGCGCTGTTTTGGGCGTCTCACTGCACCGACCACTCGGAGCGCACTCCGCACTGACCCCACGAGCAACCCAATTGCCCTCGCTGCTCTTGCTTTGCGCTGCGAACCTTCCTCGTGTTTCGGTTTTTGTGGTATTTTCGTATTTTCTTCCAGTTGGCCCTTATTGGTCTCTCTACTCTCTCTCTCTCTCTCTCTCTCTCTCCTCTCTCTCTCTCTCTCTCCTCTTCTCTCTCTCGCTCTCTCTCTCTCTCTCTCTCTCTCTCTCTACACACACACATATTCCAGCTCAGTCTCGCTTCTAGTGTGAGAAATTAAATTAATAAATATATAATAATAATCATAT
>WNGS01169217.1:12703272-12720806 GCA_020271785.1 Procambarus virginalis
CCCATTGCAACTGGAGGACAGAAAATTATAATAGTAGTCATATATAACCCCCCACCGAATGACAGAAGACCCAGACAGGAATATGATAGAAACAACATGGCCACCATCAATATAATAGAGAGAGCAGCTTCTGTGGCTAGCAGGAACGGATCCAGACTTCTAATCATGGGAGACTTCAACCATGGGAAGATAGATTGGGGGAACAGAGACCCACACGGAGGCCCAGACACGTGGAGAGCTAAGCTGCTGGATGTGGCAACAAGAAACTTTCTAAGTCAACACGTCAAGGGACCGACAAGAATGAGAGGAGGGGATGAACCAGCCTTGCTGGATTTGATATTTACCCTAAATGAGTCGGATATAAGGGAAGTTAAGTTGGAAGCCCCCTTGGGAATGAGTGATCATAGTGTATTGAGCTTTGAGTACCTGGTTGAGCTAGGAATTATCACCCCAAAAAAGAACTGGGAACCAAAGGGCTGGCGTACAGAAAGGGAAACTATGAGGAGATGAATAAATTCCTATGGGATATACATTGGGACACAGAACTCGGAACCAAGTCCGTACAAGACATGATGGACTATGTCACCCAAAAATGTCAGGAGGCTGTAAGCAGGTTTGTCCCAGCCCAACAGGAAAAAACAGAGAAGCAAAGGAAGAATCCGTGGTTTAATAGGGAATGTATGAAAGCAAAAGAGCTGAACAAAAGGGCATGGAGGAACTTTCGTAATAACAGAACACCAGAAAGTAGAGAGAGATACCAGAGAACCAGGAACGAGTATGTCAGTGTGAGAAGAGCAGCTGAGAAAAGGTATGAAAATGATATAGCTAACAAAGCCAAGACTGAACCAAAGCTACTACACAGTCACATCAGGAGGAAGACAACAGTGAAGGAACAGGTGATTAAACTTAGGGTGGGCGAGGACAGGTACACAGAGAATGACAAAGAGGTGTGTGAAGAACTCAACAAAAGGTTCCAGGAGGTCTTTACAATAGAACAGGGAGATATCACGGCGCTGGGAGAGGTGGCAGCAAACCAGGTGACCTTGGATAGGTTCGAAATTACAAGAGATGAGGTCAAAAAGCACCTATTGGAGCTGGATGTGAGAAAAGCTGTTGGGCCGGATGGAATCTCGCCATGGGTATTGAAAGAGTGTGCAGGAGCACTTTGCTTACCACTCTCCATAGTGTATAGTAAGTCACTGGAAACGGGGGACCTACCAGAAATATGGAAGACTGCTAATGTAGTACCAATATACAAAAAGGGTGACAGACAAGAGGCACTGAACTACAGGCCAGTGTCCTTAACTTGTATACCATGCAAGGTGATGGAGAAGATTGTGAGAAAAAACCTAGTAACACATCTGGAGAGAAGAGACTTCGTGACAACCCATCAACATGGGTTCAGGGAGGGTAAATCTTGCCTTACAGGCTTGATAGAATTCTACGATCAGGTGACAAGAATTAAGCAAGAAAGAGAAGGGTGGGCGGACTGCATTTTTTTGGACTGTCGGAAAGCCTTTGACACAGTACCCCATAAAAGGTTGATGCATAAGCTGGAGAAACAGGCAGGAGTAACAGGTAGGGCGCTCCAGTGGATAAGGGAGTACCTAAGCAATAGGAACAGAGAGTTACAGTGAGGGGTGAGACCTCAGACTGGCGTGAAGTCACCAGTGGAGTCCCACAGGGCTCTGTACTTGGACCTATCCTGTTTCTGATATACGTAAATGATCTCCCAGAGGGTATAGACTCATTCCTCTCAATGTTTGCTGACGACGCCAAAATTATGAGAAGGATTAAGACAGAGGAGGACAGCTTGAGACTTCAAGAAGACCTGGACAAGCTGCAGGAATGGTCGAACAAATGGCTGTTAGAGTTTAACCCAAGCAAATGTAATGTAATGAAGATAGGGGTAGGAAGCAGGAGACCAGATACAAGGTATCATTTGGGAGATGAAATACTTCAAGAGTCAGAGAGAGAGAAAGACCTGGGGGTTGATATCACGCCAGACCTGTCCCCTGAAGCTCATATCAAGAGGATAACATCAGCAGCATATGCCAGGTTGGCTAACATAAGAACGGCCTTTAGAAACTTGTGTAAGGAATCTTTCAGAACATTATATACCACATATGTCAGACCAATCCTGGAGTATGCGGCTCCAGCATGGAGTCCCTATCTAGTCAAGCATAAGACTAAACTGGAAAAGGTTCAAAGGTTTGCCACCAGACTAGTACCCGAGCTGAGAGGTATGAGCTACGAGGAGCGACTGCAGGAATTAAACCTCACTTCGTTGGAAGACAGAAGAGTTAGGGGGGACATGATCACCACATTCAAGATTCTCAGGGGAATCGACAGGGTTGATAAAGACAGGCTGTTTAACACAAGGGGCACACGCACTAGGGGACACAGGTGGAAGCTGAGTGCCCAAATGAGCCACAGAGATATTAGAAAGAACTTTTTTAGTGTCAGAGTGGTTGACAAATGGAATGCATTAGGAAGCGATGTGGTGGAGGCTGACTCCATACACAGTTTCAATGTAGATATGATAGAGCCCATTAGGCTCAGGAAACTGTACACCTGTTGATTGACGGTTGAGAGGCGGGACCAAAGAGCCAGAGCTCAACCCCCGCAAGCACAACTAGGTGAGTACAACTAGGTGAGTACACACACACACACACACCACACACACACACACACATACACACACATACACACACACACACACACAACACACACACCACACACACACACAACACACACACACACACACACACACACACACACACACACACACACACACACACATGCCAGTATCCTTTATATGGATACCATGTAAGATAATGGTTATGATTAATAAAAAATTACTATTAAATAAGAGAAGGGCCTTAATAACAAACACCAAGAACCAAAATCAGATGACAAATCATGACTTACAACTTCTCCTGTTGTTAAACATATATAAATTGGTGATACACGTCAGAAAATTCAAAGGAACAAAGCAAAGTCAGAAAGTGGAATTGTTTGAAATTTCTCATACTGGATAATGGACTACCTAATCAACAGAAGACAGAGTCACAGTGAGGAAAGAGACATCTGTGTTGGGAAACTGCATCAATAAGGAGTCGTAGTAGCCAGAACAAAGGCGGACGCACGCATGAGTAGCCAGAACAAAGGCGGACATTTCCTATGTCATTCTTTTGTGACAATAGGGAATTAATCTATCCTATTAATATTTGGCGATGACTCAAAAATATTAAGAGGTTGAAAACGACATGAAGAATGAGTTATATCTGACTCAGAGGAAGAATGGTCTAAACAGTCGTTGCTGGAGTGTAACTCCAAGAAGTGGGAGTACGGGATGGCCGATTTGAAGGCGGAAATGTGAAGGAAGGAAAACTCTCCTGAAGTACACTTCAACCGGACATCATTGGCTGCATATGCAACTACCGATAACACGAGGACTATTACCTGAAGTCTAAACAAAGAGTCATACAGTGCCTTGTATTACAACACAAAGCTCGCGAACTCTGTACAATCTCATAAAGCACAGTGCTACGCTGGATAAACTCCAGACGAATGAAGCCTGACTCGTTATGGGTAAAGGAACAGGGATGACATGAGCACTATATACAAAATATTCATGGTAAATGAAAGGTTAGACATGGAGAGCATACTTAGCTTAAATGGTTAAATAACAGATGGATACATTTAGAAAATAAGTATCCATAAGTTACAGGAATTAACTGGGTCGTGAACCGGAGGAAGCACTCTATATTCAGCTTTAAATGTAGATAATAAAACCAAATGGTTTTGAGAGCCATTTTACCAGTTGAGTACAGCTAAGTGGATGCAAATGAAAAAGGTTAGAAATCGCCGTAATTGGCATAGGACTCTTGCATCCATAAATTGCATCTCATTTTCCAATGCCAGCCCAACTTTCCACAAACAGCCAAGCATGAGCAGGATTGGTCAACTGACCACCAATCAAACAGTCAGGATTGGTGGCCAACTGACCACCAATCACTGGTAGCTGCAACTACAAACTAAAAGCCACATCACTATAAATTACGGAAGAGCCGCTCATTCATTAACCAGTCATAACAAACAACACACCAAGTACCAACAATCCATGACTAATCCGCTCACACGCACCCACAATCAACCACTAACCTCTGCACCAGACCAATGCACCATTCACCCACCAGCCAAAAACCCACATCCCACTAACCAACCACAAAAAAACATCCACTAACCGCGAAATCCAAGAAGACACTCCACTTCATCAGCGCCAATCTCCACTCCTGAAATCCTCTTACGTCCAACTCTCCATTTATATTCTCAAGCGCCTGTAAATCGTAGTGGCCGACCTCCTCTTAATGAGCAAAGCTTAAGCATGTGCCAGTCGGGTTTAAGAAGCTTTTCGGCTTAGCTGTACCTGACTAGTGATGTATTCTCCAGAACCTGATGGCGTTGGAGACGATATGACTGCCAGTGTAGAATTTAAATCAGTCAGGATTATTAAAAGAAATGACTAGGAGGGAATAGGTTTGATGAGAGTCCATTGCATAGCTGTTGCCCTAAACGGATGTAATTTACGTTGCCGACTGGACGTTGCAGAAGAACGCTAAAACATCGATTTCCAGAGACGCCTCGAGTATTGTATTTTTTTTTTACCCATACCCAATATCATGAAAAGCGCACCAAATAAAACATGGTGTAAATAATAGAAATGTTCAAGTAAATTAATGGTCGACCCAAAAGGCTACATCGAATGTTTATTACTATCCTTGAATTGAAGGGTCGACAATAATTCATATATATATATATATATATATATATATATATATATATATATATATATATATATATATATATATATATATATATATATATATAATATATATATATATATATATATATATATATATATATATATATATATATATATATTTATATATATATATATTTATATATATATATATAATATATCGACTGTTTTTATTATTAAAACACGACTGTTTTTATTAAGGCCTGTCGGCCGTCAATCACTCCATCAAAGGAGGACGTAATGTATGGGGGGTTTGATAGGGCTGGTAAGAGCCCGACTTGGGTTAGAAGACACAGATGTGCTTTTTTTTCTCTCTCTCTCTTATTTTTCCTTCCATATATATATTTATATATATATATATATATATATATATATATATATATATATATATATATATATATATAACTCAACTAATGTAAATTATCTATATAGCCGGAGCTAATATTATCGTTTTGCTATCACTCTCCGGAAATCGTTATACAGATAATTATATATCTTTAATTAATTAATTACATAATCCAATATAAATCCAATTTTGTCAGAGTTAAAGAAGGCTAAGAAATAACAAAATGAATTAGTATACTTTTGATTAAGGGAAGATTAGGTAATGTTAACTTGAGTTAGGTTGCGTTGGGTGAGTTTGGGTTAAGTTGGGTTAGTTTAACTTCCCTTCAATAACCCAACCCCTCAGTGTCTCTTTTGTCTCCCACTCTTTATCAAGGCTATTCCTTTTCTCCTCTGCTCAACGGTGTTGGACAAAAGGAACTTTTTACAGTTGTTGAGGGAAAAGTTAGTTCAGTCATAGCTCGATGTATGTCAGCTAAATTTATTTCATAATGTATTTTGTCCCAATTGAACACCAATATTTTTACGCAATATATTAATTTGATGACTACATAAACTTTCTTGTTATATTGCAACTTCTATATTTTTATTTCTAATTAATCAAATAATATTAACACAGGATTTTATATATCTCTTTGATAATTTTGATAATGAAAAGTGAACAGAAAACAAGAATTAGAGCTTATTAATTACTTAATCATTACAAAGGCAGCATTTCATTCACAATTTTCGTTCCATATTGAACATAAATCTTGCACGTAGGTCATTTGAAATATACCAGTATATATATGTATAATTGACTAAATTCAATGGAACAAAGCGAAGCATTGCTGAACTGGTAGATATGCAGTTCGGGTCTGCACCCAATATTCATTTCTAATCAATAGTGAAATAAGCTCCAATATTCCGAGAAACCGTATTTGGAAGGTATTAGAAACTGATAAATATTTAATTCGAATGTTGTCTCAATAGTAATATATATATTTCCTAGATATATATAACAAAAAAATCTAAATTTAATTTTACGTTACGCAGAGTTATATATTAGTATATTTAAATTTCGGCTGAATTATGGAAACCTTATTGTGTATGATTGTGTGAAATATATTTATAGTATCTGATTTTTTTAATTACTTAATTACTTACATGGTTTCTGGCGTCATTACTGCCCACCGTCAACATGTCAAAAATATATTTTTACTGATCCAATGTATACAATTATCAAATAATAATTCATAGGCAAAAGTATATATAAATATATCGTTTATTGTGTGTATCATTCTCGTTGGGATAAGGACTCGAGACTAATCGTGTGACTACCGTTGGTGTTAGGCATCCAGGTCATTTATCATTTAGGTTTTCCTGTTGAGTTAATCTTATGACTCGACCTATTTCATGGGTAAATAACGACATATGGGAGTTCTTGTAAACATCTTTCCACGTGGTATCTCTTTCTTCACCGAATCTCTGAAGACGCTACTGCAGATGGAAGCCATACTGGTTCTTTCAGAAGATACAGTCCAATCTGTCCTCACACTTAAATTGCTTCGCAAATTTTTAAGCTCTCAATAACAGCGTAGAACTTCCATTACTTTAGGGAAGTTAAAAGTAAAACAAAATTGACCTTCTCTAGGAGTAACACTCATCGGCCACGATAGGTGAGGTGGATTATCAAGATTCAAACACTTTTGTTTAGGCAAAAACCACTTCAAATTCACCATTTGTCCAAATCATAAAAACAGCCTAAACACCTCAAAAGTACTGGGGCTGATATCTTACATTCTGAATCCCTGAACCGGATTCACTATTACCGGAACCGGTTATTTAATCAACACCAGCATCCAGAACAACATGTCTGGCGTCACTGAATAAATCCACACAGATCAGATGCCTTTCCATATTTTCTGCCCAAGCCAGCTTACTCTGGAATATTGGAAAGCTTTAACAAGGATGCAATCCCGATATATACCTTGGGGAAGCTTCAATGTGTTCCTTCCTATATTTACGACTTTAGTAGTGACGATCTTTCCCTCAAATTGTTTAAGTTTTTATCTCTGCTATCTGTGCTTCTTTGCTTATCTGTTTCTTTGTATATCCGCTTATTATATGGTATTTACATGCATCTTTCCTAGTTTTTTCTTTGATTTAGTGTTCTCTGTGTGTCCTAGTATTGTATTTTATTATAATTTACCATGTTCTTTAAATTTCAAAGGAAATGTTTTTATTTACCCTATTCACAAGACAGCTCTTTATTTTATATTGCTGATTTTGTGTATTGGAAAAATACAATGGGTATTATTTTGTGTATGCTTTTAAATATTAGTTCTTTTATTAAATTGCATATATTTCAAATACACAGACATCATATTTTTGCTTTCTAAAAGGATTTTTTTTTTATAAATCAAAATTTTGTATATTATTTTCAAATTATTTGTGTTTGTTTATACAAATTATAATTTAAAAATTTAAAAATTATTTATGGTGTAAATGAAACAATTTTAAATATTTAATTTCTGCAGGAATTGATGTGTATATTACATTACTTGGGCGTGATACAGATTTGCGAGTTCATATTACGCTCACTTGTTTCATCTCCCTGAATTATATCAATATTTCTAACACCAAAACAAATAGAAATTATATAAGACATAGACAAATTTTCTCAACTGCTTCTGCGAGTTTTGCTTGCATCTTTCTCCCTCGGTAAGACTCCTCCTCCTTCTCCTCCTTATTGCTTCACTCACCTTGCCTCACCTGGACTAATTGACTTCCTCTGGTTTCGCGTATGGCCTACTTTAATTATGAAGCAATAACAGTATACATGGTAAAAAAAACTGCTTGCCCCTCACTGTCACTCATTCGCTCACTCTTAAACAGGCTAGACAAAGAAATAATAATAACCTTATACCTTCAGTCTTTGCAAGTGATTGTGGCAAACTATTTAACAAAAATATTAACATTATATCAAAACATATTACACTTTTCTGTGTATTTGTCGCCAAAAGTCTTCTTGAAACTCGTTTTTTGTGGAAGCCAGTTTTTCTGAGAATTTACCGCGAGCGCTAAGAAAAATCTCACGAAGTGTTTCATGAAGGCGTGAGATTAAGATGTAAAGTCATACATCTTATTTACATTTCGTAAGATAGAAGTTGAAGAGAGGCGTGATATTAATCTGTCTCGGGAAGTCACAAGAGGTGAGGTATTGTGTGTGTGTGTATTTACTATTTTTGTTTACTATTTGTGTCTGCAGAATCCAGCTATTTGTTCTTAGACCCCGTCTTTCTAACTCATCTATTTTTCCTCTATTATAGTCTTTTCTTAGATGTATATTATAATTTCCTTTAATGTGACTAATTTCTAATGTGACTAGATCTTCAACGCATGATAACCAATGGCAGTAATTTAGTTGTTTTGATGAGTGTGTCAGATATTATTAGAGATGTGTCTTTTGGCAATATTGGAGTACGTATTATTGCGTGTGAAGATAATCAAATAATATTGAATGAATGTCAGAATGATACGAAACAAAACTTTTGTATGCTCAACTAAAAAATTAATTACTTAATACAATATATCAATAAAAAATCTACATATATGTTTTGTGTAAAATCTATTAAAATGATTGCAGAAGAGACAATGTAATATGGAGATGAAGAAAAGGAGAAAGTAGAAGAACAACAGCAATAACTAAAACAAGAATGATAACAACAATTGAAATGATTCCAAACATCTATAATTTGCGGAAAAAAAGGTGTACAATAATCAGAACAACCCAAACTGTGTTGTTCATTCGGTATATTGTGTAAAATAGCCGTGATGAAACTCCCCTTCGCATCTCCTGTTATGTATGAAAAAATGCTGAATACCGTGACGGGGGCCTGACAGCTGAGTTGATAGCGCTCGTGATTCGTAGTCCTGATTTCCGGATTCAATCCGCGGTGAAGGTGGAAACAAATGGGCAGTGTTTCTTTCAATCTCATGCACCTGTTCACCTAGCAGTAAATAGATACCTGGGAGTTAGACAGCTGTTCCGGGATGCTTCCTGGGGGGCGGGGGGTGTAACGAAAAGGAGGCCTGGTCGACGACTGGGCCGCGGGGACGCTAAGCCCCGAAATCATCTCAAGATAACCTCAAGATAACCGTGTTCGATAATACCGATTACCGCAAACATGAGCAAAAATTCCATTTGATAACTTGACCAGAAAAAATATAACAGTGTTGGTATGGTACTCAAAATACCAATCCCTGGATAAACATTACAAGCAATAGTAAGGAAAGCTTTGCAAACAATGCATACAAGAGTGAGGAAAGCTTTGCAAACAAAGTGGGTAAACAAAGGGCCTCCTCCCTGAGCACAATAACCTCTACCCACGTTCGGACAATCGAAAAAGAATCCAGCTGAGAGTAACAGAGGGAGAAGAATATGCTCTGTCAAGGTACTCGGCCGACGTGAGATTGCACGCGAGTTCAATGTTTAATGCTGAGACTCTCTGCTCTATATACGAATCAGGAGACTAGTAAGTTCGCTGCGGGGTTCACCATAGCCCGTGCTACTTGGAACGTTTAGTTCCGAGCAGCTGAATGTAGAACGACAACAATAGGAGACTAGTCACGCCCTCCTGAAACGCAGTGCGCTATCTAAATATGATCATGGTGGGTTATAAACACACACACACACACACACACACACACACACACAACACACACACACACACACACACACACACACACCACACACACACACACACACACACACACACACACACACACAACACAAACCTGTACATTAGTTGATTGACAGTTGAGAGGCGGGACCAAAGAGCCAAAGATCAACCCCGCAAGCACAAGTAGGCTCGTTGACACTACCAAAAACCCTGGAATTGCTATTTTTTGCTTCAGCATCTCATTGTAGCGATCCAGAGAGGAAACGCCTATTGTATCCTCAGTTTCTGGACGGGAACTGAAGTTCTCGAAGAAATTCACAAGACAGGTAAACAGCCCTTACAAACCAATTTTTACTCAAGTTTAACATTTATCCTCTTTAAACACAGAAATTACAATAGAGTGATACATCAAATGAACAAATCCACATTGGCCCTTTGGATTTGTTCATTTATCCTCTCTATTAGTGCAACGCTAAAAATCGTCCTCAAAGCACTCTTCACGCGCCATTCCTGTGTTCACACCCGCCTGAACTTCACACTCACTCTCACAATTTACTTCAAATTGCAATTTAACATAAAAGATGAGAGCATTCACTATACCTGAAACAAGACCAAAGAACGGGCGGTGCCGTCCATCAGTTGATTGCTTGCTGTCCCGAGAGTTAATTGTGTCTTTCGGGGAACGGGAAAAATGAGAAGATCCGCGCTACGATCTCCATTTCAAAGACACAGCAACAGCGCTTTGAAGTCCTCGGTGACTGCTCTTCCCCACAGCTCAGGCGAGAGGAGAGTGTACTGGACGATCGTTTGGGAGGAGAATGTCACAAAAATCCAAGGCTCTCTTGCGTAACTGAAGGTGGCTGAAGTCTCAATTTAGCCTCCTTGAAAATGCATTAAAAGGATATATATATATATATTTCTCTCAATTTAGTCCTTGATGATCATTGATACTTAGTAAACAGATTAAACACGGAATTTAATTAAACAAATCTTTGCATCGTTTTCACAAAATAATTTACTAGCATATATTGCAATACTTGGGAGGCCTGCAGGCTCATGTTGCTAAATTACTTTGATCCTATGACCTCGTTATGATCACTACTCTCCAGGGACAGGTATAAGCTTAATTAAAGCTTTTGGAGGGATAAATACCTGTAAATTTACAGGATATATACCTGTAAACTTATTAATATAAATCTCACTGCAGGCAGGTCGGCGTTCAGTCCCCGACCGTCCAAGTGGTTGGGCACTAATTCTTTCCTCCGTCCCGTCTCAAATCCTTATCCTGACCCCCTTCCAAGTGCTATATAGTCGTAATGGCTTGAAGCTTTCTCCCTAATAGTTCCCTCCTAACCCACTCTCCAGGCTTTTCACCACGCACCCCCTCCACAACTCATCTCATTGTAATCTTTCGACAGTCCCCCTCACACATACCTCCTCCAGGTCCTCTGTGAATCCCATACACAGTCCCCCTCTTCATATCTTCTCCCCAGCCCCCCTCTGATGGTTTCTCCCAGGCTCCCTTCCCAGTCCCTCTCTCTCTAGCTCCGATCGAATCTTCATCAAAATCCCGTCTCCCCAAAACAACAACAAAATAATTTACCTGAGTTTACCTGAGAGCCAATAACACTAGTGGCTCGACGAGGACAGGCAGCCGCCACAAGAAACGATCATACAACCACCACAACCAATATAATATCACAACCACCACCACAACCAATACCAGCACCACAACCACCAAAGGTACAACCACACCATCACAACACCTCCCCCCCGCAGCCCTCTGCTTACACAGAGAGATCTGCCCTATACAATCTTAAGTCTCAGTCAAGAGGTGTGGTCACGAAACACAACGTGTTTTCTCCAGTCGAGCCACTGAGCTAGCCTATATACCTAGGTCTCAAATATACCATTGTAAAGGATGCAGGCGCACACCCACTTCCCCCAACGGCCGCCCTAGTTAAGGGCGTGAAGGGTCTAACCAAGCCAAGGGTCTCAAGGCTTCAGTAACGGCGGTGGGAGGCTTGTGTGTACAAGTGCGGAACCGTATTTCAACCTCTGATGGCAGACCTCGTGCAATAAGCGTCTCTTCGCTGTGTTATCAGTTGTACCACACATGCTGTTGCATTCTTGCCTCCGCCAGCCAAGGTGCAGAGGGCGAGGAGGAGAGGTAAGGAAATTATCACCACTGCGATCAAGTCGATTGCCTGTTTGTAGTAGAAATTAGAGAAGGGGATGAGATATAATTTTATTTATTTATATATATACAGTAGTTCTTACATGCTAGTAAAACCACTAGCATTTCATGCGATTCGGGTAAGTCCTTAATCCTGTTTTCCCCCCGGAATACGAAAAGTTAAGTCGTTTCAACAACCAGTTACCCATTCGCTGCTGGATGAACAGAGCATACAGTTAAGAACTGGCGCCCGGTCAATCCTTCCCGGCCTGGTTCGAACCCAGGTCAATGTAATCATCATCCTCTTTTCACATCGAGTTATGTGCTACTCGCTTGGGACACAGAGCTGTGTTTTACACTATAATAACGGGAAGAGCAGTACGATCAAAGAAGTANGAAATAGTGCTATTACTCCTCAGACTGCTAACAATTATACTATTTAAGAACGAAAAAAAATAAATATGAGCTGGTGAAGAACGTCAACTCAAGCTATAATAGTCCTTATGAACTCATCATTACCCGTCCTCCGCCCCATCTCTTCTTCACTTTCCCTCATCTTCTCGTCTCTCATTCTCCATTCCCCTCTTCCACCCCACTCCAATCATCCCTCTCTTCCCCCCTGCGGACAATCATAACAATAAGTCCATTACCCCACGTAAACTTTGTCATTAGAACCAGCGCGTTCCTTCTTCAGACACGCACCAGTTTCCGGATGAAAGAGCTTTGCTTTCCTTAATTAAGATATAAAGTCACAATTTACCTCTTGTTAAGGCATATATGACCCATAAACAATCGTCAAATAGGTGGTTGGCCCAGTTGGTCTTTCATCGACTGGTCAGGCTATGTGTCACATGTTGCCCTCGATACGTGATAATATACCACTGTGTCTCGTCAAGTACACCACAGGTATATTAAGGGTAGTAAGCGGGGCCTAGATAGAGCGAGCCCCACCACCTCTGTGCAGGGTAGTTACGGGCTCACCATAGCCCGTGCTACTTGGAACTTGTTCCGAGTAGCTGAATCTATAACAACAACATCAACGGGGCGTAGAGAGCTAGATCTGACCTCCCTGTAGTCACTGACAGGTAAGAAATGATAGATCTTCTACCACTGCATATATCACTATACTTTCACCATCACTACCACTATCTGCAGCACTACCTCTACCTCCGCCATCAGTGCAACATATTCCACCACCACCACCACCACCACCACCACCACCACCACTACCACAAGGCCTACAACCACCAAGGTCTGCAAATCCAGCAACAACTGCACCTATATCATCATATCAACAGCTGCAGCACACGCTCCATCAGTATCAACCAATGTAAAACATCCACCATCAATACCAACAACAGGAACCTTCAGCAACACACCCTCCATCAATACCAACAACAGAAACTCCTGCAACACATCAATACAATCAACAGGAACGGCTGCAACACACCCACCATCAATACCAACAACAGGACGGCTGCAACACACCCTCCATCACTATCAACACGGCAGCAGCTGGCAAGACCACCAGTCTTTAAAATGCATCCATGACCAGCCGGAACGTCCTGTATTCTGAAGACTCATAACATTTTCAGGATGGGTGTATGTTGGAGACTACCACTCGCACGCTTGGACATTTACACGGTCAGAGAGGCACGTGCACACACACACACACACACACACACACAACACACACACACACACACACACACACACACACACACACACACACACACACACCCACATACACAAGGGGCATGGACACGGTTGCATAGACACACGAATACGAGATGAACGAATGGTATAACTATCGAAGAAGTAACGAAAAACACTTCGTTATCCACCCTCCCTCCCACTTAACGAGAATATATAACGCATCATTACAAGAATTAACAGCTCTCAAGCATACCCGTCACATCCCAAATCCTTATCCTGATCCCTACTAAGTGTTTATAGGGTAATGGCTTGGCGCTTTTCCCCTGACAGCTCCCCTCCTCCTGAGAATACTGGACACTGCAAACATGTTGACAACAAATAAAATACTCATGAAAGGAGTGAGAATGTAATCTAAAGTACAGGTCATCGTCACTGACGTGCAACTTCTTTAAAATACTGGAAGCAGTCTTTTCTTCAAAATACTGGAAGCAGGCTTGTCTTCAAAATACTGGAAGCAGGCTTGTCTTCAAAATACTGGAAGCAGGCTTGTTTTCAAAATACTGGAAGCAGTCTTGACTTCAAAATACTGGAAGCAGGCTTGTCTTCAAATACTGGAAGCAGTCTTGTCTTCAAAATACTGGAAGTAATATTGACAGTTATGTATATGAGTGGGATTGAGTGGTTATAGATAGGAGCTGCCTCGTATTGGCCAATAGGCTTCTGCAGTTACCTTTATTCTTATGTTCTTATGTAGTCTGAAAGTGGAACTTGGAACATCTGTCGAGAACAAACATCATAACTGAGGAGAATCCCGGGTCTTGCCAGGTGGGCGTCACTCTCAAACGAATAAGTGGACCTAAGTCGTGTGATAGAAAAGAGGAAGGGACAGGTAAATAAATGAGGTAAGAGAATGAGATGAGAGTAGAGGAGCAGGGAGGAGAAAAAAGTAAGAATAATATGAATAAGATAAAGGTAAGAATAAGAGGAACAAGTAAGAATAATTCTTACTTTTACTTACTTACTGCACCGTTCCTGCATATTGTCTTCCTATCTCAACTAATATCTTATCCTAATATTCCTTCCATGTGCAATCTGACTTGGCACTTTCTTCTGATAATCATCTTACGAGGAGAGAAGGCTCTAGAGATTGTGTATCATAAATGTTTTTGGTGTTAGTGACTTACATGTCTGTTGTATTGGAAAAGCTTGTGCTGACATGGTTAATTAAACCGAGCTTAAGATTTTGGTATATAATTCATGCTAGATATAACCAAATAAATATATATATACATGTGAAGAGCTCTGCGCGAATAACAGGGCTGCAATGAACTCTGATTCAATACAGAAAATATCTTGCATTGTTAAACAATGCTTTTAATGGTATTGTTGAATTCACTCATGTCTGAGAATATGGCATATTCAGTTTTTCGATCAAGAAGCTGAACTGTTATTCCATCTCTATTTCATAACACATATATTGAGCTAAATCTAAGCGAAGAAATACAAACTGTTTCAATGGGGCTTATATTCTACACAATTATTTCATGCACTGGTGTTTCCATTTACTGTATAGTGAACCAATATTGTAGTATATAGTATATACTAACGCAACAGACTGTATCAGTCTGATATATAGTATATGCATACTAACGGTTCGTGTATCAGACTCTATAGTATACTAAAGTGAGCATCCCTTGCACAAAACCTAACACTCAGTCGACTGTAGTCCAAATAACTATTGAACAGTAACTTTGTTGATAAATGTCATACCAATGAAGAACAGAACAGTAGATTAGAGTGGAACAGTAGAACAAACAGTTAGAGTGTTGCAGATTTGCAAGATTGATTAGGACAATATCAATATCAGTTGATTAGGACAATATCAAAACCCAATATCAGTAACAGTAAGGAAGAATGGGAAATATGCTAAAAGCTATATAAACCAAATATTTTGCGATAAGCAATAATGTTTGAAATCTATTTTCGTTAATAAAATGAAAAGCCTAAATGTATATATATATATATACGTCTCACGACAGGAGTAAAGGATTAGCATATCAGAGCCAATGTGTCCTGAGAAGACTTGGTTATGCAAGATTCCCAGACGGTGGCGGGGCGACGTGTGAGCAAGTCAGGCTGTACCATCTTTAACATCTCCGCCTACACACCCTCAACTTAAGGCAGGGATATACCAGCCAAGTAGGGAAAATCCGATGGAAAACACACAGGCACACACACACGCACACACACACACACACACACACACGCACTCACGCACACACAGACACACTCACGCACGCACACACACACACACACACACACACACACACACACACACACACACACACACACACACACACACACACACACACACACACACACACGCACACACACACATACACACACACACACACATACACATTCTACAGGGGACATGTGGCTGAGTGGACAGCGTCAATCAAGTTGATTGATTGACAGTTGAGAGGCGGGCCGAAAGAGCACAGCTCAACCCCTGCAAGCACAACTAGGTGAATACATAGAGTCCGGGTCCAAGAGCTAGTGCTCGATCCTGCAGGCACCACAAAGGTGAGTACAAATACAAATGCTCCCTGGCTGAGCGAAGAGCGCTCTGAGTTCGTAGCTCTAACTACAGCCCGGATTCCTTTCCTAGCAGAAAAAACCCAAAACAAATGGGCAAAGTTTCTTTGACCCTGATGCCCCCGTTCTCCTAGCAGTAAATAGACACCTGTGAGTAAAAAGCTGGTAGTAATATAGTACCAGACTGGTATTATTTTGTTATTATTATGTTATTGAACTTTGGTCTTTGACTTGATCGCCAACATATAACATTCGTATCGAAAAAAAAATTACTTATTATGTACTTTATTATCATCAGAACATTTGAACCAGATACAAAGTGGCCAATCCCACTCACGAAAGTGGTGGTAGTGGTTAAAAGTCTTTAAGCTTACGTCATTAATGTGGTGGTGAATGATGGATAATAGGTAATAATGTTGAATATTATTCAGTAATATGAACATTAGTGTTCACAACTTACTGTTGTTAATGGGTGCACGTCATTTCGTGTATCAGATAGTTTGCTGATGGATTTTTGTTGTTGTATTAAATCCAACCTTACTAATCCAAACCAATCCATTTCAATGTAACCTAACCTAACCTGACCAAACCTAACTTAACTATATCTAGCCCGGCTTCATCCAACCTAACCTAACCCAGTATAATCTAACCCAGCCTAACCTAACCTTCCTCATCTCACCTAAAGAAACCCAATCTAACTCAGCCTAACTTACCTCACCTCATCCAACCTAAAGCTATCCTAAACTAGCCTATCCGAGTCTATCTCACCACACACCTAACTCAAGCTATCCTAATCCAGCCTAATCAAACCAAGCCCAACCTAACCTAAGCTTAACAAATATAGCATAAACTAACTTATCCCAACTTGACCTCACATAACCAAACCGAGTCTAACTTAGCATAGCCTATTCCAACCCACCAAATCGATATATATAGTTGCAACAGTTAGAAAAACAAGTTGAGTACGAGATGCTTGAGTGCGAGTGTGTCGTTAGTGACACACTCAGTGGAAGCCTCCACAGTAATTGCGACGAAAATAATTCCATATTGTGTTGCGTGCAATACAAAACCTTCGTTATGAATGCAAATTTTAATTTTATTGCAAATTCGGATTTATGTTAAGTACCAGAAAACAGAGCCATGAATTCCTATTATAACATAGTTGTATTATTATTACTATTATTACTATTATTATTATTTCAGTGTGATTACTTTGTTGTCACCTGAAAGCAATTTCAGAGGGTGAGGGAATTTTGTCACACACAGTATG
>WNGS01169217.1:12774490-12786840 GCA_020271785.1 Procambarus virginalis
TGGGTCTGGGATATCTGTGTGCTAGTGTGTCCTGGGTCTGGGATATCTGTGTGCTAGTGTGTCTTGGGTCTGGAATATCTGTGTGTAGATATCCCAGACCCAAGTGTCCGAGCTTGGAGGATCCCTCCAAGCATTAGGTCTCCAGGGTGTAACTTGAGCGTTTCTATAGGAATTTGATTTACAGGTTCTGTTGTCGAGATGCGTTTTTAAAAGAGGTTTAAGTGGTAGGGGATGATGAAAAATGTTACTCAGTTGCATTTGTCCGAAATGACTTAAAAATACCCAGCAGCAATACATAAGATGATGTTTAATTGGTGAGAGGAGAGGTGGTTTCCCTGTGGAGAGGACGGGTTAATTTGGTCTGTGTTTTCATTGGTTGGCTGGAGGGAACCTGTCTCTCTTGATCGTGCTGATGGAGGGACGAACCATCACCACGGCACACACCACCAACCACAATTACAAACACAATTAATACTGTTAAAAAATACCAGCACACAACCACCATCAACCAGAGTGACATCAATACGTCACCATCACCCGTAGCACCAGCAATCATCATCACCCACACACCAGCACACGGCCATAAACATCCTAAAAATCCACCTACCACATCAGCAACATATAACCACCATCACTACTGCTAACCAGACCCAACAACACCACTATCACCGCCAGTCCTCCCCCACACCACCACCACCAACACCACCACCATCAACAAACAACGCACCCGACAGCAGCACAAACATTGAGACCCCTCCCCCCCCTCCCCCCTCTAGCACCAGCACGGCTCCCCAAGTACCCCGTGGGGTCTCGTAACGATCAACCACCTCGTTACTCACCGGCGCTAAGGGGTCGTTTGTCGCGCCCGCTGGACATGGTAACTGCCGTAAAGGGGTAATTATCGATCATAATAGGGACCGTATGAGTACATGTACACACACACACACTATATTATATAATATATATATATATATATATATATATATTATATAATCCAGAAGGATTCGAAACCAGATAGCCAGAAGCCCATGCACCATGGCGTACCTGGTTCCTTAACCACTCGACCACCGTGACTGTACAAAAGTCATTGCAGCAGACGCTATATCCCAACGACCCGACAGCACTTGGTGGTAAGCTTGGTGGTAAACACTGTTATAGATGATTACCACAATAATAATATTAATAAGTATCGCTTGAACTTTGAACCTTATTAATCCTCGTTATTGCCTCGTACGAAAAATGCGATATTAAAAAACGTTTCGTGTCATCACGATGCGTTAAAAATTTATAAAGACAAATGACACACCAAATTACAAATTTGGATTCAGTTTCTTTGCATCTCGATGACGTTGTTTGACTTCACACACACTCTCGTTACTAGAACTTGCTAACGCTATAAAATTGAAACATTACGACAACTTATGTTAATACACTTCTCGTTACTTAAAACATCAAGCTATTATTGATGCTTCTTACTACACGATGTTTGTTCATATGAGTACACATGTACATTATATACAAGGATGAATGGGAGGATTGTTGAACCCACTAACCGTTGTACACGACCTCGGTGCCTCCAGGTCAAGGTAGGTGGCTGTGGTGCCTCCAAGGTCAAGGTAGGGGCTGTGGTGCCTCCAAGGTCAAGGTTGGAGGCTGTAGTGCCTCCAAGGTCAAGGTAGGTGGCTGTGGTGCCTCCAAGGTCAAGGTAGGTGGCTGTGGTGCCTCCAAGGTCAAGGTTGGAGGCTGTAGTGCCTCCAAGGTCAAGGTAGGTGCAGTAGTGCCTCCAAGACCAAGGAAGGGGCTGTAGTGCCTCCAAGACCAAGGTAGGAGGCTGTAGTGCCTCCAAGACCAAGGTAGGAGGCTGTACTGCCTCCAAGACCACGGTAGGTGGCTGTAGTGCCTCCAAGACCAAGGTAGGAGGCTGTAGTGCCTCCAAGACCAAGGTAGGAGGCTGTACTGCCTCCAAGACCAAGGTAGGTGGCTGTAGTGCCTCCAAGACCAAGGTAGGAGGCTGTAGTGCCTCCAAGACCAAGGTAGGTGGCTGTAGTGCCTCCAAGACCAAGGTAGGGGCTGTAGTGCCTCCAAGACCAAGGTAGGTGGCTGTAGTGCCTCCAAACCCAAGGAAAAGTGATCGGTTCCCCCCCCCCTTTACTGGTCAAAGGACCAGTGAATGGGACTGATTATTTTTTTCCAAAATGGTTTAATTGTAACGCTGCTCTATAATTCTAAAAAAAATATATATACCTTAAAAATATAGAAAATAGGAACGTACCTTTAATTAGTAGATTTCTGTCCCGCGATGAGCTGTTAAATTCACTTACCTGTAAAGATATAAAAAGATATTAGAAGTATTAGTCACATGCCCTTATACACCTCAATCATACACTACATACATATTACAATCTTCACATAAATAATTACATTTTAATCTATATATATTATATATATATATATATATATATATATATATATATATATATATATATATATATATTATATATATATATATGAGTAACGGGGATTAAGTTCACACTTGACGCTCGAGTTGTTGCTTACCTGAACGGTGAGGGTAAGTGGTCCTTCGCCTTGTGAGGTCAGACTGGAGCACGTAAATTCCTATCCTCGTTCGGTAGTTCCTACAAAACACTGTTTTCCAAAGTCAATATTGAGTCACGTTGAAGTAGTAGTTGGGTTTATTGTCGTAGTTTCTTGCTTATTCTCATTGGTAATCACAAAGCACTTTTGGGATTATAAACACTATATTAAAACACTGTAGTTATATTAACACTATATTATAACTCTGTAGTTATATTAACAGTATAATATAAACACTGTAGTGATATACAACATATAATATAAACACTATAGTGATATAAACACCGTTATAGACCCGCGTAATAACACGTTGTTTACCGTAAACAACAACTATTATTATGTTTCAATTGTCACCAAACAACATTTGTTTCCATTTTCTTATCCGTCACTTAATGAATATTTCCCCTTTCACTTTAGACGTTTCCGTCTCACTTCAACACAGGTGACACCTTAATGATCTGACCCGCGGAATACACCATGACCGAGACTGACTTTGTTTTCGGGTTTCGAATGACCCGTTCGAAGCCGGGTGGTGCTTCATAGTGCTCGTTTCATCGTCGATGACACTCGTCCTTGGTTATATTCATTCCAGCAGTCCGTCCTCATTAACAAATGCCAAATGCTCGTTAATCCAGCCGCCAAACCCTCATGTTATGAAGGGAAACGGTTTACACACGACTCACAACTGATGACGTCCGAACACTTCCGGAACAAGTGTTCGGACCTCTGTTCAAACCACATATCTATAAATGCTTCACCCACGTACTTCACATACATATAAACACCAACAGAACCTAAACACCTAACCTAACCTACGCCTAACTATACATAAAATTTTTACGAATAATACCATTAATCTACCTATGAGAACAAACTAATGTTTAATACACAGTATGTTAAAAATAATCTGCTATTTGAATGTTAATTGATGATGTGTCTGGGGAGGACGGCCGCTGCTTTAAACAGCCTTGTGTGAGGACGGGTTGACAGCTGCAGTCATCAATTTCAACATGTTGTTCATTCAAAATAGGAGGTTCCAACCAAAAAAAGTTTATAATAATATATTAGCATATGTGCATATTTAGACGCAGATTAGGGAGGTGTTTAGGTTCTGTGGGCCATATGTAGTGGTGGCACGTTGATGAAGCAAGATAACAAAATATTCACTATTGGATCCTTTATGACGTGCTATGTGAACTAATTTACTGTCTTTACATATATATATATATATATAATATATATATATATATATATATAAGGTTTTTAATTTTGCATGTTGTCAGATAATAACACACCGGGCATTTTGTTCATCATTTAGTGCACACGAACCTTCGCTTTTTTGCATTCCATTTGAATTAAATTTTTACCACAATGTGAAGAAAATTCTCATAAATAATGGTAATTTCGGCAATAAACGCAGAGAACTTTTTTTTTAGAATCAAATGAATATGGCAGAGTTTATTAATATGCTACAGCTAGCGAGAGGCCTGGCTCGTTGGGGCTTACGAGAGGCCTGGCTCGTTGGAGCTTGCGAGAGGCCTGGCTCGTTGGGGCTTGCGAGAGGCCTGGCTCGTTGGGGCTTGCGAGAGGCCTGGCTCGTTGGGGCTTGCGAGAGGCTGGCTCGTTGAAGCTTGCGAGAGGCCTGGTCGTTGGGGCTTTCGAGAAGCCTGGCTCGTTGGGGCTTGCGAGAGGCCTGGCTCGTTGGAGCTTGCGAGAAGCCTGGCTCGTTGGAGCTTGCGAGAGGCCTGGTCGTTGGGGCTTGCGAGAAGCCTGGCTCGTTGGAGATTGCGAGAAGCCTGGCTCGTTGGAGCTTGCGAGAGGCCTTGTTCATTGGATCCTGGTATTTGAAAAATGCGTTTGTGTCCAGCAAATGCTTGACGAATGCAATATAACACAACTGAGTATCGCTTGGTTTTATGCATATGTATGAATTATTGAATGTTCAGTTCATTTTCATTCAATTTGCGTTCAACAGCGTAGTACATCTAGGCTTTGAGTCCCTCGTTAGTTGACAGAGTTCGTTCTCCTTTAGTGATTCATATTTTGACCTAAGGATTACAAAGCATATATACTAGAATACAGAGAATCTCTCAGATCTTTCCGAGTTATAAAAAATCTAAGAATAAGGATATAATATTCACTGTCCTAGTCAAGAGGCAGCGAACCTATGGCATGTAAGACAAGGGTGGCACACCAGCAAGGTTTGCTGGTGAGTGGAATGCAATTCACCCCCCCCCCCCTTCATTCTTTAAAACCCCATCCATAATAAATATATAAAGATTATCATTGCTGCAAGCTAGCGTCAAAAGATTGTTATTTGCTTAGCTAAACGAACTAGAGGGTTCAGTTTCTGAACCGATTATGTACCGTTGTTGTTGTTGTTAAAGATTCGCTACTGAAACAAAGTTCCAATTAGCACGGGCTATGGTGAGCCCGTAGGATTATGTACCTCTGTAACCCTTACACCACCACCACGAGATGGGTATGGGGTGCATAATAAAGAAATGAAATGAAAATGCCAAGTAGAGCACTATATTAATTTTTACAAACCGGAAGAAATAGGAAGTTTTCACAGACATTTGGCGCGGGCTTAACACCTGCTTACCCATGGTAATTATACGCGTGTTTTTTATAGTAGTAATTGGCCAGTTATACAAAATTTAGAAGAGTTACCAGTTGCCTAACAGACTTCCTTAAAAAAGCTTTCATGCACTTTCTTTTCTTCATAAAAAAATTGGTAAAGTACTAATATAATAACAATTAATTATAATCTGCGGCTCAAAACTCCCATGGGGCAGGCGAGATAATATTCTTGAAATTATTGCCAATTTGGGATCTTACTCTGAAAACAGCCCCGTCCTCTCGAGCTGAAACATCGGACAGAAAATGTTTTACTTAAACACTTGAGCTTATCCTGTTCTAACCTAACCGAGCAACGTGCGCACTTATTCTGTTTAGGCTTTCTGGCCTTCATGGAGACTCCCCAAGATAAACAAACATGCATATGCCTATCCATCACATATGGTCACAAGTGTAATTAGGCCAAGAAGTCCTAAAAGAAGACTATCCATAACTGTATGACCAGACTCGACAGATGGAATTAATTTTCAGTAAATTGACTAACAAAGCAATAGGTATAACAAGGCTAATTGGCGGGGGATAAAATGCTAGACCTCCTTGCCTCGTTGTCATCACTTCCAGCGGCCACGCCGGACCCAACCGAAACTCTGACATTACGGGCTATTCATGCCCGTGCCACCTCCTGCTTGGCTTGAGTTTAATCAATCATCGAAACTCTGCAACTCCTGAACCTCTCGCGATACTGGCGGCAGATAGCTTTCACCTCCTTCAGATCTATCCGGAATATATTAAAAAAATCTTTCACATTCCTTGTGTCCTCAAAAGCTTATTATATTTGCCAATCGACTCGACTGGCAACAAAAATCTCAGTATGCTTTCAGGCAACGTCCCCACTTACTCATTTCCCTTACCCCATATCCCCCCCCCCACCCCTCCTCCTTCTCTCCCTTACCCTCTTCCTCGCCAGGGCTGAGGTGAGCATCAGGTAAGCATCCAAGTTGAACTCTGAGTCACTTTCCTTTGTATGTTTACATCCGTTATGTGTTAATCAGACTTGTTTTGTAAACAAGCATTGAAAATAGATAAGCAATCGCAGAGCCGCGAGTACAGACCGTGTGTGGTGTGTGTGTGTGTGTGTGTGTGTGTGTGTGTGTGTGTGTGTGTGTGGTGTGTGTGTGTGTATTGTGTGTGTGTGTGTGGTGTGTGTGTGTGTGTGTGTGTGTGTGTGTGTGTGTGTGTGTGTGTGGTGTGTGTGTGTGTGTGTGTGTTGTGTGTGTGTGCAGGTGTGTGTGTGTGTGTGTGTATGTGTGTGTGTGTTGTGTGTGTGTGTGTGTGTGTGTGTGTGTGGTGTGTGTGTGTGTGTGTGTGTGTGTGTGTGCATGGTGTGTGTGTGTGTGTGTGTGTGTGTGTGTGTGTGTGTGTGTGTGTGTGTGTGTGTGTGTGTGGTGTGTGTGGGTGTGTGTGTGTGTGCATGTGTGTGTGTGTGTGTTTGTCGCAATAACATTTGTTGACAGGTTTAGTTGGCTTGCCGTTTGTGTAGTTTGCTTGTTACGTTCACCGTTCCGTCTTTATTTGTTTAGTCTACTTGTTGACTAAACAAATAGATGGGGCGGTTGTCCCCTCTCTCGTTCTCTTGTATAAGACTTGATGTCTTATTGGTCCACTCGCTAATTGTGCTTCGTTGTTGGCTATCAACTATTTGTTATCAGAGTGTTATATATAATAATTACTATTGGAATTCGTATTAAGTTGATAATTCTATTTTGTTATATTTATCAGAGATATTATTTTTTACGTTTAGTGATCTGTTTTATATTTGGTAAATATATATATATTTATTAATATATGTATATGGAAATAATGCAACAGCAAATATCACTGTTCATTATACCTTATACCATCCCACTTCTGTCATGCCTCTTACCTCGCTCTGTTGTCATGCCCTTACCTCGCCCTGTTGTCATGCCTCTTACCTCGCCTGCTGTCATGCCTCTTACCTGCCCTGCTGTCATGCCTCTACCTCGCCCTGCTGTCATGCCCTCTTCCTCGCCTGTGTCATGCCTCTTACCTCGCCCTGCTGTCATGCCTCTTACCTCGCCCTGCTGTCATGCCTCTTACCTCGCCCTGCTGTCATGCCTCTTACCTCGCCCTGCTGTCATGCCTCTTACCTCGCCCTGTTGTCATGCCTCTTACCTCGCCCTGCTGTCATGCCTCTTACCTCGCCCTGCTGTCATGCCTCTTACCTCGCCCTGTTGTCATGCCTCTTACCTCGCCCTGTTGTCATGCTTCTTACCTCGCCCTGCTGTCATGCCTCTTACCTCGCCCTGCTGTCATGCCTCTTACCTCGCCCTGTTGTCATGCCTCTTACCTCGCCCTGCTGTCATGCTCTACTCGCCCTGCTGTCATGCCTCTTACCTCGCCCTGCTGTCATGCCTCTTACCTCGCCCTGCTGTCATGCCTCTTACCTCGCCCTGCTGTCATGCCTCTTACCTCGCCCTGCTGTCATGCCTCTTACCTCGCCCTGCTGTCATGCCTCTTACCTCGCCCTGCTGTCATGCCTCTTACCTCGCCCTGCTGTCATGCCTCTTACCTCGCCCTGCTGTCATGCCTCTTACCTCGCCCTGTTGTCATGCTCTTACCTCGCCAGCTGTCATGCCTCTACCTCGCCTCGATGTCATACCCTTACATAGCCCTGTTGTCATGCCTCTTACCTCGCCCCGCTGTCATGCCTCTTACCTAGCCCTGCTGTCATGTCTCTTCTCGCCCTGCTGTCATGCCTCTTACCTCGCCCTGCTGTCGTGCCTCTTACCTCGCCTCGATGTCATACCTCTTGGCTCTTTACTCTCTCTTCTTTCTTCAGTCTTATTCTCCATTCACCTCTAATAGGAACAAAATTGGGGTAGGAATTGGTAGGGCTAGGATGGAATGGAGAAGGAGTCGGTAGGGGTTAGGAGGGAAGCCCTTGCTGTGCAGAGTGGGTTTGAAGCCCTGAGACACACTGAGAGCTGAGAGACATCCACTCAATGGTCCTGTTTACTCGGTGTGGGGGACCCGGTGACCACACGACAACCTCACACTGTCAATAGTGGATGTAAATGAATTCTCTCTACATTGCATATGAGCTCATGGATGGGTTGAAACTTTGTACTCACCTAGTTGTGGTTGCGGGGGTTGAGCTCTGGCTCTTTGGTCCCGTCTCTCAACCGTCAATCAACAGGTGTACAGGTTCCTGAGCCTATTGGGCTCTATATATCTACACTTGAAAACTGTGTATGGAGTCAGCCTCCACCACATTACTTCCTAATGCATTCCATTTGTCAACCACTCTAACACTAAAAAAAGTTCTTTCTAATATCTCTGTGGCTCATTTGGGCACTCAGTTTCCACCTGTGTCCCCTTTGCATGTGCCCTTGTGTTAAATAGTCTGTCTTTATCAACCCTGTCGATTCCCTTGAGAATCTGAATGGGGTGATCATGCCCCCCCCCCTAACTCTTCTGTCTTCCAACGAAGTGAGGTTTAATGTGTGTGTGGTGTGTGGTGTGTGTGTGGTGTGTGTGTGTGTGTGTGTGTGTGTGTGTGTGTGTGTGTGTGTGTGTGTGTTGTGTGTGTGTGTGGTGTGTGGTGTGTGTGGTGTTGTGTGTGTGTGTGTGTGTGGGTGTGTGGTGGGTGTATTCTTACCTAATTGCGCTTGCGGGGGTTGAGCTTTGGCTCTTTGGTCCCGCCTCTCGACTGTCAAATAGAGGAGGGACTGTGCACAATCGTCAGCATTCACCACCACATTAACTGTCACTAACCCCACAAAAAACACCATTCCATTGCCTTATACAGTCTTATCTTTCCGTCCCATCCCAGGTCCTCTTCCATAACAATTCAGTTCCTTTTCCGTTTTCCTTTGCCACGTCTTGTTTCTGTTTTATTTACGACCAAATATTTGCTCAAAGATAAACCAATATGATATAAAACGAGTTTTTCAGAGTCGTTGCTTCTGCTCGCCTCCCAAATTGACCAGAAAATGTGTCTAAAGAAGCAGCCGGATCTCGACATCGCGTCGCAGTAGGGCAGACGGATCACGTCCTCCTGTCGCAAAGTTATCATAGCAATACTACCACCACAACTCCTGCTACCAGTACACTCCTGTCGCAACACAAAGACACTCAGACGAAGGAGTAAACTATCTTAGTGCAACACCACTGCACTCAGCCAACAGATGGAAGCAGTACCCCATCTGAGTACAACACCACCACACTCAGCAAATAGATGGATCAGTATATCATTTAGAAACACATCTTATTTTTCATTGATAACAGTCAGCTCCTCACATAAAAAATAATAGATCTCGTACACAAGATCCGAAAATGTTTTAGAGCAGAAATCACGGTATCAACAATGGAATGATTAAAAAAAAACAATGTACCATATCTCCTTTCATTGTATTTACAAAAGAAATGAATTCCTTTGTATTTGGAAATCATCAAACGATTCTCTACGCCTTTTCGAACAAGCGGAAACATCTTGATTTTGAATCTGTATTTCTCTCATTGTTGCTCGCTGTTCCGCTTCCCCGGAGGACTAGCAGGCCGCCCCACAGGAAGCAGTAAAGGGGGAGAGAAGAGAGAGAGAGAGAGAGGAGAGAGAGAGAGAGGGAGAGGAGAGAGAGAGAGAGAGAGAGAGAGAGAGAGAGAGAGGAGAGAGAGAGAGAGACAGAAAGTACACGGGAAATATAGATAACGGAAGCCTTTTGGTCTAAATGCACGAGTGGTTGTGTTATCTGGCATCGCAAAATGGGGCCAGGAAGGGGAGAGCGAGAGAGAGAGAGAGAGAGAGAGAGACAGACAGACAGACAGACAGACAGACAGACAGACAGACAGACAGACAGACAGACAACAGACAGACAGACAGACAGACAGACAGACAGACAGTCAGACAGAGAGTCAGACAGACAGACAGACAGGAAAAAGACAACGAAACAGATATAAAAACAGAGATAAAAACCAATGAGCAAGATGAAAGTCAAGAGAAGAGAGAAAGAGAGAGAGAATAGGAAAGGAAAAGGAAACGGGAGATTGAGGAAGAGATTAAGTTGGAAAAATACGGAGAGGTAAAGAGAAATAACGCCCAACGATGAAGAGCCATCGAGGACCATTATAAAGTGTTTGATAGATATTATTATATATATATATAGATATATATATATATATATATATATATATATATATATATTATATATATACATTAGCAAACAACATTTCAACAACATAGAGCCCTACATGTCTGTGTTGTTACACAACCTTCAACAACATAAAACATATAAGCGGTTTTGGGGGGTTCTGTCCAACGCCAGCTATCGCAAGGATCCCCACACGGCTACTGTAACTCAGACGGTAAAGAACGCACAGACAGTAAACAATAGCGAGACGGTAAACAAGAGACAGACAGTAAACAATAATCACATAAATAAGCAGGTGACAGACCGTAAACAATTACACAGAAAAACAAGTCCGACAATTATACAACAGAAAGATAGTAAACAAGTCACACAAATAAACAACAAACAGGCAGTAAACAACAGACAGACAGACAGACAGGCGGACCAGAGTAATTACAACAGACAATCAGCAACTATCCCACAAATAAACAACAGACAGTAAAAAAAAAAAAACGATATTCAGCTCGCGGAAGCTTTTCATTGACTTTATAATTGCTCGCTAATGACCATTAATGAGTCAGTTAAGCCGATCAATTATTAATCAATGTGTCTGGTATTTTCACGTTACCGTTATAGCAAATTCCGCAGCCACGTGACGCCCATGTAAAGTTCGTTAACTAAAGAGGCACGAAAGTCTAAAGTTCGTTAACTAGAGAGCCTTAAATGTAAAGTTCGTTAATTGGGGGATGCCACCCACCTCAGAATCACGCTAATGATAATTACATAACATAAAGGGTGTAACGAAAGAGAAATCAGTTAACCAGAAGGTCGTAAATCTTCTAAGGTTCGTTAATTAGCGAGAACTTGGCAGCCTTGAATTGTGTGAAGCGAATTACTGTTTTGGGCTTGAGGAGGGTAATGCCAGAACAATATACACCGAGGGTGTGTTGTGGAAAACACGGTGCAGTGCGGGTGCTTTAAGAGGCGAGTGTTAATGGGGAACGAGCCCGGTTAATGGAGATGAGCGAGTTAATGGGAATGTGGGAGCTGCTTGTGTGTTTACCTCTTCTTTTCGAGGGGCAAAAGTTTATAACCTTTCCCGGACGCTTCGTCAGTTTTGGGAGCTTCGGTTCAGCTGTTGTTGTTTTTTTCAGGGAAAATCAAGATAATTTTCATCACTACATAAATTTAAAAAGATAATGTATGATAGAAATAAATTGCATTTTAATAAGATTTCCTCTGGGCACCTCAGTGTGGGATACCAGAGGGCACCAGAGTGGTTACCAAGGGGAGGATATCATAGATTGCCATTATGAGGGAAGGATACCACAGTGAGGGGTATACAAAAGTAGTACAGGGAAGGTAGCCCATGGTTCCACAGAGAACGAGGTACCCACAGTGAGGGCAGTATACCGAGTACCACAATGAGAGTACCGCGACGAGAGAAGGCCCGGATACCACAGTGAGGTTATTTCAAGATACCAAAAGTTAGGGTGTGCTAGAGCACGACAGTCAGGGTATCTAATGGTACCAAAGTTAGAGTGTACCAGAACAAAAGAGTAAGGGATTCCATGGGTACCACAGCAAGGGTGTACCAAAGTACCACACTAAGGTACTCTGGGATACATATATATATATATATATATATATATATATATATATATATATATAGTATATATATATATATATATATATATATTTATCCATTTGTTATATTGTGTCCTGTCAGTGTAAATAAGTTGTTTTCAGTCAAACTTCAATTTATACAAAAACTTAATCACGAAACAGAATTTCAATAAGGAAAATCTTACTCTAGAGAAGATTTATGAAACTAATTACGTTTCTAGACAGCGAGAAGAACGTCAGAATCAGGAAGCGTGTGCACGGTGGCCTGAAAAACGAAGAGAATACGGAGACAACGGCGCTGGACATTTAAAGCTGCCCTGCAATTCATGACTGGCTGGAAAACCTGAACGGAACCGAGGATTCAAAGAAAAAAGCAATGACCGGTCTAAGAGGAAGAGAGAG
>WNGS01169217.1:12817481-12831586 GCA_020271785.1 Procambarus virginalis
AGAATGTAACCCAGCCCCCCTCGAGCGATTTTCATAGTCTTGAATAAATTTGTTATGAGATGTGATGTCTATAGATGTGAAGTTACTCCCGCCACTTACCTATGCAATTTCCTAATATATTTTCTGAGAGAAGGGAAGACGGGAAACGTGAGGATGGAGGAGGGATAAGGAAGGGAAAGAAGGCAGGTGAAGAGGGATAGAAAGAGGTGGGAGAAGTAGGTGTGAGGGGGAGGAAGGGGAGAGGGAATAAGGGGGGGGTAGACCATGGGGATGAGTGGGTAAATGGGGAGATGGGCGACGAAAGGTAGAATGAGCTGTGGGAGGGAGGATGGAAAGGAAATGTATGGTGTCAAATCTGGGAGGGTGTGTAAAAGGGGCAATGGATACGAGGGGGGATACCCGGGCACAACCGGATACCCCCCTTATTGAAACATCGACCGACCCTATTTAATGGGAGCAATTGGGCACACATCCCTCCCCTCCCCCCCCCCCCCACCTATATTGGTCAACCACCTAACCCCCTTCCCCCCCCCACCCTCAAACTCTCTTATCAATCACCCTTTCCAAAGTTGCGTGAGTTTATCTCTCTCGCAGATATTGAAGTAATGCCGCATACATTTCAATACCAGGAACATAAAATTATCACTTACTACAGCATGTAAATTATTTTGTGTTGCAAAACCGATTCCGATCTTGAAATTTAGCAAGAAATATATATTTTAATTATCGAGGATCGACCCCACAGCGTTTTTTTTTTATTATCAGGTGCCTGCTGTAACAACATCTATGTTATCCAAAGTCTGATTAACTGTCTCTCTTAAACGGAGTTACTCTCAACATTCTGTAGTGCAATGTCTTGTATATAAAGTCCTTTCACTCTGAAATGTCATTAACCGAAGTTTCACTCTAATAAAATGCACCAATTAAGTATCATTATTATTAGAGTCTGAAAATATATAAGAAATACCTTTAGAGCGATTGTTAATAACACCAAATCTATAGAATTTAATTGAACTGTAATTAAATTCTCTATTTATTAAGACAGGCATTTACGCAACCAATATCAGAGGTACAGTTAGCTATATTTGTTAATTTACTGTAATAAGATATTAAATTCAAGCTACTCAATGAATATTTAAATTGAAATTACTACCAAGTGTCCGTGTGACTGTCATGGGTAGATGAAATAACAACATTGGGTCAAGTCTGGCAACGGTAAGGGAAGATGCAAAATAGTTTACACATGTACACACAACACACATAAGCATACATAAACACACATACTAACACATAACCACACATTTGCAGGACAAAGGTGCGTGATAGAGGCCGAGCTGCATATGGTCCACATAGATTTAATGATTTGGAAAGGTTGTTTAAACCGTAGTTCTGCAGAGTAACTTCAGATTGTAAATCAACTATGCACAGTTACACTGCGCATCTATGCAGTGTTGTACCAAGCAGCTATGCACAGTTACACCTTCCAACTGTGCACAGTTACATCTCCCAAATGTGCGCAGTTAGCTCACCCCAACTGTGCACAGTTACATCTCCCAAATGTGCAGTTACCTCACCCCAACTGTGCACAGTTACCTCACCCCAACTGTGCACAGTTACCTCACCCCAACTGTGCACAGTTACCTCACCCAAATGTGCACAGTTACCTCACCCCAACTGTGCACAGTTACCTCACCCAACTGTGCACAGTTACCTCACCCAAATGTGCACAGTTACACAACCCAACTGTGCACAGTTTCACCACACACGAGCAATTCTCTACACTGATTTCGCTACTTTAAACAAAGAGTCTTTTTTTCCTCTCCAGTAAGTTGAAAATTGCTAGCAATCAAAATTTCCCTGCATAACACGTCACAACAAAAATACAATAGAACTTTCAGTTTGAAGCCTTCAAAATTATTTTATGTATCCCGGATGTAGTAAAGTGCGCTCAAAAGTGCGTTAAAAACTATTCACAGTCGTCTATTATTGTTGAAACTTTGACAGGAGGTCACAAAAGGACAGTTAATGTTTGTAAAATGTTTATGGAATGAAATGCCTATAAAATTCCACTGTACAATATCAGGCCCATCAGCGAGGCGTTGTGATACCCACTGGGATCCATATTGGGCGCTTGGGAGGGGTTTGAAGGGGAGAGGAGTTGGGGAGAGGTGGGGAAGTCATGGGAGAGGAGGAAGGGAGAGAGGGGTGAAAGGGGTTGGATTATCAGAAAAGGTCTTAGGAGAGCAGAAAGGAAAGGTTGAAACGGGAGGAAGGTGAATGGGAGGGAGGGAATTAGGATGGGAAAGAAGTGTCTGGCAAGGGACGGAGAGGGGAGAGGGATGACATGGTTGGGGATGATGATGAAGGGTTTCTTGAAGGAAGGGGAAAGTAAGGGGATTAGAGTAAAGGAGGAGTGTAGATAAGAAAGAATAAATGGTGTATGGGGTAGAGGGAGAAGGTGGCATAGGATGCTGTAGGAGAGAGGTAGTTCAAAAGGATGGGACAATGTTTGGAATGGTGTCGACGTGAATAAAGAGGACAAAAATATGTAGGATGGCGAAGGTAAGGTACCCGGCTATACCCGGGTCGCCCAGGTCTGTTTTTCTATCTTCGTATCTCTGTCTTTCTGACTCGTTGTGTGTGTGTCTCTGGCACAGTGTATGTCTGTCACTGCCTTTCTGTCTGTGTCTCTATGCACGTATGTCAATCGTTGTCTGTGACAGTCTCTTTGTCAATCTTTTTATTTTTGTCCCTATCTCTACATGTTTTTATCTGACTCTCAGTATCTATATGTTTACCCCTCTCTCTCTCTCTCTCTCTCTCTCTCTCTCTCTCTCTCTCTCTCTCTCTCTCTCTCTCTCTCTCTCTACGAACACCAATTTACCTTCACTGTGTTTTCCAGTATGTAGTGACTGCTTGTATATTTCCTCTATGATGCCGTATGGCAGTCCTGCCAGTGTGTGTTCAAAACAAATCTTCGTGTTGTTTTAATACCTTCAAATTTCATTTGTTTTGGCTGCTAGGGAGAGTGCAAGTGGCGCGTAAGTGATGAGTGGATGTGGACTTCGTGGGAGTGCATCTTCGTGAGTGTTTGTGCACACCTTAGTTTGTATGGTTGTTGTAGGGATTTCTTTGCGAAGGGGTATGTGTGTATTTACTGTTTGTGTCTGCAGAATCGAGCTATTAGCTCTTGGACCCCGCCTTTCTAACCAATCTATTTTTCCTCTATTATGTCTACTACATATATTTCTCTCTAAAACACACACACACACACACACACACACACACACACACACACACACCACACACACACACACACACACACACACCACACATCCCTAGGAAGCAGCCCGTAGCAGCTGTCTAACTCCCAGGTACCTATTTACTCCTTGGTGAACTGGAGCATCAGGGTGAAAGAAACTCTGCCCATTTGTTTCTGCCTCCGCCGGAATACGCCAGTAATATTTCCATCGTGTGATTCGGTCGATTTTAGCTTGAGTTTTACAAGTCAAATTGTCTATTGTTGTACCTGTAATGAGTTATGTGACGTCGCCTGCATAGCAAATTGTCAGTGAGCTAGTGTGTCCTGGGTCTGTGATATCTGTGTGACAGTATGTCTTGAGCTGGGATATCTGTATAATAGTATGTCTTGGGTCTGGGATATCTGTGTGCTAGTGTGTCTTGGGTCTGGGATATCTGTGTGCTAGTGTGTCTTGGGTCTGGGATATCTGTGTGCTAGTGTGTCTTGGGTCTGGGATATCTGTGTGCTAGTGTCTTGGGTCTGGGATATCTGTGTGCTAGTGTGTCCTGGGTCTGGGATATCTGTGTGCTAGTGTGTCTTGGGTCTGGGATATCTGTGTGTAGATATCCCAGACCCAAGTGTCCGAGCTTGGAGGCTCCCTCCAAGCATTAGGGTCTCCAGGGTGTAACTTGAGCGTTTCTATAGGAATATGATTTACATTGTTCTGTTGTCGAGATGCGTTTTTAAAAGAGGTTTTAAGTGGTAGGCGGATGATGAAAAATGTTACTCAGTTTGCATTTGTCCGAAATGACTTAAAAATACCCAGACAGCAATACATAAGATTATGTTTAATTGGTGAGAGGAGAGGTGGTTTCCCTGTGGAGAGGACGGGTTAATTTGGTTCTGTGTTTTCAGTGGTTGGCTGGAGGGAACCTGTCTCTCTTGATCGTGCTGATGGAGGGACGAACCATCACCACGGCACACACCACCAACCACAATTACAACCACAATTAATACTGTTAAAAAAAAAGCACACAACCACCATCAACCAGAGTGACATCAATGCGTCACCATCACCCGTAGCACCAGCATCATCATCACCCCACACCACCAGCACACGGCCATAAACATCCTAAAAATCCACCTACCACCATCAGCAACATATAACCACCATCACTACTTCTGCTAACCAGACACCAACAACACCACTATCACCGCCAGTTCCTCCCCCACACCACCACCATCAACAAACAACGCACCCGACAGCAGCACAAACATTGAGACCCCCTCCCCCCCCCACCCCCTCTCTAGCACCAGCACGGCTCCCCAAGTACCCTCGTTGGGGTCTCGTAACGATCCAACCACCTCGTTACTCACCGGCGCTAATGGGGTCGTTTGTCGCGCCCGCTGGACATGGTAACTGCCGTAAAGGGGTAATTATCGATCATAATAGGGACCGTATGAGTACATGTACACACACACACACTATATTATATATATATATATATATATATATATATATATATATATATATATATATATATATATAATCCAGAAGGATTCGAAACCAGATAGCCAGAAGCACCATGCACCATGGCGTACCTGGTTCCTTAACCACTCGACCACCGTGACTGTACAAAAGTCATTGGCAGCAGACGCTATATCCCCAACGACCCGACAGCACTTGGTGGTAAGCTTGGTGGTAAACACTGTTATAGATGATTACCACAAATAATAATATTAATAAGTATCGCTTGAACTTTGAACCTTATTAATCCTCGTTATTGCCTCGTTACGAAAATTGCGATATTAAAAAACGTTTCGTGACATTACGATACGTTAAAAATATTTATAAAGACAAATGACACCACCAAATTACAAATCTGGATTCAGTTTCTTTGCATCTTGATGACGTTGTTTGACTTCACACACACTCTCGTTACTAGAACTTGCTAACGCTATAAAATTGAAACATTACGACAACTTATGTTAATACACTTCTCGTTACTTAAAACATCAAGCTATTATTGATGCTTCTTACTACACGATGTTTGTTCATATGAGTACACATGTAGCATTATATACAAGGATGAATGGGAGGATTGTTGAACCCACATAACCGTTGTACACGACCTCGGTGCCTCCAAGGTCAAGGTAGGTGGCTGTGGTGCCTCCAAGGTCAAGGTAGGTGGCTGTGGTGCCTCCAAGGTCAAGGTAGGTGGCTGTGGTGCCTCCAAGGTCAAGGTAGGTGGCTGTGGTGCCTCCAAGGTCAAGGTAGGTGGCAGTAGTGCCTCCAAGACCAAGGAAGGAGGCTGTAGTGCCTCCAAGACCAAGGTAGGAGGCTGTGGTGCCTCCAAGACCAAGGTAGGAGGCTGTGATGCCTCCAAGACCAAGGTAGGAGGCTGTGGTGCCTCCAAGGTCAAGGTAGGAGGCTGTGGTGCCTCCAATGTCAAGGTAGGAGGCTGTTGTGCCTCCAAGGTCAAGGTAGGTGGCTGTAGTGCCTCTAAGACCAAGGTAGGAGGCTGTAGTGCCTCCAAGACCAAGGTAGGAGGCTGTAGTGCCTCCAAGACCAAGGTAGGAGGCTGTACTGCCTCCAAGACCAAGGTAGGTGGCTGTACTGCCTCCAAGACCAAGGTAGGTGGCTGTACTGCCTCCAAGACCAAGGTAGGAGGCTGTGGTGCCTCCAAGGTCAAGGTAGGTGGCTGTACTGCCTCCAAGACAAGGTAGGAGGCTGTAGTGCCTCCAAGACCAAGGTAGGAGGCTGTAGTGCCTCCAAGACCAAGGTAGGAGGCTGTAGTGCCTCCAAGACCAAGGTAGGTGGCTGTACTGCCTCCAAGACCAAGGTAGGTGGCTGTACTGCCTCCAAGACCAAGGTAGGAGGCTGTAGTGCCTCCAAGACCAAGGTAGGTGGCTGTAGTGTCTCCAAGACCACGGTAGGAGGCTGTAGTGCCTCCAAGACCAAGGTAGGAGGCTGTAGTGCCTCCAAGACCACGGTAGGAGGCTGTAGTGCCTCCAAGACCAAGGTAGGAGGCTGTACTGCCTCCAAGACCAAGGTAGGAGGCTGTAGTGCCTCCAAGACCAAGGTAGGTGGCTGTACTGCCTCCAAGACCAAGGTAGGTGGCTGTAGTGCCTCCAAGACCACGGTAGGAGGCTGTAGTGCCTCCAAGACCACGGTAGGAGGCTGTAGTGCCTCCAAGACCACGGTAGGAGGCTGTAGTGCCTCCAAGACCAAGGTAGGTGGCTGTACTGCCTCCAAGACCAAGGTAGGTGGCTGTAGTGCCTCCAAGACCACGGTAGGAGGCTGTAGTGCCTCCAAGACCACGGTAGGAGGCTGTAGTGCCTCCAAGACCAAGGTAGGAGGCTGTAGTGCCTCCAAACCCAAGGAAAAGTGATCTTGGTTCCCCCCCCCCCCTTCACTGGTCAAAGGACCAGTGAATGGGACTTTGATTTTTTTTTCCAAAATGGTTTAATTGCAACGCTGCTCTATAATTCTAAAAAATATATATATATACCTTAAAAATATAGAAAATAGGAACGTACCTTTAATTAGTAGATTTCTGTCCCACGATGAGCTGTTAAATTCACTTACCTGTAAAGATATAAAAAGATATTTAGAAGTATTAGTCACATGCCCTTATACACCTCAATCATCATACACTACATACATATTACAATCTTCACATAATTAATCACATTTTAATATATATATATATATATATATATATATATATATATATATATAATATATATATATATAGAGTAACGGGGATTAAGTTCACACTTGACGCTCGAGTTGTTGCTTACCTTGAACGGTGAGGGTAATGTGGTCCTTCGCCTTGTGAGGTCAGACTGGAGCACGTAAATTCCTATCCTCGTTCGGTAGTTCCTACAAAACACTGCATTTTCCAAAGTCAATATTGAGTCACGTTTGAAGTAGTAGTTGGGTTTATTGTCGTAGTTTCTTGCTTATTCTCATTGGTAATCACAAAGCACTTTTGGGATATATAAACACTATATTATAACACTGTAGTTATATAACACTATATTATAAAACTCTGTAGTTATATTAACAGTATAATATAAACACTGTAGTGATATAAACACTATAATATAAACACTATAGTGATATAAACACCGTTATAGACCCGCGTAATAACACGTTGTTTACCGTAACAACAACTATTACTTATGTCATTCAATTGTCACCAAACACACATTTGTTTCCATTTTCTTATCCGTCACTTAATGAATATTTTCCCCTTTCACTTTAGACGTTCCGTCTCACTTCAACACAGGTGACACCTTAATGATCTGACCCGCGGAATACAATGACCGAGACTGACTTTGTTTCGGGTTTCGAATGACCCGTTTCGAAGCCGGGTGGTGCTTCATAGTGCTCGTTTCATCGTCGATGACACTCGTCCTTTGGTTATATTCATTCCAGCAGTCCGTCCAATAACAAATGCCAAATGCTCGTTAATCCAGCCGCCAAACCTACACCACCACCAACCACCCACCACCACACACCACAACCACACCACCAACAAACCACCACACACACACCCACACCCACACCACCCACACCAAACCCCACCCCACACCCCCACACCCCACACACCACCACCACACCCACCACACACCCAAACCAACATTTCAAAAAAACCTCCACTTCGTTTGGGGATAGGGGGGACAGGAAGGGGAGTTAAGGGGTGGGCATGATCCCCACCCCATTCAAGATCTCAGGGGGAATCGAACCAGGGTTTGATTAAAGACAAGGGGGGACTATTTAACCACAAGGGCCACACAGCACAAATGGGGGGGGACACAGGGTGAAAACTGAGGGCCAAAGAGCCACAGAGATATTCAGGGAAACGACCAACTTTTTTAGTGGGTTTCAGAGTGTTGAAACAAAATGGTAAATTGTTCTTCGGGAAAAGTTTAACAAATGTTGGTGGAAGTGCTGGGGACCCTCCATACACGGTTTCAAGTGTAAAGATATGACGAAGGGGGCCCCATGGCTCAGGGAAAACCTGCTACACCCTGTTGATTGGACGGGTTGAAGATAACGGTGGGGACCCAAAGAGCCAGGAGGCTTCAAAAAAAAAAAAAACCCCCGCAAAAACAACAATACCAAGGTGAGTACAAAAGTTTTTAAAACCCATCCATGAGCTCCAATGCCACATGTAAGGGGGAGAGAATTCATTTACATCCACTGTTGACAGTGTGAGGGTTGTTCGTGTGGGGTCACCACCTGGGTTTTCCCCCCACCCCAACCGGGGAGTAAAAACCAGGGGGGGGGAAAATTGAAACAAAGTTGTATGTATTCCCAGCTCTCAAGTTGTGTCTCAGGGGCTTCAAAAAAAAAAAACCCCAACTCCCCCACCCAAAGCAAAGGGCTTCCCTCATACAAAACACTCTTACCCGGGGACTACTCCAATTCCAATTTCCCTAAAGGCCCCTACCAATTTCCTAACCCAATTTAAGGTGGTGTTCTCTTTAGAGGGTGAATGGTACAGTAAAGACTGAAGAAAACGGAAAGAGGAAGTAGTTGGTTACACACAAACGCCACGAGGGTATGACAATCGCGGAGGCGGAGGCTCAACGGAAGGCGCAGCGACACAGCCAGGGCCAGCAGCGTCAGGAGGCATGGAACAGACAGCAGGAGAGGTCCGGAAGCTAGGGAACAGCGGGGCGAGGTAAGAAGGGCCATCGGACACAGCAGGGCCAGAGGTCACAGCAGGGCATGAAACAGTGCAGGGGCGAGGTACGAAGGCATCGCCACGCCACGGCGCGCAGGTGTAAGTCAGGCATGGACACAGCTCGGGCGGGAGGTCAAGAGTGCACTATGACAACCTCAGTGGCCGAAGGGTAAGGAGGCACTGGCACAACAGGGCTGAGGTGAAAGGCAGGGCACAGGCTACGGTATCGAGGCATGCCAGCGGGGCGAGGTAAAGTAGGCACTGAACAGCAGGGCGAGTGTAAGGCCTAGGGCACGATCTCACCAGGGGCGAGGTAAGAAGGGCCAGGGAACAAGCAGGCGCGAAGGCGTAAGAGGCCATGGACAGTCAGCGGCCTGGACTCATTCGGTAAGGAGCAGGACATGGGACAAGGCACGGGAGGCGAGGTAAGAGAGGGGCATGGACCAAGCAAGGGCGTAGAGGTCCCGGAGGCGCATGGACATGAATTGGCCGCGAGGTAAGAGGGCATGCGGGGACAGCAGGGTGCGCAGGGTAAGAGGGGCATGCACAAACAGGGCGGGGTAATGTCTAGGCAGGACACGGCAGGGGCGAGGTCTCAGAGGCATGGGGGACACAGCTAGGGGCGAAGGTAAGGCAGGCATTAACCACAAGGGGCGAGGTAAAGGGGGGCGGATGGACAAACAGTGCCGGGAAGGGAAGGAGGCATGGACCCAAGCAGGGGTCAGAGGTAAGAGGTCATGGACAACAGGGCGATGTAAATGACAGGGGGCACTGGACAGCAGGGCGAAGGTAAGGAGGCATGGACAGAAGTCGCGGATGGTATAAAGGTTCAATTACCTGGAACAGTGGATATTTGGCTGTGGCATCTACTTCTCCTATACATACTATTAAATAATATATATTATTTTACCAAATATAAAAACAGGATCACTAACGTAAAAATACTATCTCCTGAATAAATATCCTAACCAAAATAGGTGGAAATTATCAAATCTTAAATACGGAATTCCAAATGTAATATTGTGATATATAACACTCTGACTAACATAGTTTGGATAGCCAAACAAACGAAGCACAACTTAAGGCTCGAGTGGGGGACCATCATAAGGCACATCAAGTCGTTATACAAGGAGTGAACGGAGAGAAGGGGGGACCACCAACCGCGCCCCAATCTATTTGGTTTGAAGCTCGACACAAGTAGGACTAAACCAATACAGGTGACTTAAACAAGGCCAAACTAACACAAACGGCAAGCCCAAACTACAACCTGTCAACAAAATGGTATTGCGGGACAAAAAACCACCAACCCAACCATCACACACGCCACCCACACCCCACCACCACCAACAACCACCAACCAGGCACCACACACCCACCACACCCAACAACACCCCCACACAACCCACCCACACCCAACACACCCAACCAACAATCACTCCACACAACACACAACACCCAACCACCCAACAACCAACACACACCACCAACCAACACACAACACACACACCCACACACATCACCCAACACCCACACACCGGGGCGGTAACTCGCGGGCTTCTGCCGATTGCCTCTATTCTATTTTTCAATGCTTGTTTCACAAAACAAAGGTCTGATCTAACCACATAACGGAATGTAAAACAATCCAAAGGGAAGAGGTGGACTCAGGAGGTATCAACTGGATGCCGTTAACTTGATGCTCACCTCCAGCCATGGCCGGAGGGAGAGGTCAAGGGGAGAGAAGGGGAAGGATGGGTGGGGGGGATATGGGGTCAAGCGGAACATGAGGTAAGTGAGGGACGTTGCCTGTAAAAGGCATACTGAGATTTGTGTTGCCAGTCGAGTTCGATTGGCAAAA
Source organism: Procambarus virginalis (assembly GCA_020271785.1). NCBI lineage: Eukaryota > Metazoa > Arthropoda > Malacostraca > Decapoda > Cambaridae > Procambarus > Procambarus virginalis. The sequence goes on from WNGS01169217.1 coordinate 12,828,277, forward strand.
ATCTAATAAGGCTTTCTTGAGGGAAGGGACCCTAAGGGAATGTGCAAAGTGAGTTTCTTTCTTTAAAATATATTCCGGATAAGTATCTGACAGGACGTGCAAAGCTATCATGCCTCCAGTATCGCGAAAGAAGGGTTCGGGAGTTGCAGAGTTTCGGATGGTTGATTAAACTTTTCAAAGCCCAAGCAGGGGAGGTGGCGGCACGGGCATGAATAAGCCCCCGTACCACTGTCCGGAGTTTTTCGGTCTGCGGGTCCTGGGCCGTGGGCCGCTGCTGGAAAGCCTGATGGACAACGCTGTGGACACAAACCGAGGCAACGGAGGTCCTAAGGCATTTTATTCCCCCCGGCCCAACTTAAGCCGTGGTCTTATACCTATTGCTTCTTGCTTAGTCCACAATTATAACTGGAAAATTTAACTTCCAATCTGGTCGGAGTCCTGGTTCATAACAGTTAGGGAATAGTCTTCTTGTAGACTTCTTGGGCCCTGAATTACTCCCACTTGGTCTGACCCATATTGTGATGGGATTACGGGCATATGCATGTTTGGTTTTATAGGGGAGGTGCTCCATGAAGGGGCAGGGAAAACGCCTACAAACAGAATAAGTGGCGCACGTGGTCCGGTTAGGTTAAGAACAGGATAAGGTCTCGAGTCGTTTGAAGTTAAAAAAAACATTTCTCTGTTCCGCATGTTTCAGCTCGGAAGAGGCACGGGGCTGGTTTTTCAGGAGTAAGATCCCAAATGGCAATTACTTTTTCAAAGGAATATTATTCTCGCCTGGCCCAATGGGGAGGTTTTGACGCCGGCAGATTAGAATTAATTGTTATTATGATTAGTACACTTCCCAATCTTTTGTTATGAAGTAAAAAAAAGAACGTGCCTGAAAAGATTTTTTAACAGGGGAAGTTTGTCTTAGGCAAACTGGTAAACTATTCCTAAATTTTGTGTATAAACTGGCAATTAACTCTACTAAAACCACGGTCTACTTACCATAGGTAAGCAGGGTGTACGTCCCCGCGGCCAATAATGCCTGTGAAAATTCCCTACCTCCTTTTCTGCCGGTTTGCTAAATACATAATATAGTGCCCTCTATTTGGGCCATTTTTTCTCAACTTTCATTTCTCTTCATTATCGGCTAACCCCCATACCCATCTCGTGGGGCCGGTGGGGAAAAGGGCTTACAGAGGCGTACATAAATCCTACGGGCTCACCCATAGCCCGTGCTACTTGTGGAACACTTTGGTTCCTGGTAGCGAATCTTTAAACAACAAACAACAACGGTAAACCATTAAATCGGCTTCAGGACTCTGAATCCCTCTAGGTTGCGTTTAGGCTAAGCAAATAAACATCCTTTTGGACCGGGCTATTTGGCAGCAATGATATCTTTATATATTATTATGGATGGGGGGTTTAAGAGTATGAAAGGGTCGGGGGGTGAATTTGCATTCCACTCACCAGGCAAACCGTTTGCTGGTGGTGTGGCCACACCTTGTCTTACATGCCATCGGTTCTCGCTGCCTTCTGGGGACTAGGACAAGTGAATTATATATATCCTTATTCTTAGATTTTTTATAACTCAGAAATATCTGAGAGATCCTCTGTATTCTAGTATATATGCTTTGTAATCCTTAGGTCAAAATATGAATCACTTAAAGGAGAACGAACTCTGTCAACTAACGAGGGACTCAAAGCCTAGATGTACTACGCTGTTGAACGCAAATTGAATGAAAATGAACTGAAAACATTTCATATAATTCTACATATTGGCATAAAGTAAACCAAGCGATAACTCAGTGTGTGTTATATTGGCATTCTGGCCCAAGGGGGCAATTTGCTGGGGACTACACAAACGCATTTTTTTTCAAATACACAGGGAAAACCAATGAAACAAGGGGCCTCTCGGGCAAGCCCAACGAAGCCAGGCCTTTCCTCGCAAGCTCCAAACGAGGCCAGGGCTTTCTCGCCAGGCCCCAAACGAGCCAAGGGACATCTCCGCAAGCTTCCAAAAACCGAAGCCAGGGGCTTCCTCGGCAAGCATCCAAACGGAGCCAGGCCTCCTCGCAAGCCACAACCGTAGGCCAGGCTTCTTCTCGCAAAGGCCCCTATAACGAGGCCCAGGGCCTCTCCGCATAGGCCATTCAAACGGAGCAGGGCCCTCTCCTGCCAAACGGCCCCCAACGGAGGCCAGGCCTTCTCGGCCAGCCCAACGAGCCAGGTCCTCTCGCAAAGCTCCAAACGAGCCAGGCCTCTCGGCAAGCCCCAAACGAGGGCCCAGGGCCTCTCTGCCTAGCATGCGTAAAACATAATTTAATAAACTCTGGCCTATATTTCATCTTGATTCTAAAAAAAAAAGGGTTCTCTGCGGTTTTAATGCCCCGATAAAATTACCATTATTTATGAGGAAGTTTTCTTCCACAATTGTAAGCGTAACAAAATTCCTAATTCAAATGGGAATGCAAAAAAAGGCGAAGGGTTCGTGTGCAACTAATGATGAAACCAAAAATGCCCCAGGGGTGTATAATTATCTGGGACAACAATGGCAAAATTCAAAAACCCTTATAATATATAATATATATTATATATATATCTATAACTCCATAATTAGATATATACTATACTATATATATAGATAGATATATATATATGTAAAGGACGCAGTAAATTATGTTCACATAGGGCACGTCCAAGTAAAGGATCCAAATAGTGAATATTTGTTATCTTGCTTTCACTCAAACCGCTGCCACCACTATCTCCACTACAATTATTGGCCAATCAGAACCTAAAAACACCTCACCTAATCTGGCGTCGAAATATGCACAATATGGCTAATATCATTATATAATACCTTTTTTTTGGTTTGGAAACCTCCTATTTTGATATGGAAACACACATGGTTGGAAATGATGGGCCTGCAGCTGTCAAAACCCGTTCCTCAACACAAGGGCTGGTTTAAAGCAGTCGGGGCCCGTCCTCCCCGAAGACACATTGCAATCAATAAACATTTCCAATAGTCCAGGGATTTATTTTTTAACATACTGTGGTATTAAACAACAGATCAGTTGTTCTCATCAGGGTAAGATTTAATGGCTTATCATGGTCGTAAAAAATTTTTTGTGTATAGTTAGGCGTAGGTTAGGGTTAGGTGTTTAGGTTCTGTGTGGTGTTTATACTGTATGTGAAGAGTACGTGGGTGAAGCATTTATAGATATGTGGGTTGAACAGAGGTCCGAACACTTGTTCCGGTAAGTGTTCGGGACGTCATCAGTTGTGAGTCGTGTTTATAACGTGTTTTCCCTTCAGTAAACATGAG
>WNGS01169217.1:12831611-12851795 GCA_020271785.1 Procambarus virginalis
CTCTCTCTCTCTCTCCTCTCTCTCTCTCTCCTCTCTCTCTAAAATTATCAAGAAATTCTCGGAAATTACCCAAAGAAAATTTTTTTAAAAATTTGCAAGCCATAAAAAAACATTTTTTTCACATATTAAGAATTTATGTAAATTGCTGGGTAGTGACGCACTGAAATCATTCCCTCGCTTTACGTTATATTTTATATTTCATTTTCCCTGTGACGTATGAACGAACAGTAATACTGTTGTGAGAAGACCTATGGAGCAGTGTTGAAATTGTGATAGAATCCATAAGACATTGTTGAATCTCTGATTGAAGCAATAGTGCTGTTTAGAGGCTATTATAGAAACAATGAGACGTTCACATGTATGATGGGACGCAATGGGGCAATTTAAATGATAAGATAGAAGCAATGGGAAAGTGTTGGTGCTTTGATTGAAGCAAAGGTACATTGCAAATGATGCGACAGAATCAATGGAGCAGTATTGACGTTCTGACTTAATCTATTATGAGGCTGGAATCTCGAACACAAATAAACAAATTTCGAGACGATATTGATGCCAAATATATACAAAATGCAAATATTTTTTAGTTAAAAATTATTCTAGACTTTTGACTAACGTAAAATTGTACCTAATTATAATCCTTGGGTCTTAAAACATTCTTGACAATATTATATATATATATAATAATATATATATATATATATATATATATATATATATATATATATATATATATATATATATATATATATATAATATGTTAAGAACTTTATATGGAAGCTCTACATCCAGGTTTTTTAAAGAGATATATTTTTGTTAATATTGGTTAAATGATATATTAATCTGAATACTCAGTTTATTTATATATTTTCCCAATTTAGTTTTCCCTTAGATGTTATGTTTTATTGGTATTTTTTCATATTTAAATGTATATAAAACACAAACAATTATACCGAAGTGAATATAAGTTATATGTACATTGCAGCATTATAACAAATAAGATAAATGAACCAAGTACAACATGTCTGTATATTATTTCATATGCATATGTATATTATTTCATATGTACATTCACAATGAGACTAGAAAAGAATGATATACATAAATGTTCTTGCTGCTTCTTGAAGTACATACACTATACACGTTTACTATACTCATGGACAATGTTCTGAGCTAAAGTATATTCAAGCAGTGAGCTCAGTTTAGGGTTATAGGCCTCAAACCACACACCATATTAAAAAAGAACAATGAAATATACCCACTGAGAATCGACTCTAATTCTGAGCTCTTCAAGCTACTAAGTTATTCTCTTTGGCTGGAAACGTGACCAAAACGAACATGGCAGTCGATAGACCCAATACTAAAGCTCTAAATCTATGTATTTATATAATAGATTCTGTAGAACGCTCGTGGAAATTGTTTGTGTGTCGTGTTCACCAGAATGAATTCTGGTCTGTGTTCTGAGAATCTGAACTCTGACCGCCGTGCAGGACGTTCACTCCTCTTGTTTACTTGTTTAGTCTTGCTTTTCTTGGGCTTTACCAGAGATCTGGGGTGCCCGTTTTCTCCAAAGATAAAGCACCGTGAGATCACTTTTAATAGGGAGACTATGACACTGGATTTTGTTAAGAGTTGGAATTTTTTGTTCTCTCTCTCTCTCTCTCTCTCTCTCTCTCTCTCTCTCTCTCTCTCTCTCTCTCTCTCTCTCTCTCTCTCTCTCTCTCTCGTTTCTCAACCAGAAACAACAACAAATTCCTGGATCAATACAAAAAAAATTATTTTTTGTTCTTGACTATTTCCATCACCAACTCGACTCCATAGAGCTGGTCTTTCACAAGCCTGTCAGTGGCTCAACCCCTCCCTGCATCATGCATATTCACTGCTTTCCAATACTGGCTGACCTTTTCACGGTACCGCTTGCTCTCTCTCTTTTATCAGTATTTTTTAATCTGTCTCTCTCTCTCTCTCTCTCTCTCTCTCTCTCTCTCTCTCTCTCCCTCTCTCTCTCTCTCTCTCTCTCTCTCTCTCTCTCTCTCTCTTTTGGGTCATATGTAAGACCCACTCCCGAGTATGCAGATCAGGCATCGAACTCCTACCTAATAAGCACACAACAAAGCCGGAAAATACCCAAACATATGTAAACAAAGCTTGTTCCTAAGCTGAAGGGACTAAGCTACTACAAAGGCTGATGGAACCCGACCTCACCACACTGTAGGAGATGAGAAATAGCACGAACGTGATAACATCTAAAATTCTAAAGGGGACTGATGAGGCTGACAGAGAAGCAATGTTCACAGTTAGGAAGATCAGAACGAGAAGGTATAGATGGAAATTAGAGTCACAGAGTAGTCATGGAGATGTTGATGAAATTATTTAAGATGAATTAGAGACACAGATTAGTCAGAAAGAACTTTTTAATGGTTACAATTGTAAGGGGTTTATGCTAAATCAATACACAAATATAGTTGTAAATATGGTAAAAAAATAACTAGCAAACAGTCATGGCATTGAACTTCAAGATGTTCTTGAACCGAAGCTAAGAGATGATAGACTGCAAGAACATCTAGACGAGTACATACATATATACGTGATACACATATGTAAATTTATACACCTACATTCAAATATACAGTCACATATACGTCCATATATTAAAAAAAAGAGTCAGGCCATTCTCCAGGGCGTTCTCAGAGAGAGAGTATACGTATGAATTATTAGTATAATGAAAAATCCAATGTCATAGTCTCCCCCCTAAAAGGTGACGTACAAGTGCTTTGTCTAAGGAGAAAGAGAGCACCCCAGACCCAAGGTAAGGCTGAAGCTATGCAACACTACACAAAAAAGTGACCCTCTTGCTCATCGGATTTTCTCCCTTTCCTAGAATTCAACTTAGATTTCATTTAAGTAACCATAACACACTGGCAATACTTCCGGCGAGTGTTTGTAAACAATTTATTAGTCTGTAGACGTTTGTAATAAAAGTTAGAGGCATGTTGGGAGTCATTTGCATAAGGGTCGCAGTCTACACTTATTTCGAGAAAGCGAAGTAAATCTATACTTAAATCCCTGGATTTACGTATCACTCTGTCAAACCAAGATAGCCTGACAGATCGTATATACGTCTGCAGATGTATATGATATGTATACCGCCGCATTGGAAACCTTTGCCATTCTTGTTATTATTGCCTATAATGTTGCCGTAAAATATGTGTGATAAAGTAATATTTTTATAGAATTTTGTATATATAAGAGTACATATAATTTCCAGTGATAAAAATGGAAACTTGTACCCAAATAAGCCAATATAATATTGGCTGGTAAACACTGGTAAAACTGGAATAAACTTGGGAATGAAGTTTTTGGAGGTTGACCCCATACACGTGTTGTGGAGTGCTGGAGGTAGACTCCTTACACGGATTGTGTAGTGGTGAAGGTGGATTACACTCACTGATTGTGGAGTGGTGAAGATGGATTACACTCACTGATTGTGTAGTGGTGAAGATGGGTTACACTCACTGATTGTGGAGTGGTGAAGGTGGATTACACTCACTGATTGTGGACTGGTGAAGGTGGATTACACTCACTGATTGTGGAGTGGTGAAGGTGGATTACACTCACTGATTTTGGAGTGGTGAAGGTGGATTACACTCGCTGATTGTGGAGTGGTGAAGGTGGATTACACTCACTGATTGTGAAGTGGTGTAGGAAAACCGTACACGTGCAGTGCATCGGAGGAAGGAAACTCCATCCTCCTGGAAAGAGGAAACCTGGAAGCCCTACCTCCCTGTGGATATCATCTTCCCTACCCCTCTGAAGATTTCCTCCTCCCTGGACAAACACCCACGTCTGGAGATGTCCTCCATCCCGTGGAGACGCTCCATCTCTCACTATATCCACCCTTCTCAAGAACACCATCTTCCCCCCCTCTCCCCTTCAGAGATTTCGTTCATTCCATGCCCAACTTCTGCAGCGCACCTGCGGCAAATGTCCACTTGGTGTGGCCGCTGCTCCGACTGCAGCCATCTGAGAGGTCAAACTACGCCCAAGCTGACCTCTCTCCTTCAGCTGGTATTGTCATCATCTCACCCCCATTGTCTCCTCTGCCCTTCTTCCATCTCTTTTCATCTCCACCATCCATCCCACACCTCCAGCATTATCTTCATCCTTCCCCACCTCTATAACCATCTTTCCCCATCTCCACCATTGCTCCCCACCTCTACTATTAATATTCTACCCTCCACTACCGCCCCCATCTCCCCCCCCCCATTCCTCACCCCATCCCTCATCTCCATCCCTCACCCCCATCCCTCATCTCCATCCCTCACCCCCATCCCTTACCCATCCCTTCCCAGCCCTTGGCCAGGAAGGTGGCAAGTATGGTTCCATGATCTTTAAGGATTTCATAAATTCAAGAAGCAATTCTTCCTTTGATTGCCATGAAAATAAAACAGTAGGGGAAAAATACATAATTATAATACTATAATTAAGCTTGAATTTGTCGGTCGCTGCCGACACATTGATCAAGATGACTATTTTGTTCACTGTAGCGATGATCATTAATCACTGTCAAAAAGTTAAGATGTTGAAAAAGATGAAACTAATGGGATATTAAGGTACATAAAAGAATGAGACGAAAAATGGTAAATAATCTCGAAAAATATATATGAATATGAAGTGAAAGATAGAACAAGAGAAGGATTGGGGAGAGAGAGAAATAAAAAATAAGAAGACAAAGGAGAAACAAAACCATAAAAGAACTTATAACGATAGAAGAAAGAAAACTATTATTTTAAACAAAACAATTCCTCCATCTCTTTTTCGTAAGCTGACAGGTGATAAGGGGAGACCTAGCGAACGTTCTCGCTAAAATAGAGGCAAGTGGTTATCGATAAGCGAGTCAAGGAGTCGGCAAGGTCCCAAAATTCCCTACTCCTGAACACCGGCACCCTGCCACGGAGATAACAGGGGGTTCCGAACGAAAGCAATTTGGTTTTAATACTGTTATTGGTGCTGTTGTTTTGGGATCCCGAGCCCGGAATGGGATTGGATCCTGGAGGGTACCGGCGTCTCGTGTAAGTATGTATTGCCGGCCGCCGCAATGTAAACTGAATTGTTATTTCTGGTGGTGTTGCAAGGTGGATGGTGAAGGTGTTTACAGCCGAGGTCTTGCTATGCCTGGTGTTGCTGAGGGGCCTCGCTGTACCTCCCTGTCTATTGACGCTGGGAGGGGGGGGTTGCTGTACCTCCCTGTCTACTGATGCTGGGAGCAGGGGTTGCGGTATTTCCCTGTCTATTGGCGCTGGGAGAGGGAGTTACTCTATTTCTCTGTCTATTGACAGTGGGAATGGATTACTATATAACCCTGTCTATTGGCTCTCGAAGGCGGTTGCCGCATCGTGCTGTCCATTAACACTGTGAGACGATAGCCGTATCGCCTTGTCTCGTATTGCTGGAAGGCGATCAACGGATCTCTCTGCGGGACGGTGTGTGACCTGCAACCAACACAAGCAACACAGAGTCAGGGGCACCGCACTAGAACACGTGCTAAGTGCATTGATGCGATGATGCTTCTGTAGAGTCCTTTAACTGTCTAGACGAATGTTAAAGCATGAGTTTAAGGAAGAAAGTCAAGCCATTTTCCTCTTTTAAACGGTAGTCTTTAAGGAGCCCCCTGATTTGTTTGAAAGTGTTTCTTTGCTTCTTAATCACTCCATCAACACCATATCTGTCTCCCGTTTTACTCTGAGGCTTATCAGTGACCGAACTAGTTGCTCTGTGCACCTCTTCATTACCTTCGCTAATCATCACAACTCTGCACCACGGATCGTTAAGGCCCTTGTTGATAATTTCTTACAATATTCGGATTTCACAACTATCATACATGAGGCATTATCTCCTCTTGCGTCGTTCTTTTCTCCATACTCTGTGAACACTCATTCTCTCATCTTTCTCGGCTCTTACGCAGTGCGGTATAGGTGATTGCTTCTTGCGTCTCTGTCCACTACTTCTTGTGCATCACTTCTCTCCTGTTATTGTTCCGGTTGTCTAACATATTCGCCATACATGGCACGCTCCTGCTCTTTCTAAGATATCTATTTACCTTCCAACTCTCATCCATGACCATCCCCAACACTATTTCTTTCTTTTTACCCATTTCGAAGTCCAGCCTTGACTCCCAAGATCACTCCCACCACTCCCAAGATCACTCCCACCACTCCCAGGGCCTCTCCCACCACTCCCAAGGCCTCTCTAAACCCTTTCTGACTTTCAAGTCTTCAGAAGCGTCCTGCCCCAGAGGCCACAACAATCCCTCAAAGTCAAGGATTACACTAGTCAAGCCTTTAATTCCTCTCACGCTATGAATAATGAAGGCGCCCATATCTAAATAATCCTGGTTCAAGATATATATTTCTCACATGAGCTAATACAGGGTTGACATCTCTCTGGTCAGAGCAAATTATTTTTCGGTCAGACCAATAATCTAATTAATGTCGACGGTATCCTCCAACAGCTCGAGGTAATTTTTTTCTTTTCTTGAAAGACAGACTAGTCAATGTTTTCCATGGTGCGTAAATCATATTCCCTCTCCTTCACCACATTCATTTTCTCACACCACCTTCCCTACCTTAACCTGCTTCATTTTCCATCACCTTCCATGCCCTTCACTACAACCCTACAAATAGAAAACCCTTCAATTGCTTTCAATCCGCACTAAAAAAAAATCTAGTCTTTCATAAACTCTACAAATACCTTCAAACGTATCGAGTAAGGTTTCAATCTTCTTATATTACATATTTACCTTCAGCACCTTCCCCTCTAGTACGCATTCACTTGAATTCATCGGAACAATAGTGATTTATCTTACAGATCCGTTGTTCAATCCCCGATGGTCCAATTAGTTGGGCAATGTTCCTTTTGCTCCTTCCACATATCCGACTCTTAATATCCATTCCAGGGACTGTAAAGTCACACTAATTTAGCATTTTTATCCTGATCATCACCCCTACTTTTCCTATCAAATAATCAAAGAATCAGGATACCAAGCATCCTAACAAGGAAGCTTCGACCAGACCGATCTCCTCCCGTGTTCAAAGGTATATTTTCCAACATTAACTCCTCCAAAAACAAGTAGTGCGATATAGCTCATCGTTTGCCGGACAAATTAGTTAGGATTTTTTCGTCTCCAAGTTTTAATGGAAGTGTAATTCGTTTCCGTGAGCTCTACACACAACCTCGAGGATTTGTTGTCGAGGGAAGTTGCATACCGACGGTCTCGTTAAGATGCTGTTTGGCGGGACTTAATTTATATGAAGGAGAGGTAAATATGACAATATGTGGGAGGAAGAGTCGGCTTGTGTGTATGTCAGATGGAAGGGGGGGGTGGAAAAGAGGGAACAATCCGGGGAAATCGCCAAGCCATTACGACTATTTAGCACTTGGAAGGGGTCAGGATAAGGATTGGGATGGAACGGGGGGGAAGGGAAGGAATGGTGCCCAACCACTTGGACGGTAAAGGGACGGGGGTGGAAACAGGCATGTGTGTGTATGTGTATTTATTATTTACATATGCTATTTGTCTGCAGAATCGAGCTATTAGCTCTTGGAACCCGCCTTTCTAACTGATCTATTTCTCCCTCTATTATATCTACTACATATATTTCTCTCTTATACACTCACACACATCCCCAGGAATCAGCCCGTAGCAGCTATCTAACTCCCATGTATCGATTTACTGCTTGGTAACAAGGGCGTCAGGGTGAAAGAAATTCTGCCCATTGTTTCTCGCCGGCGAAGGGAATCGAACCCACCACAGGATCACGTGTCCAGCGTGCTATCCAGTCAGCCACCGACCCCCTTGTGTGTGTGTGTGTGTGTGTGTGTGTGTGTGTGTGTGTGTGTGTGTGTGTGTGTGTGTGTGTGTGTGTACCTATTCAATTGTTCACTATATCCTAACACTGAAAATAAAATCATCCTAGTACCTGTATTTCTCATCTGTGTATTTAATTTTCATTTATATCCATTTGTTCGTGTACTACTCATGCTAAATAGTTCGACGTTTTTCTGTCCTTTCTATTCCACAGAGTATTTTGTATGTAGTTTTCATGTTTAGCCTGGGACTAGTCTGATGGCATACCGCGGAATTTTATTTGATGGTTAATGAGATACTTCATGATGGTCCCGCCTATTTCTGAGTGTTCTAAATGTTATACAAGTTCCGGAAGTATTTTACCCAGAGTACTAAATGCGAATATTATGTTCGTCATCCTGTCGAAATGCATTTTGTCTCTGTTCGACTCCAGGTGGGTTGCCTTGGCCAGGTGGTATCTTCTGTCCGGCTTCTTGTTCCGAGCACCCAGCTCTAGTACTTTGCACTTGGTAGAGGTAAACTCTAGTAACCACTTACGAGACATATTTCGTGTAATATCAACCATCAAGTCTTTTTCTCCCTATACGATCCCAGGAGTGTTTGTTTTCCCACTTTGTTATCACTCCACCTTCCTATCATGATCACTTAGCTTCAATTCTGATAAGGCGAGCACAAGAGCTTACGCTCGATACGACTAACACACACATATGAGTACAGTTAACAGGTGAAAACACACACACACACACACACACACACACACACACACACACACACACACACACACACACACACACACACACACAAAAAAAAAAAAAAAAAAAAAGTTAGTAAACAGTTGGTTGACAGTTGGGAGGCGGGCCCAAGAGCAAAGCTCAACCCCCGCAAACACAACTAGGTGAATACACAGATAACCTCTCAAGAAGCAAAGAAGAAAATGAACATTAAAGCACAATAAAGTTGAGAAAGTGGGCAAAAAACACACCAAGCTCTTAAGAGAGAGATAGCTGATGTCAAATCTAAAAGTGAGATCCAGGCTGCTAAATGGGTGTGTTCACTCACCGAGATAAGTGTTTAAGATAATGCTGAGAAAATAGTCTTGGAGTGAGATTCAGGTGGAGATGAAAAGGGTAATTTACCTTTGTGATATACGAGAACATACATGAACATGATCACACACACACACACACACACACACACACACACACACACACACACACACACACACACACACACACACACACACACACACTGGAAGAAGCTCCTAACAGCTGTCTAACTCCCAGGGACCTATTTACTGCTAGGTAACAGGGGCATCAGGGTGAAAGAATATCTCCCCATTTTGTTTCTCACCGGCGACAAGAATCGATCCCCGGTCCACAGAATTGCGTGTCCAGCGTGATGTCCACTCAGACACCAGCGCCCGTGTGTGTGTGTGTGTGTGTGTGTGTGTGTGTGTGTGTGTGTGTGTGTGTGTGTGTGTGTGTGTGAGGAGAGAGAGAGAAATACATGACAGAAACAGGTCAGGAGCCATCTCATTAGACAACCGACGGTCAGAAACGCCGGGTCCAAGAGCTAATAGCTCGATTCTGCAGAGAACGAATAATAAAGACAATCTTTAATCTCACTAAAAATATATACATATTCCTGTACCCTAGTTGTCTCGTCTCCTTCCTTCTGGTATTTACACACGGCCCCCATTTTCTTCCCACACCCTTGTATGTCCCATTACCACTACTAGCGTTGAGACTTTCCACCCAACTTCCCTGAAAATAAACATTTAATTACTCTCTAGGAGACTTGAACCACGCCCACGCCCACGCCCACGCCGTATAATTTATATGATGCAGGCGTGGATCACTAATTCCTCTTAGCTTCAGTAGTAGCCAGACAAAGTAAAAAAATCCAGCTTGGCAGTAGTAGTTGTCCTTGGAATCGTTCCTTATTATGGCTACTCAATAGCCCAGTTGATAGATCTTCGGCCTCACACGCCTGGGGTTCATGGTTCGAGTCACCTAGAACCCAGGTGAAGGGAATTATTATTATTTTTATTAGAAAATCATTGGAACATTCCGGGGATTTGAACCAGCGTTCTGGCTCTCCCCAGCCTTGCGTTGGTTGGAATCCTTGGAGTGGTCCAATAATTTTGGCAAAGAATGATATCACGCCAGTGTGATTTCCTAGTGTGTATTATTATTATTATTATTATTATTATTATTATTATTATTGGGCAGATAGTAAGACACAATAATGTGACTGAAATTAATATCCAACCCACACATCGGAAAATATAGGAATTGTGCGTTGAAAATCTATTTTAAATATTTCAGTATTACCATTTTTATTTTGGGTTAATTATTTGCTTGTCCTGTAATTCACGATTACTACACATGATCTGTCGATGATGGTTTTATGAGAACATAACCACATTATTGCTATAGAGTAACCATATTCATATACCTGTTTGAATTCTTTACATGACACACCTTAGGCTGAATGTGTGTGAGTTGCTCTGCGCCTGCGGGAGTCTACCTTCACCAGATAACCTGCCACGCTCTCTGGTGACGATGCCCGAAGCCTATCTAGCGTTAATGCACCAATTTTTCGGCACTCTCTCCAGCTAGCAAATATTGCACGAACATAAATCCTCGGGACTATTACAGCCCGTCTTTGGAATCGCAGTCACTTTCCCAAATGGCTGGAGGACACAGAAAGATTTTACCGTCAGGCTGGAGACTTTAGATATGACGCTATCTGTTTCACTCCTGGCACGCCTACCGGGTTTTCTCCACCAGCCGACTCGAAAGAGAAAGTATTATGACCAATTGTTCGTCTTGGAGGAGAGCCTCGTGGCAGACAACCTGGATCAAAATTCATCAAGCACTTAAGTGCCCACTTAAGTGCCTCGATCGTGGTGGCTGAGTCTGTATTTATTAAAGTGTTTACGAGCTCCGGAGCGCTACGAGGACGTCCTCAACACAAGGGTATATTATTGATATGGAAGTTCGAGTAGTACTTGCGAGATCATGAATTCTTTGTAAATACAGACTAAGACTCCATGGCTTACACGTCTCGTAAGTGGACTCGTAAGTGAGCACGTAAGTGGCCTGTGAGTCCTGGCCCTGAACTGTAGTGATTTTCCTCTTATGACCCAGCTGATCAAAATCTCCTCTGTAAATCTTGTTGAGTTGTCCACGACAGGGGACGAAAGAAATATTTCACATCAAGTGCTTAATGCTAAGTTTACCGAGTGCATAATACCGGGCCAGTGGGACGTTTCGCTGCTTGTCAAGGAACATTAAGTTAATATGTAACAATGTAATATGTACATGCGTTTCTGAGAAGGCTCCAAAGCACTTTAACATCTCGTGCAACGTTACTAGCTGTTGCTAGTGTGCTGTGGAAACATGTAATGTTTTATTAACGTAACTGAAGAAAACCCGTTCTCACCTAACCTAGAGAAATTCCATAAATAAGCCCCAGAAAACGAATACACTAGACCCCGCACCTGTTCCAGGTAAGTCTACTACGGGCTCACCATAGCCCGTGCTACTTGGAACTTTTTGTTCCAAGTAGCGAATCTTAAACAACAACAACGAATACACTAGAGAGTAATCAAACAGTGAATAAGAGCTTCATCCTCACTGTATTAAAATCTAATTAAATTACTCAGATAAGGCAAACTCGTAAATACATTTCGTCAATAAAGATGTTAATAAATAATCAAACTGAGGGCGGCTAGCATAACGGTCGTCTGAACGTTGTCAGTCCGTGTAAATCTTCCACCCAAGCAATAGGTCTCAACACCGTACATGGATCGCTCATCTCTTATTATGCAAAAACTATTAATACGAACGAGACTTAAACCAGAGGGGGAGACCCATCACAGCGTGGAGGACACTGAAGCGCTGTGCTGCTCTTGACCCCAGGCAAATGTCCTAAAGGAATTCAGAGAGCAATAAACGATCAAGTTTTTATCTTGATGGATCATGATAATTTAAACCATTTATAATAAATGGCTTTAACTCCACCTAACATAATAATTCCAGGTGGAATTTATTCTCTCTCTCTCTCATTCTCTCTCTCTCTCTCTCTCTCTCTCTCTCTCTCTCTCTCTCTCTCTCTCTCTCTCTCTCCTCTCTCTCTCTCTCTCTCTCATCACACACACACAGCAGCCGCCGTCCATATCGCACGAGCAGCGGACGTTCGTGAACAAAGTAATTTCAACTTGTAGGAAAGCAGTAAGGCGTTTAATTCCTTTCGGCCGATTGAGCACATAAGAGTCTGCTGTGCATGCCAGGCGCTGCTGACTCCACCTGGACACCAACGCCGCCGCACGAGAGATCCTGCTACGAGCTCTTGGCGATAGCAAAGTAGCCCGTAGTGATCCCTGTGGGTTATCACCCTCTTGGCCAGACAGGTGGTGGAGTTTCGTCAGCTTGTGTTGCTGGCGTGTGAGTCAATATTGCTGGCTTGCCTGCTGCAACATGCCTGATGCTGGCATTATGCCTGCTTGTATGTATACCTATATAACTACCTTATGCCTGCGTACATGTATACCTGTACGTCTGCCTTATTTCTGCATATATGTATACATGTATGCCTGCTGACCAGATTGCTTCTGCATAACTAATACTTGCCTCCTTACCTGTATGCCTGTAACCAGGGATACATATAATTAGGCCTTAAGCTTAATTATGCATATCATTAAGACTCAAGAATACATATCATTAAGCCTTAAGCTTAATTATATGTATACCTGTTTATTGCCAACTTTCTTACATGCCTGTATTCTATCCTTCATTTCTGTCTTTCTGTAACCTGTGTGTGTTTTAGTCTAGGATGCAAAAATTGTAAATACATTTTGTCAGTAAAGAGGTTACAACTGGATAAAACAAAAAATGACTTGCGTAAAAACCTACTTGACAAAAATGCATGGCGTACTATTATAAGTATGTAATTATAAGACATTCTTTATGTAATTCCAGATGCTGCTGCTTTCGATCATATTATATGTCTCGGGAGTCAAAAGTTAAAAGTTAATTGTTTCGTCATTGAACGCGATTCCCCTTCAGATTATTTTATTGTAATTATGAAATGCCATTGAAGAATAGAGCGTCAGATTTTTTAATCTAGTTCTGATTAGCCTTGAGCACATTCTTGATATATTTTGACATGCAAAATTATATCATGTGCCTTCCAGCACATGATATCATTTGAGCACATGTGATCACGTCTTTTTCTTCGATAACTACAAGTAAAGCGTGTGAGGACCACTTTTAGTCAAGTCGTACCCGTTAAATGAGATTACTTTATTGAAAGTTACTTTCCCCGATTGTATAGTCACCTTGTAGTGCGAACCACAATTTCCTTAGTCTTCCTGCCTTCGTATTTCTATCTCATTAACTCGGAAACAAGCTAGTCTCATATCCTTGGTCGACTAGTTTCTTTTCTGTGCATATTTTTCCTTCCGTCAGGTTCCATGCCGGGACAGCAAACTATCAGGAGTGGGTTTCATATTGGTTGTAGAAACCGCTCGGAACATTTATTTATCAGAGTCCTTTGTCAGGTCAATTTGGAATGTGCTGCAGATATTATTCAGCTAATATGTGCTTTTGGTTGACCAGACCACACACTAGAAGGTGAAGGGATGACGACGTTTCGGTCCGTCCTGGACCATTCTCAAGTCGATTGTCAAAGACAATCGACTTGAGAATGGTGCAGGACAGACCGAAACGTCGTCGTCCCTTCACCTTCTAGTGTGTGGTCTGGTCAACTTACTTTAGCCACGTTGTGACTCATCGCCTGCATGTGCTTTCGGCTTTGGCTTTTGGGTTAGATATACACATACATGTACACATAAGCAGGCGTGTACGTTCGAACGTGTACCCAATGTATTTACGATTTGTGTTTACGATATGTATTTACGATTGTGTTCTTGCACGTTTCTTTCTTGGCTTCACGTGGATTGCATCTTGCAGCACTCGCTAAATCCAGAGAAAAGCAAATACCATTTCATAAATGACATTTCATAAATGTTTGTCTTCATTCTTGAAGACAAACATTTGGCCCCAACGCATCTTGACTCAAATTATAGCATCTCTCACAACACCTGATCGTCAGATGATAATCCCCATCACAACACCTGCTAGTCAGATGATAGTCCCGATCAACACATGTTTGATATAATTTTGTGAGACAGGAAATTATAGAAATTAGTGATCACAGCAGTTGCATGATACCACAATCATCACCACGTAGAAATATATACCACAAATGCCTCTTTCCCTCTAAGCAACCCTCGCTGAACCTTCCTGAGTGTAATCCAAAACTATTCCTAATTATCCCCAAGGGCATAATCTGGATCAGACCTAATTGCACTCCGCTGCTTAGTCGCCAGACCAAATTAGACGAGTATCAACCAGGCGTAGAGTTGAACTCGGTATTCCCTACCGAGTTCAGAAAAAGAACGCTTTATATGTGGGACATCAGCAAGGAAATCGTTAAGAGTTCTTGCAATTTTAAGCGTTCAGCAATTTTCGAACGTTCCGTTTATCCATTATTTTTATTAATTCCTAAACATTAATCTTTTTTTATGTTAACAAAATAAGTTAATAAAGAATTAAACAACATATACTGCTAAGTATATAAAGATGTATTACTTTGCCATATTATATATATATATATATATATATATATATATATATATATATATATATATATATATTATATATAAATATATATATATATTACATATAACGGCGTAGCAACGCTCGCACGAACTATAAGGCTGCTAACCAACAGATGTCATCAAAGATGATCTTCGCATCATCAGGAACTGATAGTTTAAGCCAAATTGCTGTGGCGTTGCTTTTCAGGTGTAGTTACCACCGCCTGGCATGCTGACTCTTATATGCTTAATGGGTGGAAGGGAATTAACCGCCCTACTGCGTTCCTCAAAGTTGAAATTACTTTGTTCACGAACGTCCACCGCTTGTGCGACAAGGACGGACGACGGATGCTGGTGTGTGGGGAGAGAGAGAGAGAGAGAGAGAGAGAGAGAGAGAGAGAGAGAGAGAGAGAGAGAGAGAGAGAGAGACCACGTGACAGAATACTATGAGTATGCAGCAACTCCAACCTGGAGTCCATACCTAGTTAAGCACAAGATAAAGTTAAAGAAGATTCAGAGGTATGCCACCAGACTTGTCCCAGAGCTGAGAGGTAAGAGTTACGAGGAAACGCTAGAGGAATTAACCCTCACGACCCTCGAAGAAAGAAGACTGAGGAGAGACATGATCACCACCAACAAAGTTCTCAAGGAAATTGACAGGGTGCGTAAAGACAAACTATTTAGCATGGCCAGAAGACGAACAAGGAGACACAGGTAGAAACCTTGTACGCAAATGAGCCACCGAGACATTGACACTGAAAAAATTCTTTCTAGAGTAGTTAACAAATGAAATGCACTCGGCAGTGACGTGGTGGAGACAGACTCCATACACTACAACAACGGATTAGAGATTCTACTCCTCTCAACCCCCCCAATCCACCGACACACCCCAAAAGCATCAACTTTCCATTTCCCATTTCGATCAAGGACGGAGAATGGAAATATAATTGAAAAGTCAACAGAATGACGGGGGTTATGGTAAGGAACAGCTCGGCGCCGGCCCAACACTGAACACATCACCAAGCGAAGCACCTGAGCATCGTATAGTAGAAAGGAAGATCGCAGGGATTTTCGAGGGGGAAAAAACAAGTAGAAGGATAACAATGTTATCCTTATTCAGGGATAACAATTTAGAAGGAGAGACAAGATGTAGGAAGAAGGAGAGTAGAATAAGAAGGGCGATAAGATATGTGTAGGGCAGAAGAAAGAAAAAGAATTGGGGTACGAATAAGGAATAACGTGATATAGATCGAGAAGGAGAAGCGTTTGAAGTAGAAGAGGGGTGTGGAATAGGAGAAAGGGGATAAGGAGGAGTAGTGGGGACAATGAGAAAGAAAAAGGGTTGCAAAAAAACGGAAAAGTGGTATTAAAAAGAAGGAAGGAGGAATGAGAGGAAGGGACGACACTTCAAGAATGATATGATTTAATATGATAAATGTTAATATGATCTGAGATATGCTGATATGATCTAAGATATGCTGATATGATCTATGTTGGTATGAGCTGAGATATGGTAATATACAAGTAGAAACATAATAGTAAAGGGTAACAGATAGCATTAATGAGTAATAGACAATACTAAAGTGAAATAGTAAAACCAAAATATCGCAACCCTCATCCACTCACCCTCAATCCCCCCTCCTCACTCCCTCCCCCCCCCCATAAACCGCCCCCCCCCCCCAACGTCAACTTCCAGCTTCAACCCCTCAACCTAGCCCGGCACCTTCCCTTTCAACCTTCGACGTTAACTTTCATTCCCTTACTCATGTTATTCCTTTCTATTACTTACTCTCACTTTGTCGTTCATTAACACCTCCCTCCGTCTTCTCTTTCTCTCTCTCTCCTCTCTCTCATCCAGCTCCATTCCTGTGTATGCTTTTATTAGCATTCTCTGTCTCTTTTTCGTACTCTCTTCCCTTCGTGAAGCCCTTTCCTTCTTCGCTTTCTTATACATCTCATTCATTCTTTCCCTCTTTCCTTTCACAGGGTAATCAAGCTCATTTTCCCGTTCTTCTCTCCGCTTCTTTGCCCCTATTCTGATCACACTCCTCCTCTCTATTCTATCCACCACTTCTCCTCTCCATTCATTCTCTCTTTTCCCTTTCTAATCGTCCAACTCTTTTCTTCCTCCCTCTGTCTCCTTCCTTCTTTTCATTCTCTTTCTCTCTCTCTCTCTCTCCCCTGGATTCCCTCTCATATTTTTATCCTAGCTTGTTTTCAAGTATGAACATGCAAGAGATTTGTTAACTGGAGAAGCTTACAAATTCCTCACCCTGCATCCAGGGAGAGGCCTATTGTAGGCCTCGACGCCCTGTCATCATAGTAAGAACTTACCTGATTCTCAGTCAACTCCCGAGGCACCACTGGTGTGAACCTCAGATGTAATCTTAGAGTAAAATTTATATTTACCTCTTGATATAAATAATTTCTGGATCCTTTACAGCGGTTGAAATTTGGTATTGCATTGTCACGTGGGGAGTATGTACTTGTTGTCAGTAACTTGTTACAGTAACTTGTTAAGCTTGCTTGTTGCTCTCTCTCTTTCTCCTCCTCCTCTCACTCTTTCTCCTTTATCTCCTACCTGTTTATTCTTCTTCTCTCCCACACCTGTTCCCCCGTCAACTTTCCTGGCGTTCCCATTCGCCTGCTATACTCCTCCCTCCCATGCTGTTTTCCACATTTTACGTCTCGTTTCCCTCACCTCTCCCATCGCTTCCTACTCTCTTTCCCTTCTTCTTTTACTCGCTCTTCCCTTCTTTCCACCTTACTCCTCTTCATCTCTTAAAACCCCTACTCCTCCTCCCCCTGCTACCTCAATTCCGTTCATCCCATTTCCTCCCTCCTCGCTACAAAGGAGTGAAAGGTGACTGCTGTTGACCTCAGTGTATCAATACATACAGTACTTGTTGTTTATATCTGTGACAGTGTCATGTAAAACTCTCACAGGTCTTGCATTAATGTCTTACTTAGGAATAGCCAATCCCTCATAGGCACTGTCTATCCCTACTAGGTATAGCCTCTCCCTATTCGGTATAGCCGATGCCTACTACTTGTATTCTTTCTTGCTAAACGTTATGCCTGCTAGGTATGTTCCTACAAGGTAAACTCTATCCATACTTGATATATTCCAACTAGATTGAACCTATCTATGCGAGGCATTCTATATCCCTATTAAGTATACTCAGTCGCTACTAGTTATAGCCTATTCCTTTTCTCTGTATTCTTATCCCAGTTCCTTGTTCTCATATTCTTTCCAGGTGCTTAGATAATTAAACTAGCGTAGCGCTCTCTCCTCGCGGCCTTGGGGCAGTATTTTGACCACAGTAGAGGAAAGAAAGCTGTGGATGGTTATTAGTGTTGTGCATATTCACGTTCAACTTCGTCTATTTTTTGGGGTTCGTTATTGTTCCCACAATCCAAAGCCCTAGCCCGGGATCCAACCCTGGATGAACGTTTAGCCCACTCGTATAAATGATTAGGGGGTAAACTCAGACATAGGCATCTTTGGGTCATTGCTACTCTTTAAATGCACTTAAACTGACCCAAATTTACCCAAACATATTCTATCCTATCTTAACCCAACCTAACCTATTCTAGCCTAACTTAACCACTCCTCATCTAACACAACCTATTTTAACCTTACATAAACCTAATGAAAATAAGAGATAAAAATGTTGTTTTATGAATGGTGTGTACGGTGTTATTCGCCTCTATGAGGTTATAATTTTGAAGCCGAAACAGGTTTTAGACCCGACTACTACAACCACAGCGACGGGACGTTCCAATCACCACCCGAATGCATTCTAGTCAGTCTTTATGTAATTCCATCGTTGCCCAGTTTACAGCGATACAAGAGTACTCTGCAATTACGTGAACTTGAATGGCCTCCCCCCAAGTTGCGGGTAATTGCTTAACAACTCGAAGCTGTTACTGATACGTGAATCAGAGTCGACCATAGTACCAGACCCTGTTTCCTTGATGCGTCACTCCGTTACAAATACAACCATTTAGCCCAACCAGAAACGTACCAAAACCTGTCGAGTCCGATGCATCAAAAACACACATATACTTGTGCCCCGTTGCTCTTCCTTAATAGGCTACATTTGTGAGGTAGTTTACGATAACTTAAACAAAAAAACGGTAGTAATGGGTTGAAGAGGACGAGATGAGTGTCAAGCGTAGGCGCTGTCTTTACATCTGAACCGGCAACCCTCCATAGAGCTGAAAAAACTTGTGAATGCAACAATGAATCAACGTTGGTAGTGTTGATTCTTTGTTGATTGAGCGCCACGCACGTACAATTTACAAGCAGCGTATGGAGCACTCCCTGGGCCCCATGTATTCGCCCGGGGCCTTGACTTCATCGTCTCTGGCGATGGGGGTACCCAACCCATCATACAAACAAAAGTCCGTCAGGTTAGCAAAGCATTAGTGAGAAAAATGGGCTTGTTAAAAACTACGTAAGATGTTATTCGACCCAGGGGCCAGATTCAAGAAGCAGTTAAGCAAGTATTTACGAACGTGTACATCTTTCCTCAATCTTTGACGGCTTTGGTTACATTTATTAACAGTTTACAAGCATGAAAACTTGCTAATCAACTGTTGTTATTGTTATAAACAGCCTCCTGGTGCTTCGGAGCTCATTACTGTTTAATAATTGTAAACAAAGCCGCCAAAGATTGAGAAAGGTGTACAGCTCCGTAAGTGCTTGCGTAACTCCTTCGTGAATCTGGCCCCAGAGCCCTCGATGGAGGATGTGCCGAGTATTGTGACTGGTGATATTACACAATCGACGAAGAATCAATGAAAAAAAAACTATTTTTAAATCCCGGAAAAACTCGACAGCGAAAGCTTAGTGGAAATTTTTCCAACACGTTCATCAAAACGGATTATACATATATTTCTTTCAGAGTAATTGTAGGGACCCATATCCTCGGAGAAGGGAATAAATGGCATTCACAGAAGACTGCAGATTCTCCATGAAAACTAGTTGAATGTATATCAACATAATATATATATATATATATATATATATAATATATATTATATATATATATGTAATATATATGTAATATATATTAATATATATATATATATATATATATATATATATATATATATATTCAAGAATACAAGCAACAGACAATGGGGATAAAAGGACTGGAAAAAAGAGAAGTAAAACGAGCTATACTGGGGTGGGTGGGGCACACGGGGGGGAAGAAAGAGAATTAAGATACTGGTAATTTTGGGGCAAATCTTGGGAGTTGAGAAGATAAAAGCGAACGTTTGCGTGAAATGTCAGAGTTCAGTGAAAGAAGGTTTGAAACTGTAATCTTCAAGGAGTAGGTGGAAAGAATTAATTAAAAGAAGATGAAAGGGAGAAGGCCCGAAACAGACACGAGAGAGGGGAAACACAGAGAAAATGCAGAGACACAGAATGTGGGAAGGAGGGAGAAAGAGGAGAGTTATCCTCCATCACACATTTTATCTCCATCCTCCCTCCTAACAATTCTCTCCTCCTACAAAACCTTCTGACTCGCCATTCTCTCTCTCTCCCCCTCACAGCCCCTCAGCACGACCCCTCAGCACGACCCCCCCCCCCTCAGTACGACCCCCCCTCACAGCCTCTTCAGTACGACCCCTCACAGCCCCC
>WNGS01169217.1:12851820-12862546 GCA_020271785.1 Procambarus virginalis
ACTTCTCTCTCTTTCTTCTCTCTCTCATTCTTTCTTCTCCATTCGTCTGCTCTATCTCTCTCTCTCTCTCTCCGATCTCACGTAACACCGTCTCTCTCATAGTTCTCTTCTTCCATCATTCTCTATTTCAGTTTGTGCACAGTATTCTATTATGTGTTTTGTTTTCATTTACAAAATGTGCCGTGATGCTCTGTTTACATCTGTTGTTATGTTTACATTTGTCTCTCAGTCTCAAAGAATTTACATTAATTAAATATTTTGACGATATACGAATGGAAGAATCTATTAGCTTCTTCCATACATCTGCACATATCAAAAGATATAATTAACATATAAATGGGAGTATTTATACCTATTAAACAATATTTCTGTGGTGGGAGGGGGGGATATGACCTGCAAATTATTTCATAGGTAACACCAAAATTTTATTGCACTTTTGATGAGTCCATTTCATGTGCATTTGGCAAAAACAACCGAAAAATGTTTGGTTGATATGCGTTGGGTCTTGTAATGACTCCTCGTTAATAAATATTATCCACCTCGATATATGATTACAGTGAGCGACCACATCGATGCCTCTACGTGGGGGGGGGTGCGGGGTACGTGGGTACGGAGTTTGTGGGGTACGGGGTACGTGAGGTGCGTGTAGGGGGTACGTGGGGATGCGAGATCCGTCGGGGTGCAGGCGATGAGTCACAATAACGTGGCTAAAGTATGTTGTACCAGACCACACACTAGAAGGACAAGGTACAACGACGTTTCTCGACTTGAGAGTGGTCCAGACGACGAAACGTCGTCGGCCCTTCACCTTCTAGTGTGTGGTCTGGTCAACATCGGGTGCGCAGTACAGGATAGGTGGGGTATGTGGTATGTGGTACGTGGGTTCTGGGGTACGTGGTTCGTGGTACATATTAAGAATGGGTGTGTAGTACGGAGGTGCACGGTACAGGGATTGACGGTACGGTGAAGGGGGAAGCGAATGGACGGTACCTGTCTGCTTCTCTGCTTGTCTATCCGGGTGTGTCTTAAACGCCTGTCATTGTTTCTTAAGGCCGCCTTCTGTCTTGTTATTTCCGTCATATTATTCTGTCTCTTTTTCCTGTTTTTAAATTTTTCATTTCATATTTACCTATTTACCTCTGTTTACTTTGTAGCATCTCTGTCACATACACAGAGAGCTCGGGGGTCGCAGACCTAAGGGCCCGGGTTCGACTCCGGCCGAGGCAGAAACAAATGGGCAGAGTTTCTTTCGCCTGATGCCTCTGTTAATCTAGTTGTAAATAGGTACCAGGGACTTAGACAGTTGCAATGGGATGCATCATCGGCGATGTTTGTGTGTGTACTCACAAATTGTACTCACCTATTGTGCCTGCAGATCGAGCTCTTGGATCCCACCTTTTCCAGCCATTAGTTGTTTACAGAAATGCACGCCTGTTCCATTTCCCTATCATATCTAGTTTTAAAATTATGAATTGAGTTTGCTTCCACAACGTGTGTGTGTGAGAGAAAAAGTATATATGTACTACATATGCTAATGGAAAGTCGGTCTGTAATCAGTACATTAGACAACCGTCAGTTAGAAGAGTGGGGTCCAAGAGCTAATTGCTCGATCCTGCAAGCAAAATAGTATATACAGTACTGGAGAAAGTCCAGGCGATATAATGAACTCGCTCTCTCGTCTCCACTCAGCACGACCCCCTCACAGCCCTCTCAAACACGACTCTTCCCCCCCCCCATCACCAAGAGATGTCCTAGCTATAGACCACAAAATAAAACTGGGATCCACATGAAAATCATTTTCAATTGCTAAAATATATTTAGCATCACCAGATCACCACCGACTATATGTAGACAGAATAACATGCGACAAAAGCAATATGAGCTTAGTAAACTATATGAGAATATATAGATAAAATACCCCACGCCCATACACACGGGAAAGGAATGAATGTGTGGACGCTTCGATCAGTCCAGGACCATAGTCACCTAGTGATCACTTCACAAGGAATTACTCGACGAACCTCAACGATGTCCTCGACGGACCACAACGATGTCCTCGACGGACCACAACGACCGCCTCGACGGACCACAACGATGTCCTCGACGGACCACAACGACGTCCTCGACGGACCACAACGATGTCCTCGACGGACCACAACGACAGCCTCGACGGACCACAACGACAGCCTCGACGGACCACAACGACAGCCTCGACGGACCACAACGACCGCCTGGACGGACCACAGCGACGTCCTCGACAGACCTCAACGACGTCACGGGCACTTTTCATATATGTGGGTTGGTGTTTGTTTCAGCCACGACACTAACTTAATCTCTGTATATAGATAAATATATTCATGCAATGGTAGAAATTTAAGAAAGCTGTTCTGGAACACAAAGTTAAGGAAAATAATTAACGAAAAGCGTTAAAGACAGTGTGGATGTATTACACGGGAGAGGGATAAGGGAACAGAGAGCTAGGAAATGACAAGGAGCTGGACTATGAGAACAAGGAGCTGGAATATGAGGACAAGGAGCTGCAATCTGAGGACAAGGAGCTGGAATATGAGGACAAGGAGCTGGAATATGAGGACAAGGAGCTGCAATCTGAGGATAAGGAGCTGGAATATGAGGACAAGGATCTTGGATGTGACGACGGAGTGAATCAACTAAGCCCAACAATCAATTGGACCATCGAAGATCGAACGCCGAACCTAGAATAAGCAAAGCCGTCGACACACCAAGGTTAAAATAAGGTAAAGATAAATTATGAAGAGAAAGTACCAAGCCAATATGACCATACAGCACTTGCAAGGAATAAAGGTAAAACGCCGAGATCTGGGTTTTGAAGGTGGAGTGAAGAAACTGTGCCCAACCACTTAGATCATCCTGGATCTCTCACCCACTTCTACGGAAAGTGACGCTGAGTGTGAGAAGCGGTGGAGGTAACACAAAGTACCTCCACCGGCTGCGGTACCACGAGGTACCAAATTGTCGAGTAAACAGGCAAGGATTTGGATATTTAGGAGACACAGACTCGCCACAACTATTAATTAAGAATGTTTACCAATTATCCCTTGTTTTCTTAGCTTAATTTTCATCCAGCTTAATTAGAACGCTGTCTTCTGGCAACAGCAGCACCTTAAGCGTAATTTAAACCCGTACATCACTTTCGCCGTTTAAGGTTTAATACTTTAAATAAGACTCAGAGGCTTAAATAAGACTTACTGTTTAACGTAGATTAACAACATAATTTCCCCAAAGTAAACTTAAGTAGAATATTTTTCCTTCGATCTAAAAAGATAATTGTACTATATGAATATATAACAAAAAAATTACAGATAAAAATTTCTTATTACTGAATCAAGAGCTGCTAGTTATTCAACAAACAAAAAAACTGTGTTATCTCGTAAGTCTCCATGATTGGGGTGAGTTTCCCAGGAGTTTTGTAACTTCGAGGACTCAAGATGCTTTGACACCCAATTAATGGAGAGCATTATGCAGCCTTTTACTCATTCACAGGAACGTTCTTCAGAGAAAATTGTTTAGAGTTTACATCATGAACACCAAGTCATAAAACCAACGAACATAATAATACACGGTACACACAAAATATATATTATATAACACATTGCTTCTGGCAGTATGGGTTCGAGTCACTTCTAGGGTGTGAGTTTTCAGTGATAAATGATTATTTATATATATATATATATTATATATATATATATATATATATATATATATATATATACATACTGCTGACTATTATATGTATTGTCTTAAGGAGAGGTTGGGTTGTTAAAAGCAGCAAATCCGTAAACAGAGTAATTATATGAACCATCCTGATACGGAATAGTTCCCCGTGCAAGAGATGAGAAAAACAGGTAGCGAGGTCCCGCGGGCTTAGCACTAAAGTGTTGATGAAAATAGCTCCAGCCGGGTCAAAACATTCTCATTATTTACCCCCGAACGTCGCAGACGCGAAATTAAGCTATTAAACCTTTATCTCGACCCCTCGTAAGGGAATAACACCACAAAATATATTAAATAACACGTCCATAAAGACATAGCACACCTACCCGTAAAGTAATGAATAGCAGCACCTCATGGGAATAGCACTTGCTTAAGTCTTGAACCTTGAACGCATGGGTAAGGTAAGGTAAGATTAGTATCAGGTTGAAAGCGCTAATTCAGCATGAATATAATACACTTGGAAGGTATATGAGAACGGGAGTATTATGTCATATTATATTATATGTATTATAGTATGTATTATGTCATATTATATTATATATGTGGCTAGGGTGAAGTAATGCTGCTCAAGTGCATGGATCATTGGGGGGTAAAACGCTGACAAGAATGTGAAGGCGTCACTCTACCAACCAACTGAAGTCGACAGATCAATAAATGTGCATCACCATTATATTATTATATCGAGAGAATGGGCTGGACGGTAGAGCGACGGTCTCGTTTCATGCAGGTCGGCGTTCACTCCCCGACCATCCAAGTGTTTGGGCGCCATTCCCTTTCCTCCGTCCTATCCCAAATCCTTATCATGACCCCCTTTCAAGTGCTATATTGTCGTAATGGCTTGGCGCTTTCCATCTGAGTAATTACCTCCCTCATCCAGTTACAATGAGATGGTACCACTGGTACAAGTGTTCAGGCGTCACCATTGGCATAGTACCAGTGTATTAACCTGCCCAATTGTCTAGTACCACTAGTATCAAATGTCCTTGTACCACTCCCCCTCAGATACGGGGCGACTGTCCTCCATAGCATCATTCTGCCCGTGTTAAAGCATCTAGTACAGTTTACTTTAGTTTCTCAGGATGTGATTTTTGTTTTTAAATATGAAATTTCTATGCGTAAAATATGACGCGAAAATTTGGCGCAGAACGGGACTCTTACCCCACTTCCTGGGTTCCATCTCTTGACGTTTTCCAGCCAAAGGGGACAGGTTACGTAATGGTGTCACTATACACAGAAATCACAATTGCGTGATGCATCAAATTTGACCATGTCGTAGCTCAGTCGATTAAGGCAGCGTCTGGGGTGCTCTCGGACGCAGGTTCGAATCCTCGTCACGGCCCTTGTGGATTTGTTTACGTACTGGTGTGTTATGATAGGTTGAGAGGTTCAATATCAGCCAAACAGCTTGGCTTCTGATGAGGTTGCAAGCCCCTAAGTACTGTATTGGCTTTAGAGAGCTCACTTGATGCTCCTGCTTGGGATAAAACAGGAACACACTCATATTTACCAGCTCATCTGCCATCCGCCATTTTTATCACTGTACTCGCTATCCATCATCACGGTGGCAAAATCCGGATCTTCCAGTTAGGCCACACCTACAGTATACCACCCAGACCACATCTTATACCCCCCGGGTCGTACCTTATACCGTACAAGCCACCCCTTATACCAGCCAGGTAGCACCTAATTCCAGCCATGCCACCCCTTATGATATGTACCCTCCCTACGCCCTCCACCATCGCTCCACCGACACCTTACACCTTTAGAACTACTGGCCGCACCATCATCTGAATTCCTAGTTTCCTGCAGCGTGTTGCCGCGGACGTTACCGTGCTATAACCAGGTCCAGAGAGCCTTGTTAGACAGGTAAACAGTACGGGTTGTGTAGCATAATAATTTAGCCTGTCTCCACCTCCCAAGAGACTACCAGAAGGCACGCATCATGAATTTCGCTTGTGATGCTTGGGCTCAAGGCCGAGCCACTCACGTGATGTCTGTCTATACGTTTCTCACTGTCCTCCTCCTCTCTGTCTAACTCTCTCTCTCTCTCTCTCTCTCTCTCTCTCTCTCTCTCTCTCTCTCTCTCTCTCTCTCTCTCTCTCTCTCGTTCTTCCTTCACGTGTTAATAATAGATAGGGGTTAATCCTCTCGGGCAACACGGCTAACAGGTACAACACAGACTCTATGAATAAATACAACAAGGAGGGTGTTGGATTCTCAGGGCTGGCCGTGGAGACGGACCTGGAGGAGCAGCAACAGTACAAGGAGGAGACGGGAAAAGGAAGACAAGCAGGAGAAGGGAGAATCAGGACGAGGAGAAGGGAGAATCAGGACGAGGAACAGAAGGGAGAAGAAGCAGGACGAGGAAGAAAAAGGTAGAGGAGAAAATGACGAAAAACGACCAGAAGACGCCGATTGAGAAGCAGCCGATGTTGAAGCACATATAGATTAAGGAGGAGAAGCAAGATGAGGATAAAAAGAGAGGAAAAAGAGCAAAAAGAAGCGACTGAGAAGAAGCAAGACGAGGAGGAAGACTAAGAGAAACAATATGAAAAGGAGGAGAAGGAGCAACGAGAATAATGCTAGGAGAAAAATAAAAAAAACAGGCAAAAAAAAGAGGGACAAAAATATAATTTTAAGTAAAATAATTTTGTAAAAAAATATGTGTAAATTTATACCAAAAGTGAGTCAAATACTTGGGATGGAAAGTAAAAGTAGAAGGTTGAGAAAGTTAGAGAATTAAGAAAAGGAATGGAGGATGGGAAAAAGTAGGGTACATTAAGAAGCAGGATCAGGGTAGATTAAGAAGAAGGAAGAGGCTAGATTAAGAAGGAGTAAGAGTGTAGTTTAAGAAGGAGGAAGAGGTTAAATTACGAAGAATAAAGAGCAGAAAAATGCAAAAGAAAAGGCTAACACAAAATCTCTATTAAAAGTTAAGAAGAAAATGGAAAGTTACATCATTAAGTCATGGATGAACTAAAGAAAGTGACGGTATTGGATTAATGGTGAGAGTATTGAAGAGCATTGATTGATTGTGACGATATTGATGATAGTAAGGGCATTGATTGATTAAGATGGTATTGATGATACTGAGGGGATTGATTAATATTGAGGGGTATTGATGATACCAAGGGCATGATGATACAAAGGACATTGATGATAGAGTATTGATGATTGAGATAGTACTGATGATAATGAGGGCATTGATTGTGAGAATATTGATGATAGTGAGGACATTGATGAACGTTAGAGAGACTGAGAGTGAAGGCATTGATTGAAAGGCAAGGGATTGATGATAGTAGAGTATTGATGATATTAGGGCTTTGATTGATGGAGAGAATAATGATGATTGATCAGTAATACATTAAAGTGATTATAATACTGTTCAGTATTACTAAGAATGTGATAGTGAAGGCGGTGATGATAGGAGATTGAAAGTAGAGGTAAAGACAATGAGAGTGAGAGAGGCGATGAGTGTGATGATGCAAATGAAAGCGAATAGTGATTAAGACAGCAAGATGCTGCTGATTGTGAAGAGGGACGATTATTGTGAGTGTGTTTTCTATTAATATGACGATGACATCGAGGGCAGTGTTGATAACGAAACTGATGAATTGAATGGGTTTTTTCCACTCCTCTCAACTCTCTCACTAAAGTGATGACTGTACAGCAGTTGGCTGACGTGGTGATGGTTGTAATGATGAGTACAGTGATTCCTGTGGCGGCGTCTGTAGTGGTTTCAAAGGGGTGGTGAATTCTATTTTATTGGCCCTCGGATGTCCGATGTCTTACTCTGGCCAGAGATTAGGCAATATCTCACCAACAACGCCGAAACTATAGATTTCTGATATTTATTGCAGCAAACCCAGCCGCTGCGAGTTTGACTACTGGAGGGAGGATCTGTCGTGTGTGGTTTATTCTTGCGGTTATTAAATAAGGTCAGCAGGAGGCAGAGGTGGGAGATGGGTGGAGTGGAAGGGACTAGGATGGTGTGAGAGGGAGCAGGAATGAAGGAAAGGAGGTTGGAATGGTATGGGAGAGGACGACATAGTCTGAGAGCGGAAGAAATGGTGTACAGGAGGCTATGATGATGAAGCAATGGCAGAGATGATGTGACAGAGACTAGGATGGTGTGAGAGGGGCTTTGACAGTGAGAGAGAGGCTGGAGGGTGCGATAACGGCTTGGATAGTGTCAATGTAACTGGAATGATGCGGAAGAGATTAGAATGGTGTGTGGGAGAGGTTGTTATGATGTAAAAGAGACTGGGATGATGCGAGAGAATGAATCATATTCTGTTTATTACGCTTATGTCTATTTACACGAAGGTCTGGCAATCGTTTCTATCAGCCTCCTGAAGTAAAGAGGAAGTATCACAGACAGACTGATTCAACGAACACTGTTGAATATTAAGGAATCTCACGTATTGTGGCTTTCTTACCTGACACAGACGTGCATCCTTCCTGTGGTGTTGTACCTATCAACCATAAGACAATATGGTTCTCTTATGGGTTAATAAGACAACCTAGGAAGGTTAGACAATCTAGGAGGGTTAATAAGACAACCGCGATAACTTACTGACTTACAAACAGGTATTCGCTAATCTTGAACATAGTATAAAATACATCGATAAGTATTATACATATTTCGATGTTTATATTTCCATACAACTATTTTCAAAATAAATAGGCAAAAACCTCGCCCGATTCGTTTGATATATAATTCATTTGTCATTATAATGGTGAGATAAATGTCACCCCTACCCCGTTTGATTGATAGATCATTCCACTGGCATTGTAACGGTGAGGTCAAAACATCCTAACAAGTTCGGTTGATGGATTAATAATGAAACCTCTGCCAGAAACTGGTTTTGACAGTGGCACCTTATCCCATTCATAGGCGAAGAACCTTTTTAACTCGGCAACAGAGTGGCTCTTCGCCCCACACGGAGAACAGCAGACAACGGCAGAAGACGTGAGTGCTGGAGGTGTCAACGGGAGAATAGAACACAATTGTGGAACATTAGAACATTAGAAAGCAAAATCATAATGGGTTTTAGAACGTGTGGAGTGGTAGTGAACCCCGTTAGGTTATTAGACGCCCTTTGTAAGTGTTTTGTCTATTATTTGAATTAACAGAAAACAGAACAAGAGTAAAT
Organism: Procambarus virginalis; assembly: GCA_020271785.1. NCBI lineage: Eukaryota > Metazoa > Arthropoda > Malacostraca > Decapoda > Cambaridae > Procambarus > Procambarus virginalis. The sequence continues at coordinate 12,860,730 of WNGS01169217.1, forward strand.
GGATTCAAATTAGATTAGTTTAAATTCAGAAAAATCTGGGTAAATAATGATTTATATAGAGGATTGTAGATTCGTGGTAATAAATTCCGGGCAATATAATGCTAGACGACTTGCTGGATGGATTCAGCCATAGGTTAAACATATATAAGAGTTTGGTTATGAATAATTAGGAGTCTCGCTGGGGCAAATAGGAGACTCGTTGGAGTAAATAGGAGACTCGCTGGAGTAAATAGGAGACTCGCTGGAGTAAATAGGAGACTCGCTGGAGTAAATAGGAGACTCGCTGGAGTAAATAGGAGACTCGCTGGAGTAAATAGGAGACTCGCTGGAGTAAATAGGAGACTCGTTGGAGTAAATAGGAGACTCGCTGGAGTAAATAGGAGACTCGCTGGAGTAAATAGGAAACTCGCTGGAGTAAATAAGAGACCCGCTGGAGTAAATAGAAGACTCGCTGTAGTAAATAAGAGACTCGCTGGAGTAAATAGGAGACTCGCTGGAGTAAATAAAAGACTCGCTGGAGTCTCTTCTGTTGTTATATTCTTTCATGTGATCATAATTCCACTTGATGGATCGGTTCTCAGCGAGACACAGTGAGCACCTAGGGACGATAACGACAACCCTTGCTGCCCTTACCAGACACTTTTGCTGTTTCACATGATACATAGCATGACTAGAATACGTGGGTTGACCTCGCTATACAGTACAAATTGCAAATAATTACCTGAATAAGATTATGAACGCACTAACTCACTCGCTATCTTTATTATAAGGTGGGGACAAAACTAACAACGAGTTAGATATTATTATTTCCATTTTAGTTACGAGTTGACTTTTAAATTTGTCTATAATATATTTATATAGTTATTTGTTTATTTGTGCTCCAGGAGACGAGTGCTTCAGTGCTCGAGATGAGTGCCTCAGTGCTCGAGGAGATGAGTACATTCCTCAGTGCTCGAGGAGATGAGTACATTCCTCGGTGCTTAGGAAGACATGAACATTTTGTAATATTGTTTGTTGAAGGCAAGAGTGATCCGCTAAATACTGATTAAACTCAAAGTCAGTCAGAATTTGGCTGAGTCTTCGCAGGAAGATACATCAATACATTCCGACTTTGGGAAGCTTCGACTTCGTCAGTCGTGCAACATGACCCGTAGCACTGAGGCTTCACACACAGCTCGTACAGGCGGCTGCAGTATCCTATATCAGAGGCAATATCAGCTTCAGGTTCATGAAACAGGAGCTGGAACAGTGGAGCTTCGGATGAACGATGCAGACGCCTGTTGTATTACGTGTTTACCTACAGTGTTTAAAGCTGCAGGTACACGGTCTCCCGCTTGCCTGTCCGCCTCGCCTGCACCCTCCTGATACCTGTCCCTTTATGCTCCTGTGCAGGAAGCCTCGAGAGGGGATGCACTGTAGACCAGACCCTTATATCGTCTAACAGGAAGATTCGAGCGGAGTTTAACGAAACATCAGAGCAATCCGCCATTCAACAGTAAGCCTTGAGGAGAGCACAACAACTGGAAACCTAAAGTAAAACTAGCAAAATAGATGAGAACCATGTTCAGTCCAACAGGAAGCCTTCGAGTAAAGCTAGACAAGAGATCAGACCCATCTATCGCACAGCAGAAGAAGCAGAGAGCCCGCAGATGCCTTTCTTAGCATAAAAACTCTCAACAAAGAGTTTTCTGTACCTAATTTTTCTGAGAGTAATTAGTTCCTCGCGGTGACTAACCACGACCGTCATTCTTGCATTCTTAGCTCACACTGAACAGAGAGACTAACAATTACAAGTAATATCTACTTTTGTGTAAAAA
>WNGS01169217.1:12871185-12881185 GCA_020271785.1 Procambarus virginalis
GTAGTGTAGTGTATAGTGTAGTGTAGTGTAGTGTAGTGTATGTAGTAGTGTATAGTGTAGTGTAGTGTAGTTGTAGTGTAGTGTAGTGTAGGTAGTGTAGTGTAGTGTCATGCATCATATGTTTGGTGTTTGGCTTATCGACTATTACCAGCGGGAGAGGTGTTAAGACTACGATAGCTTATTGATCAACAAGCATGAATATTTTAGCCTTTCGCCTTTATCATTTGCATTTCGGGGAACTTGTCAGCATCTTCGGACTCACCGGAGAAGCGGATTTAAGTTAGCTGAAGCTAAAGAATATATATACCAAGTTAGGATATGGTGAAATAGGGTGTAACTTTCGATGCTGGCTGAGGCAGTAGGTGAGGAGTGAGCTGGATATTGTGCTTTGATCTTCAGGATGGTCAAGTGTTCCTGGCTGCTGATAGTTGGATGAGAGTGTTTGATTCGTAGTACTTCACCTATGACTAATATATGATTGTCGTTGTATCTGACGGTTATTTCGACGTTGTTTGTTAGGACATCACTGGTGATGCTCTGGTTGTATGTAAATGTTATGTGATATTTGATGGAGCATTTTAAGGCGCATTGTCAAGCGCTTTAAAAAAAAAGAGACTTTGATGTCTTGCCAATATATTGAAATCGTGGGGCTTACAGTCCGCAAGTGGACTGCCCCTGTAAGTATGTTTGAGCCCTGAACATGGTCAATGTATATACACCAAAAAATTAAACTCGACGTTATAAAAAAGAAAATAAGGAAATTTAAATATTAGATACTTTCAACGTTTGACAATTTTAAGAAAAATATGGGTTTGAGCCAAGAGGAAATCCGCTGACAGTTGTTGTTCGAGTCCTGTAATCACTTATTGCATTTGTTTAGGATGCTTAATATATGAATATAACATAAGAATCAAGTAATTTGCAGAAGGCCTACTAGCCCATACGTGGCAGCTCCTATTCATATCATATGAATAGGAAGTTTTGAATCAGGTTTTCATTGTAATTGTTCTCAACTCCTTTGCTGATTACAGTGTATTCTTTATTAGTGTATTAGGTAAAATATAGTGCTCTGATATCTCATTGATCTTTTCATGTGGTTACTTACGCATCTATTCATTCTATATCGTATTCATATATATTTAAAACCTAATTTCATATATTTACTTTTCTTAATTTTCTACAAGGCTTAATGTTCTAAAAAGTTATAATTCTTTGTAATACTGAATCGGCATTTGCATAGAATTAATACCAAAAATATTTGTTTAATTTTTAATTAAGATATAAACTGGTTACCAAAGCATTTTTTGTTTATCGTTTACCAAATCTGCGTGTTTATAGTAACACTGTTTACACTGCATTCTGTTTGACCCAATCGACGAAGTAGGCCACCTCAGTGTAGACGCCGGGGTAGCCGGGACGAGCACAGCCGTAGCCCCAAGACACAATACCGGCCAGATAGGTGGACTGGGTGTCGCTGGCGGCCAGAGGTCCGCCAGAGTCACCCTGGCAGGAGTCCACCCCTCCCTCAGGAACACCGGCGCAGATCATGGAATCATAGATCTCATCAGCACCATAATCAGCTCGGCACTCTTCGTCTGTCACTAGAGGGATAGTCACCTTCTGCAGCACATCAGGAGTGCTTCCTCCCTCGCTTGTGGTGCCCCAGCCTGTGATAACGACGTCACCGCTGGCTGCATGACCTTGTTCGGGAAGATCAATGGCACCGACGTTTTCGTTGAACGTGAGGGTTTCAGCCAGCTTAAGAAGAGCGATGTCATTAATAAGAAGGTTGTAGTCGAAGTCCTCATGCAGGGTAATCTTTGCCACCTTGACTGTCTGCTCCGGTCCTTCCAAAATACTCAAGTCGAGGTCTCCAGCCACAATCTGAAGCGTTAATATCACAACGGCATCAAAAATATATTCACATTAGCAGAAATATTTGTTGTAATTATTTTCTAAATAATTTTTAAGTAATTTGTTTAACTATATAGCATTCACATGATAAAATATGTGATATACAATATCCTTCTATATCGTAGGCGCTCAAACACAGCGCCTACACGAGACGGTGGGACCTACATCCCACTACTATTATAAGCTTACCTGGAGGCCACTTGGGTTGTCGTAGTTATCGCCGTAGACGCAGTGGCCAGCAGTGATGGCATAGTTTTCATTGTAGATGGAAGCTCCGCAGAAATGGAAAGAAATCCCTAGAAACGTTTCCTGGAAGCTGAGTTGGTAGGGGAACTCGCCTTGCTTGGCGTCTTCGCCACCGACGATCTTGTAATTGTTTGGTGGGAATCTTAGCCTGCGGTTGGGGGCGGCTGGAGACGCAGACGGAGGACATTAAAGATGGGAAAAATTATTGAAAGGAAATCAAATTTTCTCATTGTTGTTAACTTGTACTTCTGTGTGATATGCATACGAAATAACTCTTACTTAGACAAAACCATTAAATTTGGCCGAGGGAAAGGAATTTAGTTGATATATTAGGGGAAAGCGTCAAGCCATTATGACTATATAGCACTTGGAAGGGATCAGGATAAGGATTTGGGATGGGACGGGGGAAGGGAATGGTGTCGAACTACTTGGACGGTCGGGGCTTGAACGCCGATCAACGTGAAGGGAGACTGTCGCTCTACCGTCCGGCCTAAGTAGTTGGGCTAAATTTGGAAGAGAATTCTAAATTTTTCGTGTCTGATTTTATATGTAATTTTCGTTGTAACTTCACGGGAATGATGATATTATATATATACATATATATATATATATATATATATATATATATATATATATATATATATATATATATATATATATATATATTGAGAAATGTTATCGATTGTCTTTTAATCTGTAAAACTTTCAAGTTACTTAATAGTGAAGAATATCAGCACTATTTACATTAGAAGAGCATGCTAATTTAATTTAAGGTCAAAACGTATGAAGATATACCACAAGTATTAACTTAAATATATCTCTCAGTGGATACATTTTTTTTTTAACTATTACCGAAGCAATTGGCTTATTAGGACGTGCTTTCTTAATATAGATTGACATATAGATTGACTTAACGAGAGGATACAAGAATTGGAAGAGTGAGAAGTGGACTTACCGAGAGCCCCGGCGAGGAGCAGACAGAACACGAGGAACTTCATGGCTGGTCACTGGTGGAGAACATCTCCCAGCCATCGACGATATATATACTGACTACCCGGGATTACCATTCTCCTTATCGTCTCTTATCGGGGAAACCCGAACTTTCAACCCCCCAATGTGTCGCTGATGGAATGCATTTAACCTTTTTTTTTACAGTGAATTGTGTATTTAAATAACACAAGAATACAAACCGTTTATACATGCTTCACGTAAGAAAACATACATAATATGCTCCACTTGGGCTGAACGGTAGAGCGACGGTCTCGCTTCATGCAGGTCGGCGTTCAACCCCCGACCGTCCAAGTGTTTGGGTACCATTCCATCCCTCCGTCCCATCCCAAATCCTTATCCTGATCCCTTCCAAGTGATCTATAGTCGTAATGGCTTGGTGCTTTTCCCTGATAATTCCCTCCCTCTTCATGCTAGTAAACAATGGTTCTTAAACAAAGTCCATGTTACATATGTAGTGATGGAATGCTCCCGAAACATATTACTCTCATTGATTTCATTCACCTGGGATCTAGGAGACTCGAACCGCCGGCCCCATACTCGTGTGAGGACGAAGCTTTTATCGACTCTATTGCCCAGTCCATAGAGTTTCGACCTTACGCGGCGGGTCCGCGTAAGGTTGATATTAATCGTTATTTCCCAATATATCTCTTTTGTCTTACATCACTTAATTTCATTACATAAATTTTGTGCTTGTTAATATTGATGACAAATAATTAGAAGAGCTGAAGAGAAACACTATTGAACATCGCATTGGCTTAGTGGGTGTAACTTGACCAGACCACTCACTAGAAATTGAAGGGACGACGACGTTTTGGTCCGTCCTGGACCATTTTCAAGTCGATTGTGATAATCACAATCGACTTGAAAATGGTCCAGGACGGACCGAAATGTCGTTGTCCCTTCATTTGCTAGTGTGTGGTCTGGTCAACATACTTCAGCCACGTTATTGTGACTCATCGCCTGCATATGGGTGTAACTTTTTCCTGTAGATAGGTAACACTGTTTTCTTAATTACAATATGTAATAAATTTACAAATCTTATGCTAGGAATCGAGTGTGAGTATTGGAGATAGGCCAGTAATCAGAGCATTGAGAGTCTAAGGACAGGCACCGGCAATCAGAACATTGTAAGTAAAAGGACACCCAAGAATCAGAAAATTGTGAATATGAGGACAGACACAAATAATTACATCATTGTGAGTACGAGTATTATGAGAACGTGAGTGAGTGAAAACAATTGTATCAAGCTAAGTACAAGGAGAGACACGCTAATAATTCAAACAATCATCACATGTTTATTCTTTGTATAATATAAACAAATAGTGTGAAAGAGAACCCAATTAGTTACAAGGAAACCGTTTAGTTACTATAGACTGTAATTAGTAATTGATGCGCACTGACCAAATGCGAAGGTGGAGGAGTTTCTTACATTCCAAGGGTTTCCCACCGTCTCAGGGCCATTGGCGTGAGAAAGTTAGTTATCTTTGCATATGTCGTGTGCTTGATACGAGTCTATCTTCTCTTACTACTTTCCGTGATGCATAATTATTAATGTTTTCCTCCATCCTTTGTGGTATTTATTTCCTCCTGTTTCGTAGGTGTTGTACTTGAATCCTGCTCTGATGTCCTTCTTCATTTCAAAATAATGTTTCACTACATTCCTTTTACACACACACACACACACACACACACACACACACACACACACACACACACACACACACACACACATACTCAAGAATGTTATGGAATGATTAATTTATCATCCTTGCAGGTATTGGTCATCCGAGCCTCCACGTGAGCTAGGTGTTGGCCTCAGTCAGCGACTGTAATTACTCTTATCAAATCACGTCATCTCAGCAAAGTTTCTAACGTGGTGTTAGTCTTGGAAGGTCGCCTGTTTAATGCTTGCGACCTGTTAATGGTCTCTGCTCTTAAAGCCCATTGCCCATTAATGCTCACTCCTCTAAATGCTCGCTTTCTTGAATGCACTTTCCCTTTCTTGAATGCACATTCTCTTAATGAACACTTCCCTAAATGCTCACTTCCCTTAATGCTCACTACACTTAATGCTAATGCTCACTTCTCTCTATGCCCATTTCCCCCTTATTGTAAATGAAGGCTCTGTTGTAACGTGTCAATGTTGAGTTTTTTTTATTATTATTATTATTATTGAAGAACGAGAGCATATACAATACTTGAACACTATAGGCGTGGTGGGAAGTTAAGGTGGTCTGCTTGGCCAGGTGTGGTAACACTGTAGGGGTAGAGGAGTAGAGAGCCGCTGTACGGTTTTCCTATCCGACCTTCAATAGATTCGAGACGGGGGCACCTAATATTTTTTTTTCTACGTGTCTCTCTCTCTCTTGTGATTAGATTACGGATAGAGTTTGCTTGTACTTAAATCTGGTGTAAAACTACTCTGAGTTGAGTTTGTTAACGTGGTAGAAATCATTGTGAACTTGACCTAATTTTTGTCATTCCCCAGAAGCTATTAACAATCATACTTTTTCAGAGTGTTAATTAGAATATGTATACCTAATGATATTATTGTTTTCGAAAAATTATGAAAGCCCAAGGGTTCGTAAACTTCTTATTTTTAGTTGAATATAACAAAATACTTACAAAAAATTCTTATTATATACTGAAATTTGTTTGGATTATTTTACCTGTCTATATTGTGCTAATGATACAAGATGTGTTTATTTATTTACGTGCTACTCTGAAGGAAAGGTAAGTCTGTGGTGTGAGAGGGGAGCTAATATGACAGTAGAGCACTTGGGAGACATATGAGGGCAGACTAGGCGTGTTGGACATGAGGAAAGACTAGGTGCTGGTGCATGAGGACATGTCACATGGCTCCACGACTCCATGGACCAAAGAACCAGAGCTCAACCCCCGCAAGCACAATTAGGTGAGGACACACTAAGCGCTGGGATGAGAACAGTGGAGGAATGCTGCCCAACCTCCCAGCAAGCATAAGAAATATTGCCGGAACAACCGTGGACATCTTCAAGAGGAAACTAGATTTATTCCTCCAAGGAGTTCCGGACCAGCCGGGCTGTGGTGGGTATGTGGGCCTGCGGGCCGCTCCAAGCAACAGCCTAGTGGACCAAACTCTCACAAGTCAAGCCTGGCCTCGGGCCGGGCTTGGGGAGTAGAAGAACTCCCAGAACCCCATCAACCAGGTATCAACCAGGTAACCTCTTGGACCATCGGAGATCGAACGTCGACCTTGCACAAAGCAAGGTTGTCGCTACACCAACAAGTCAGAGTGGAAAAAGACAAAACTATCGTGTTATTACTCCTATATATTATCCTGCTGTATGGATAAAGGTTTGAAGATGGATATGTCTGGATTAAGCTAAGCCTCATTCGATCGCTCATGAGAATTTGGCAATGTCTTCACATAGCAACGTGTCGAGCAACTAAGCTGGAAGTCTCAAGAATATCTTTCAGGCAGATATCTACACTGTGCAACATGCTCCATAAAACTCGGAAAAGACTTTCCCATCTATCTCGCAAGTTCTTCAGCTGCAGCACCATCAACCTGCAATTTCCTGTTGACTCTGGTTCCCCACCCATATTTTTCATCTATGAATAATATCACTTAAAAAACAGAGGGGACCAGACTTTCTCAGCATTAACTATTTAATATCCCCCTGATACTCAAATGACTAAATTTACGACCTGTATATTTCTGTCAAAATAACAAAAGAAAACTTACAAGAAATATTTAAACACAACAGAAAATGTTCATCAGTACCAAAGCCTCAGACTTGTAATTGTCTCTTCCACTCTAACGTATTCGCCCGCTTCACGTTTTGTCAAATTTGGAGCGAAATGCTTCTCATGCTTCGTAAGGTAACTACAGTTGAGAACCAAACCACACATCGGAAAATTAAAAAAACAACGACGTTTCAGGTCCGTCCTGGACCATTATTATGTCGTGTGATAGAAGAGAGGAAGGGACAGGCAAATAAATGAGATGAGAGGTGAGGAGCAGGTAAGAGAAAAAGGTAAGAATAAGATTTAAGTAGGAATAGGATAAGAATTAGAGGACGTTAAGAATAGGATGAGAATTATAGGCAGGTAAGAATAAGAAAAGGGTCTAGAAAAAGGGGTAAGAGTAAGAGGTGGGGGCAAAGCTTAAGTCAGATCACATTTCTTAAGAAGGTTGCAGCATTTAAGTATGTACTGTAAAAGGGAAGAGTCAACAGCAACAAAGCCAGGACTAAGGGTCATGTTGGGTAGGTTGTGTATCAGAGCAGATTCTACAAGACGGCGTCTGTGAAAAGTAGAGGCAGGAAAGATTATTATTCATCTTCTGCATAGAGTTTTGTTGTTCAAACACATAATCAAATGTGATTATGTAGTTTGAATTACCTGTGTCAGGTAATCCATACCTCACACAGCTATTTATTCAACGAAAGGTTTACCTTGTTTATCTTATATATGCACTACGAGTTTACTTTAACTTTTAACAATGCTCAAGTCATAAGTATACTTGATGATTAGCTGGTAAGTTATTGTGGGGGGGGGGCCTAATAACTCTCCAGAGGTTGATTAGCACTAAGCCCAACACCAAACCAACTCTCGCCTCACACAATTTATATCCTTCCACAAATTTAATATGAGCCCATACTAATGCATTGAAATTCCAAGCATTGTTCTCTCAAATACAACTAAAACGCTTTACAGAGCCAGACAAAGAGGATAATCCTGCACTTGTTTGCCGAATGTGTTCTTCCAGGATCTGAGATCTTCGGAGATCATGATTAACCTACATTAAGAGAACATGGCATTTTGTTACGTGGTCATCCGGAAGCACATTAATTCCAGCGCGAATATAACAATTATATATATATAAATAACAGAATAAGAAATTTGCCAATGTTAGCAGATGGCTTTAAATCAAGTAAAGATAACTAGTAAGATGGGGAGTCTATGTCGACCACGCTCGACACTTTTAGATGAATATATAAACAGTGTGAGATATAATATAAACAGATATTAATGTTAATGATAACAGATAATCTGTCATCTGTTAATGAACTGATAATATCTGTTAATATATAAACAGATATAATATATATAAACAGTGTCATCATTAGAGACGAATCCATCTTCCAAGTCACACATTGTCGTCTCCAGCATACAAGGCTTAGAAATAAGAGGTGATGTATTTGAAGGATTGTAATATCATCTGGATATACGTCCAGATTACTGTTCGTCAATAGTTTATATTACAAATTACAGGTCTGCAAACTATGGTAAAACTTTTAATTTTAATGTATTTTAACATACAACTGTAAGTGCAGGCTCTGAACGAGACGTACTCTAGATGTTCATGTCCTCGAACACACGATGATCTTAGATGTGTCTTAATTAATACCTCGCATAGAATAATTTAATAAAGTGCGAAATCTTATCTCAGCAAAAGAGTATGTCGACTCTTAAGGAAGGTATGACAGTTTATATTGCAGACGAGGAGTCACAATCACGTGGCTAAAGTATGTTGACCAGACCACACGCTAAAAGGTGAAGGGACGACGACATTTCGGTCCGTCCTGGACCATTCTCAAGTCCGACTTGAGAATGGTCAAGGACGGACCGAAACGTCGTCGTCCTTTCAGCTTCTAGTGTGTGGGCTGGTCAACACAGTTTATATTTTTTTGTATAATAACACGAGATATGAAATATAGATTAGTTCTGAGCTTTAACAAATTGTCTACATGGCTAGAGACAGATACTAAGCTCACATGGCGGCATGGTTCAGACTTTAAAGGTTTAATTGCCACAGAACTTATTACTCTAAGAAACTGTCAACTGCTATGCCATTTGTGTGTAAATTACATAAATGCTGTCTCCGCACAGCATTGAAAGTGATTGACATAATTATGTCACATCACTTTTCATTCCTAGACCTGTAATTTGTATTCTTTGATATAGAATATTATTGACCTTTGTTTATGTATAAATAATGTTAACATAATTTTTGTAATCATTTAGATACAAATATCTAAAGCATCTCTTTGTAATCATTCAGATATAAATATCTAAAGCATTATATAAATATAAGTGCATACCTCAAGTCGAATGTTACTGTTGATAACAAACAGTCCAACAACAGATGTCGTATATAAACAAGATATCAACTAGCTACGCGATAACAAAATGGTTAATAGCTACGCGATTAACCATTTTGTACACAGTATTACGGACGTCTGCTTGACGTTGTTCTCAAAGACGCTAAGCCAAGAACATTTGTTTTTCTGTTGTAGTGGTCAAGTTAAATGGCAAGAGCTTTGTAAATTATTTAAAAAACTTAGTGAACGGTCACGTGTCTAAGACTAAGTTATCTAGTGAATGAGTAGCACCGGGATTTGGTTAATTTCAAGTACTTACTTACACTGAATCTCCTGTAGTGTTATTTACACAGTAGCCTCTGGAGCCTTACAGCACTACTAGTGGGAGCCTAGCTGACAGCACTACCAGGTGAGCCTCCAGAGTAACACCACATGAGGATCCTTTCTGATAACACCATCAGGGAAATTTTCTGACAACACCACCAGGGGAATTTCCCTAACCACACTACCAGGGGAACCTCCCTGACCACCCCATAAGGGGAACCTCCCTGACTACACCACCAGGGACTCTTCCCGACAACTCCACCAGCGGAGTCTTAAAAATGTAAGCTTTATTTCGCCTTTTAAAGGAATTTCAAGATGTTTGTATGTGAATAAACAGACCAATTTTTTCCAGAATTTTATTCGTGACAGTTTAAGACAATCAGAGAATGTTTACTTTGAATGTTCATATTCTCAAA
>WNGS01169217.1:12886185-12888466 GCA_020271785.1 Procambarus virginalis
AAGTTTGTCCACGCTTGGACCTCGTGAGAAGAGAAGTGGATAATATTCGGCTGTTGCTTCCTCCCATTGCTGACGTAAAACGGTCAATGTAACTGATCCTTTCAATGAAGCTAAACTCTTCAGTTGACCTGAGTTTATGCCTGGAAATTTTAAGTATTTACTTCATTCTTGCTAATATAATCGCAATAAAATCGTAAAATGATTTATCCAATATATGTTTAGTTTCCTCCAATCCTACAGACTGTTGTAAAGATTAATTGTTGCCATTATAGATTTATATATATCAAGAAATTTACACATGATAAATAATCTGGAAATATTTAATCACAAAGAAGAAAATAAAACGAGAAATGACATGAAAGCTTTCGTGTTAATCAAGACATTGCAGACGGATTTGGACAGCTTTGAACGTTCCTCGTATGTCCCCTCCACCCTCTAAGGTGACCATTACTTCCAACTCCATTAGGTACATTAATCTTTAGCAGTAACGTAGCTTTAAAGAGGTTTGACTCATCTCAGGAGTAGTTAGGGAACACAAAATGAAAGCCAAGTTCAGTGAGCTTTTTATATATATATATATATATATTATATATATATATATATATATATATATATATATATATATATATATATATATATTATATATATATATATATATATATATGAGTTACGTGTTATTCTTTGGCAATGTTAATTGTCATTGGTATCGTCCGTGAGAACAGTTTGAGCTGCGGTTTGCCTCTTCGTCCCTGAGGATGAACAAGGGTGCTAGGATACTACCTTCTGGATGTTTGGTTTCTCTTAAAGTTGTACTGAATTTTGCTCAGTTTTCTGTCATTCTTTGTGATCTCCTTAAATATTAAAAATTTAATATTCGCCTCCTTATGTGAGAATTCATATTAACCTGATACTAAGCACCAATTATTATTAATATGGTCATAGCTTTAAAATGCATTAATAAAATTAAGGTATGTATTTATATTTCATATAATTATATATATTGTCCATTTGTGAGGTAGAATGGTGTAATGAGTGAAAACATGAGGGTTATAACGAAATGACAAGTGAACAAATTATTGAGAAAAAAAATAAGAACGTAGGAACAGGCAAAGGTTAGTGTTGCCATATTCAAGAGTAGTGTTTTATGGTGGAACAAGCGATAAGTATGGCAACCAGATGGTAATGAGAAGATTCTTGTCTTATCATTAAAGGCAAGAGTCCGCTGTTGCTGGTGGAGAGTAGTCGCGGTGCCATCTTATACATTATTAGACAGAAGGACTTGCATGTCACATTCTAACACGTCACATACATTTTTCGCACTCAACTTCTATGATATACTCAGGCCTTTTTATCTACGTTCTCCTTATATAAAAGAATATGTTACCTCTCCTTTACATTATGTTTTCCATATACACATTGGACTGTTCATTTTATAGTGTTGCTTGTCCTGATTTTTCACTCTCTTAAAATGTTCACATTCGTGCATAATGGGTGGAATAATGCTTCTTGCATCAAACCTTATAGGTTCACCCTTGCTATTTCTATGATTGTTGTTATTATTTTTGTTCAGCTACTATGTGGGCCCTGCCTGGTGTGTGGGGGCCCTGCCTGGTGTGTGGGGGCCCTGCCTTGTGAGATATAGCTGAGGGAGAAGATGTGACTACGGGTTTGAATTTATTATGATTTATTGGAAATATTAATCACGTGGAACAAAACATGTTAGAGTTAAATCCTGAAATTTGTCAATGTTTCATACGTTTTCTCTAGTACTAACGAGCCAGGAAAGCCTCCAAACAGTCACCGTATTGGTCAAGTTTCCCCATAAAGATTCAGGTACTGGTGGAAACGCATATATGGCACGTATCATGCTCTCTCAAATTTTGTTGAATCACGGCAAACGACTATACGCTTTAGTCTATCTTTGTCCTTAGTTTCGTCTCACTCTCACCCTAGTTTCTCTCTCTTTACCCCTATCCTATCTCTCTCTACCCTCCACTATATTTTCAATCCCCTGCTATTTATTTCTCCACCTCCTTCTCTCTCTCTTCAAACCTTTATTCCATATTTTATGAAATTGCTGATTATAAATCGCCGCGTACATTTTAACTACAATCTTGAGCTCTTCCCCCTCTGAGCTCCTCGTACAAAACTCGCCGCTGCCAGCAATCCTATCACCAAGAGGCCAGGCAGGAGTCGCTATTAACACCACGCCCCCAGGAGGACCAGAGGGCTGGTGCACCTCCAGACACTCCCCATCCCTTCATCTCTCTACGTGAAAAGA
>WNGS01169217.1:12895816-12906187 GCA_020271785.1 Procambarus virginalis
AAGTACATTAAGTGGTAGAAGGATAGATAAGAGAAGGTGGAGAGAGGGAATGATGATGAGGAGAAGTGGTGATGTGTAGGACTGATGTGGAGAGAGTGGGTAAGATGGCGAGGCGGGAAGAGGGAAAAGTGCCTAAAAAGGTGAGATAGGGAGAAAGAGAGAGTGCCTAGGATAGTGAGGATGAGAGAAGAGAAGGATAGTGGGCAGGATGGTGAGTTGGCAAGAGGGAGATAGAGTCACCAGGCAGGGCCCACACACCAGGCAAGCCCCACACACCAGGCAGGGTCTACACACACCTGGCAGGCCCACACACCAGGCAGGGCCACACACCAGGCAGGGCCCCCACACCAGGAAAAGCCCAATCACCACTGAAAGGGCATAGTCCAACAAAATTACTTCTAAAACCACACTAATTCAAACACAGTGTAGACCAATGTAAAATGTAAAAAATTAAAAATAATTTGCTGGTTCTGAGCTTGTGGCTTCATCGACCAAAATAGTATACGATTCAGCCCATTTGTGGTTCTAGAGTCCCGTCATCAATTTCTTGAGAGCTAATGTTTCGATCTCAGATCCAAGTCACAACCTAGATGGACATTGCTTTGTTATTAAGTCACAAGCAACACATAATTCACAATTCACACTGCGCTGGATCGCAGTGTGAATTGGATGCAGTGAGGAGAAACCCTTAACACAATATTAAAGCAATGCCATTTTCATATATAATTCTTAAATTAGTTTAGTACAATATATCGCACATCGACCAAGTTGCAAGCTGACACTAAACAAGAATGCAGTCCATCTCATCTCTGCACAGATATATGACAGATTTCTACATTACTTCGCATAAAATAGGTATCCACTCTATGCCTTAACTTCTCTTTTAGCCCTCCCCCATCCACTTAGACACGTCACTAAACCCGTCCTCTCTCCTCTCACCATCTCTCTCTCCTCTCTCTCTCTCTCTCTCTCTCTCTCTCTCTCTCCTCTCTCTCTCTCTCGTCTCTCTCCTCTCTCTCTCTCGCTCTCTCCTCTCTCTCACTCTCTAGAGTTCCTTGGCCTCTCATCCATGTGAACCACAGCAGCTTTACGTCCCCGTGGGAGCTGCCTTCATGGTGTAGCAACAAAGCTGTAGTTGACGTATTGTGAATAATTACGTAACGACCAAAATAACATTTCAATAAATTTTCATTCCAGAATACGTTTACCTGAACATGAGCATTACGATATGAAAATAACTTTAACTTCATGACTGACGAGTGTCCTCAAGCTGACGGTATGAATGAATTTTGAGTACAATATTTATTTTGATATTCTCTGGAAAAATGAGCATCTTTCTTGAGAGGTAAAACTCGTTAAACATGTGAGTGTTTTGTAAATAAAACATGCACACACTTATCAATTAAATCAACTTGAATTGGTCGTAAGAAATGTTCACCGCCTTGCTAAGCACTGAAGAATCCAGTGTTTTGTCCATTGTCCATCACTATACAGGGTTTTAAAGGATCCTGTGTAAGCATGACCAGTAAGGTCAATTACGTAATAGTTTTAAACCAGATAAGTTATCACCAACCCTACATACCCGACTCTGTGCGTTAGACAATACCAACTCGCTGATTGTAGCAGTAATCAGGAAACATATGTGTGGATAAAAACCGTTCCCTGGTACGTGGCCTCCACGAGACTGAGAAACTAGTAAAAACCCAGAAAATCTCAAGAAAACTCCAAGAATATCAATAGAATTGTTCATACTTTTTGTATGTGCGTATAATCTCCCAACAGAAACTCTTAGAGACCACATAACTATGAAACAATGTTACTGTATAAAACGCTGTGAAGTCTTGGAATGTTATGATGTCTGTGGCACCGTGGTAGAGAAGGTTCACCACAATTAGGGAATCCAATGATTGTAACACAGTTTGAATCATACATTTATTAGCTGTCCCATTTAATTACGCTCCTTACCGAAGCTATTTCATGGAGATATTTACAAAATCCAGAGATTTGTGGTTATGTTCTTATATATGTTTATATCTGTACAGAGTTGGAACCTTAGGATTATTTAATAATATTAATGAAGGGAAATACAATTTTTTTTTATATCTTATCTATATATATTTTCCTTGACTCTGTAAACATCGTGGCCGTCATTACTTGTTGAAATTCAAAGTTGTAGCAATTACTGCTCAGGAACCTCTTCTACTTCCACAAGGGTGGATTGCATGCCCTCGATACAGCAGACATTTACCATATAGATCACAACATTGAGGCACTGTAACTAGAAACAGGCTGCTCTTGGATCTCTGCTTTGTCAAATAAGTTCCTCCCAAAATCTCCTTTTAGAACTTTAGCGCACATTTACCCCAGATGTCACGGATGCCTGGGCACACTGCCACAAATGGGTACCAATTTCCCAGTCCCCTGTGCTTTCTGGTTTTCTAAGTTTCAATTAAGGTAGTGGCCCGCAAAACATTCAGATAGACTGAGCTGTAGACAGGAATCAGAACATTAAAGGCACTTATATAGCTCCAGGCAGACTATTCGACCTAAAAAGATTGCTGGGTTCCCCTCCTACCCCCTTCCTCCCCCTCCATTCTCCCTAAATCTGTGTTGGACATTTTGCTGCAGCTTAACATCTCTTCGTGATAGCAGTGAATCCCTTATGCCTAACAATCATTCCCTCTTACTTAAGATATATTAGTCAATGGTAGCCAATTCGTCAACCGATTTCCGTAGAAACATCACTGTTCGATGGAGACAGGGGCTGCAAGGGCGAACTGTAATGCCAATAATAAGGAAGCGACGGCCGAAGCAGGTTCACATGAAAGACTTAAAGTCGACTAAATGAAAATCTCCAGCTTGAGGGGCTTGCACAGCAAGAAGGTGTGCATTATCTTTTCTGAAAACAGTTTCCAGTATTGTTAAGGTATTTTTCTCGACTATGGGGCTATCTCAGTGTATATGCAATGGTTTGCACGAATTGATCTGAATGAAGAACTTGCAAGAATATCTCACTAACTGGTTCCTTCAATGAACTTGGCATTGCTAATCCCAAGGAATCTCTTAAATGCCATGAGGGAATGTAACACCCACCAGATGTCGAAGATTTTGTTAGGATGCTTCAGACAATTGTCAAGCCAACGAGATAACAAAGCGTGTTACCTACAGAAATAACTTTGATTACACCATCCTTCTTTTTCATGGCACAAAGGGATGCAACCAAAAAAGGTTTAATTATGTTTGCAATTATTCCAACCAAGCAATTGTTGGCAAATTTCATTACTTGCAATTTCCATTTTCCTGAGCTGACAAGGTCTTACACCCATAAAGCCTCCTGCCGAAGCATGCGGAATAACGCGATTTCTTTGACGTCATTTTACTCTCAAATGGAAAGTGGTCTTATGATTGCGACGATTGTGCTCGGAGATAGAGGTTCCCCAGACTGCCACAGCGAATGGGTTACGGTAGCTTTTATGGTGGAATTGTGCCTACTTTAGCAATTATATTGGTTGTACCTACTATGTTGTCCTGTTTAACTGTGTTGATCAGTTTTTTTTATCATTTTCTGGGTTATTATTTTAAAACTGTCATTGAAACTCTCATTAGTTCTGTGGTATGGGGATAAATTTGTCAGTTCTAGAAAACTATTTAAAAATTTATAACCAAAGAGGCTAGCTATTTATCTTGCCAAGCTGGAACGTTTAAGCAAACATTATATATATATATATATATATATATATATATATATATATATATATATATATATATATATATATATATATATATATAATATATATGCAAACAGCCTGAATGGCTTGTTCATGTCATATATATATATATATTATATATATATATATATATATATATATATTATATATATATATATATATATATATATATATATATAATCCAGCTGGGACCACCCATTAGTGGAAAAAATAGCTGCTGCATGCTCAGCGATGCAACATCAGGCAAGAAAAAAGCCCGTCTGAGAGCAGTGAGTGTCCCACATGCAGAGGACTTCCTTCTGGCAGTACCCATGTCGGCAATGGGCACGCCTCTAGATCCAGAATCTCATTGTGTAGCAGTGGTCCTCAGCCTTGGTGCCCCATTTCATATTGAATACACGTGTATTTGAAGCAGGGTGGACTGCAAGATGAACTCCATGGGTTGCACTGCGGAAGCTCCAAGGGCTGGCATGCAAGACACAACGAGGTTAATGATGTCATCAAGAGAAGCATCGTCTCAGCTCAGTGCCCAGTGGAGAGAGAACCTCGCATCCTCGGGGACCAAAACACGGATGACCTCACACTTCACTCAGATGGCATCACAATATACCCCTGAAAGAAGGGCAGACCGCTGGTGTGGGACTACACATGTATATCCACCCTGGCTGACACCTACATACACTTCGGTGCTGATCAAGCAGGTGGAGCAGCCAACTACAGATAAATAGCAAAATCAGTCAAATACAGGCGATTGGAAATTCAAAATATACACCTTTGTTCCCATAGTGTCTAAGACGCATGCCCCATGGGGTAGCAGTGTCTTGGGATTTCTCAAAGAATTGGGTTCCAGGCTCATTGACATCACCAGAGACTAAAGAGCTGCCACTTTCAATGATCGAATCTGTCCGTGACATTTATCAGTGTTTTACATTGACGTGTTCTTCATTTTACTTCTATTGGTTTTGTTGGGTAACTTATAGGGCCACATTTTATAATCATGTAATCTTGTACAATAATTTCCATATTATATATATATATATATATATATATATATATATATATATATATATATATACATATATATATATTACTTGTAATGAACAAATAAAATCATGTTCATTTATGTTATGAGCCTCATTCATGATATATTAGTCATAATATGCTTTGAATGAGGTTTAAAAATATTTTGCAATATCGGTATTTGTATGACGTTAATTACTCTACTAATCATTTTCTCGGTGGAATGAACAATTCATAAAATTATATATTTATTGATATGCAATTAATTTGAATGTTAATAGTAACACTGTTTAAACTGCATTCTCTTTGACCCAGTCGACATGGTAAGACACCTCAGTGTAGACGCCGGGGTAGCCAGGACGAGCGCAGCCGTAGCCCCAAGACACAATACCGGCCAGATAGGTAGACCCGGTATCGCTGGCTGCAAGAGGTCCACCAGAGTCACCCTGGCAGGAGTCCACTCCTCCCTCAGGAACACCGGCACAGATCATGGAATCCAAAATCTCACTAGCACCATAATCATCTCGGCACTCTGCGTCAGTCACGATAGGGATTGTCACCTTCTGCAGCACATCAGGAGTGCTTCCTCCCTCGCTTGTGGTGCCCCAGCCTGTGACAATGGAGTCACCAGTGGCGGTATGTCCTTGTTCCGGAAGAGCAATAGCAGCCACGTTATCGTTGAAAGTCAGAGGTGAAGCCAGATGAAGAATAGCGATGTCATTATCCAGAACGAAGTAGTCGAAGTTCTCGTGAAGGGTGATTTTTGCCACTTCAATGGTCTGCTCCGATCCATCATCCTCGCTCAAGTTCAGTTCTCCAGCCACAATCTGTAGTTATAGAATCATAATTTTATTAACACTAATAAACAATACCTTATTTCTTAGGGCAAAATAATATAGTATTGATAATTAAGATATAATATTTGTAAATGATTATATTTAATAGTTTAATTTTAAATGAATATGTAATCTGCAACATGTTTCTGCACCTGACATCTTCCAGCCCATCCTCCTGTTTTGGTAGCACTTATAGAAACAATGAGGACTATAGTATATATTCCGTCATACAACGAAATTAGAAAGTAGTTATCTGAACTATTGAGTTGGACAAACGGGATAACTATTGATTATTTGTGTTGCATTGACAAACTAAAATAACATAACCTAACCTAACCTCCCTAGGCCTATTACACGATATTTGAGGCTTAATATAGCACATATTTGTGGCCTCGGAATATTTAAGTGTTTTAGGTTCATTTATTTAAAAAGAATTCCTTATTAGTCAGTATACAACTATCTAAAAGCTAAGTACGTACTTAGCTTATAGTGCCTATCGTGATTAGCTTATCGTGGCTACTGACGATCATCACAATAGGTACTATCTAAACAGGGGGATGGGTTGCAACTTCACATTTTACTCTCCCATGAGTCAAAAGAGAAAAACACATTCCTAAAAGAAAGCAATAACTGACCTGGAGGTATTGAGGGTTGTCGTAATTTTCACCGTAGACACAGTGACCAGCAGTGATGGCATGGTTTTCATCATAGATGGAAGCTCCGCAGAAATGGAATGCAGGATTATAAGAGTTATCCTGGAAGCTGAGTTGGTATGGGAACTCCCCGAGCGTGGCGTCTGTGCCACCAACGATCTTGTAATTGGTGCGAGGGAACCTCAGCCTGATGGAAGGGGCGGCTGAGGAAAAGTGGGAGGAAATTTGTATAGAACTTATTGAAAGTAAAAATATATAGTGACAATAATACGAGAGTGTATTCTGTGACGTTCATGAGATCTTGTGTTATTATATATATATATATATATCTATATATATATATATATATATATATATATATATATAATATATATATATATATATATTATTTTAATATATTATACAAAAAGCTAAACTAAAAAAAAACTAAAAGTCTTTGAAATGTAATAAGTTATTACGAACAGCGTTCAAGTGTCGCGTCAGACTAGAAATAAAAATGAATTTTGGAGAATTGATTTTTCAATTACCATCAACAGTGAAAAGAAACATAAGAAATATTGAGAAAATTCGTGTTAAAATTATTAATCTTACTTTTTCGGTCATATATATTATATATATATATATATATATAGATATATATATAGATATATATATATATATATATCTATAATATATATATATATATATATATACTCATACCTAGTAGCCAGAACGAACTTTTCGGCCTACTCTGCAGGGCCCGATTTGCCTTACAGGCCGACTGATTTTTTTTAATTAAAAAAAATCCATTTTGTTTCTTTGAAATACTATTATTATATTGTATTAGAAATATACATTATTGACTTAGTTATGATAGTTAGGTTGGGTTAAGATAGGTTAGGTAAGGTAGGTTAGGTTTGGTTTATTTATCTACGTTAGTTTTAACTCAAATTAAACAAAATTAACTCAAACATAATGAAATGGATAGCTTTAACATTTCATAAGACCAAATGAGAAAAATATATAAATTCAGAAAAACTTGGCTTATTAAGCAAATCGGGCCTTCCATAGTAGCCTTAGTACTGCATTCTGGCTACTAGGAAGCCAGAATGCAGTATATATATGTATAATATGTATATATATGATATAGATATAAATATATATATATATATATATATATATATATATTATATATATATATATAAAAAGGATGAGGAGAGAATGGACCTTACCGAGAGCCCCGGCGAGGAGCAGACAGAACACGAGGAACTTCATGGCTGGTCACTGGTGAAGAACATCCAACCATCGACGTATATATACTGACTACCGGGATTACCATTCTCTTAATCGTCTCTTATCAGGGAACCGAACTTCAACCCCCCAATGGGTCGTTGATGGAATGAAATTATTCTGTGAATGTTTATATATGTGTATTGGTACGAAGTCTTGAAGTGGGTAGAATATAGTTGTGCATTAATTGGCGGTACACATCAAAAGTCAACACCAGCAATCAACCCCAATTAATCACAACTATTTTCACCCACGTTAAGACTCCGTACCAATAAGAAGCATCAAGAGGAGTATGGGCCAATAGGCCCTTTGCAGTTACTTCCATTCTTCCTCTCATTTATCCAATTTATACCCATTGCACCCGTGTTCGTCTTGTGTTTGGTCAAAAGTTTGTTCACCTCATCCAAAACTGTTGCAACATATCACCCACCCAAATGCGAGTATATAAGACAAGCTGGTCAATGTTAGCATTAAGTAAAACTCTGTTTAGGTTTTCAGGTTATAGTTGTTGTGTGTGTAACTAAAGTCTTTAAAAATGTAATAAGTCTATTATGAAAACGTTCAAACGTCCGTCAGACTAGAAATAAAAATGAATTTTGGAGAATTGATTTTTCAATTACCATCGACAGTAAAAAGAAACTAAGAAATATTGAGAAAATTCTGTGTAGAATTATTAATCTTACTTTTGTCGGGTCAATTAACATTATTATATATATATCTATATTATTATATACTATATATATATTTATATAATATATATATATATAATATATATATATAATATAGGTGGTAAACTTGGGCATATTGTTGCAACACGCATTTTTGTTGCTCACGTGGCCCCACAAAGTGAGGTGATTCGATAAAATAACTATGCCCAAGCTTACCACCAAGTGTCGTCGTAACGTTGGGGATATAGCCTCGGCTACCGATGTCTTTTGTACGGTCACGGTTGGTCAAGTGGTTAAGGTCCAGTACGCCAAGTCTAGTGCTCCTGGCTGTCTGGATTCGGATCCTATTGGGGTGTGGAGTTTCAGTTGCATATTTGCTTGGGGACCATTTAAAGTTTGTTTGCATATACATTTATATAAGCTTATTGAAACCAACTAGAGACCCAAGAGCTGCCAGTTTTCTCTTTCAGCGCCTTAGTGTGACGATCCAGGGAGGAATGCTCACTGCATCCATGATTCCTGCCCGCCATCTGGGACTTGAGACTATCAACTTGTGACAGCAGCCTTGTACCTGCACGCAACCAATGTTGTAACCCTTTTGTGTAATGAATTTTCAAATAAAGTTAGTATAATATCACACATACCAAAAGAATAGGGGTGGTAGGAGAAGAAATATCAAAGTGTTCAGTGAGGACCCACAAGGTCTTCTCTGAGTACTCTTTATTTTCTTCGACCGAGCTATGGGTCCCTACACTTGCACCAGAGGTGGCACCCCTCTAGGTTAAAAATATCTATATAATTTATAATCTCTATAATAATCCTATAATTCTCTCTTCTTCCTCACTCACTCTCTCTCTCTCTCTCTCTCTCTATTTATATATATCTTATAATATATATATATATATATATATAATATATATATATATATATATAT
The DNA here is from genome assembly GCA_020271785.1 of Procambarus virginalis. Lineage (NCBI taxonomy): Eukaryota > Metazoa > Arthropoda > Malacostraca > Decapoda > Cambaridae > Procambarus > Procambarus virginalis. The sequence continues at coordinate 12,904,925 of WNGS01169217.1, forward strand.
ATATATATGGAGGATGATATATCATTCCAAGCAGCATATGCAAAGATAAGTAACTTTCTCAAGCCAGCGGCCTTAAGAGACGGGAAACCCTTGGAACGTAAAACAGATGAAGCCTCTCCTTTTACACTGTACTACCCAGTGTATTGTACTACACATACAGTGTACTACCCAGTGTACTGTACTACATCAGTACAGTGTACTACCCAGTGTACTACCCCAGTGGTATACTACATCATAAAGAAGTGTTACAGTGTTGATAACTAGGACGTTTTTCTTGTATCTACTGAGTTTAAATATTTTTTATTTTTTTTAATTATTTAATTTTGTGTATGATTCCCTCATAACTCATTGTAGCGTGTGCTAGTGGCGTATCAAAAATGTAAAACTCCTGAATATATAAATAAAAAGATAATTAAATATGTCTATCCATGTATATGGTGATAATAATTACAAAGTGGCTTTCCTTCTTCCTTCGATTATCTGATTTGTGGGTATCTCTCATCGTACTTTCAATGATCTAATTACTGTATTCCAATCCTCGTTCTTAAAATGTTTTGATTACAGGATGTCTCTCCTTGTGCTTACAGTGATTAGATCGTTGTGTGAGTCCCTTCATATATCTGTCCTGATTCATTGCACGATGATTATACATATCTGAAGAATAATAATTCAAACAAGTTTTAACTCTGTTGTTCAGGTAGAACTCACTTTTGGATTCCATTAATATTTTATCCTTTCATAACTCATTCATTAATTATTAGCATTAATAAAGTCTGGTAGTGATGAAGAAACGTATTATTTTACAAATATGATAAGAAATATAGGAGAGGGAAGTAGGAGGACCAAATATCAATAAGATAACAGAACGTGATTTCATGAATATTTTTAACACAAATATGAGATAAGTTTGTTAAAGGACTATTCAGGAAGTATTTGCATCTCGAAGTGTATCCAATTAATCTTTAAATACACATTGAGCGTTCCTACTTTACATATGGACTATATCAAGGGTAAAATTTTCGCTGGTTGATGAATCTTAACAACTCTCTTATACTGGTCTTAACAACTCTCTCACTGCCAATGGGTGTTAAGCCAAACACCAAACATATCAAGCATCTAATTTGATGGCAACATCTTGCTCTAAGATAAATACTCAGTTCCTTGTAAAACAAGTAATTTCACTTCCATCAACGACCCATTGGGAGGTTGAAAGTTCGGGTTTCACTGATATGAGCCGATAAGGAGAATGGTAAGCCCGGGTCA
>WNGS01169217.1:12991559-13003449 GCA_020271785.1 Procambarus virginalis
CTCTGACGTGGAAATCAGGGAAATGAAGATCATAGCATTTCCTCTCATTAACTGAGAGTTTGCATAGCTTATGGTGAAAATACTACATCTGTATCAAAACGACATCTGCCTTTCCTAACCAGTTTCGACATTCCATGGGTGCATGATGAGCATTCCGTGCCTCTGGCCCATATATGCACTGTCCTTTTGCATAATACCTGCAAATATTTTTAACTGTGATTGTATTATTCTTGTTTGTACCCGTGCACGACTTGGCTACCTCTGCGTTTTTTGTTACAACTTTCTCATTTCTGCATCTTTCTTGGTATTGCCCTTGTCTTTCTCCTTGTTGCTTCGTCTTTCTCATTTGTGTTCTCATTCGTCTCATTTTTTCCCTCCTTATTCATATCACCAGTTTGCTCTACAATTCTGCCTTCGTTTTTTGTTACCTCGACACTATGTCCTTCTACATTGCCACTTTGGCTCTCTAAATTCTCAGTCCTTGGGTTTGCTCAGAGTTCGTTGCTGTCTTTATATACTCTGCGTATATTTCTGGTAGTTTTGTGTGAATTGTAGCCTGTGTACTTCAGGAATGTTATTCATTAGTTTGGTGATGTTTTCCCACATCAGTCTATCATTGTGACAGATCCAGTAGGTACCTTGTCTATTTTGCATATTGTGTAGGTAATCCTGTACAACTCAGGTGAAATCTTATGTTACAAATGTTACATACAATGCCTACAACAGTCTTCCGAAGTGACTTAAGGCAGCCTCCACACACCTCCATGTTGGGTTTGTGGTGTTATAATATTATATGCAAATATTTATAATATTATATGTATGTATATATAATATGTATACAGTATATTTATAATATTACATATGTTTATTTGGTCAAGTTTATGTGGGGGTACTTATCGCCTTGTGGAGAAGTATGGGTCCCCTTGGGGACCATACAGTTGATCGTTGTTTGTCCCAGGTCGGGGGCAGGATGCCACCGGTTGCCAGTTACTTGATTTATACACTGATTATTTGCCTGTAATACCCTAAGGGAATTTCTGCTTTCTTCTGGCTTGCAATGTTATTCACTTACTCTATTACTATATCCTAGATCCACTTTCCCGTGTTACAATATATATTGCTGGTATATTTATCACTGAGGGAGTATACTGTTACTGAGGGACGTCCCCTACACTGTGTAGGCCTTGTGGCTGTGGTGTAAACACAGTGTGATGCCTACTGCCAAACTTTACATTTATACTTTTTCTATGTACAATTCTCTAACACTATCCACTAATTTATATGTTGTGTTACACGATCCACTTCACTGTTCAACGTATCACTGCTCGCTATATTTGATATATATCGCTTATGCCTGTACACACGAGCCTGGTGGCACTGGCTCACTACGTGGTCCCACGTTTATTCTGTATTTAACTCAAAGTTCCATTGTTAATTTCTGTATTCAACTTTCCTGCGGGTCACTATGCACTTGGTGATCACTATGGGTCGTAATCCATGGCTGTAATCCTAAAAAAGCCCGGTTTATTCCACTGTTTTCACGGAGCGCGCGCGACGACGACACGTCCGTCCTCGTCCCGTCCAGGCCTCCTTTTCCTTTTTTTTTTGGTGGTCAACATGTTTGCTTCACGTCTGTCTTTCCACCGCACTGAAAGTATTGCACCACTTTTTCTTACCTCGCAATCACCTACTTGCATAGCAGTGTCAAACAGTTATTTCCCTTCATTTTGGCTTTACTGTGCCACACACTCCAGTTTTATTATCAAGCAAGAATTTGGTTAGTAAGGGACTGGTATGATAGTTATCTGTGTACAATATGTGGCTCTTGTTCAGGTATGGTGCAAGCAGTGCCTTCACCACACTACCTGAGAAGCCATGTTGGTCATTAGTAGGAATGTCTACATTTGTAGCGGAATACAGTATCATGTGTAACACCATTCCTGATTCACAGTCACAGAGCACAAAGAATTTCAATCCAAATCGGTGGCATTTTAAGGGAATATACTGCTTGAAGGCAGCATGTCCTTTGAAAAGCACAAGGGATCCATCAATAATCTGCTTCTGAGCTGGTACATAGTAATCTCGGAACTTTCCAATCAGGTCATTTAGCACGTGCCTCACCCTCAAAAGCCTATCATCCTGTCTCTCGTCTGCATTATTTGCAAAATGAAGGGACCATAGGATCAACAGAAATCTGTCTCGGGACATATATTTCCCGAACAATGGTGTTGGAACAGCGTTGTCTTTGCTCAAATAATGTGATATTATGTGTTTCACACAATGTTTCATCAACATACAAATTTCGAAAAACACATACAGTTCACCTACAGTCGTCTCTTTCCAACGCTGTAGTCGTGAAAAGTCTGATACCTCCTCACCTTCAATGAGATCAGCTGCAAGTCTGTTCGTTTTGTGAACGATATGTTCCATGAGCAGCTCATCGAAATATGTAGTAAAGAAGTCCATTTCACTCATTTCGTCACCTGTATCAGGGAAAAGATCTGTAATTCCCACATCTCTATTGTCAAAGTCAGGAATTTGTGGAACAAAATCTTCCCCATCACTCCACACAAATAAACCTGCTGTCTTCCGAGAGCCATTAGCTACACCACGGCGAGGAATCCGAGGACCAGGAGCTGAAGCAGGTCTAGCAACAGTAGGGGCAGGAAGGGTCGATGAGGGGAAAAGTATTGGAATATGAGGGGGATTTGTTCCTCATTGTCGCCATATTGTTCCATGCGGCGGCGCTTGGCTGGGCGGGCAACTGATGCGGCGAAACTTGTACTGGCACTAGCAGCCATGGCAAAACTATTCTCCGATTCTGCGTCACTAAAACCAGAGAATAATTCACCTGTTTCAGACTCATCGATCATATCATAAACTTGCAATGGAACACATGAACTATGTGCTTAGGGTGCAAAGTGGTGTTGAGTAGTAGCGGGTAACACTCGTGGCATCCTCACCCTCATGGCACCAACTTGTTCACCCCTCACTATCCGTGGTTTCTATTTCCTCAGGCTGTGTATAGTCCTCATCTATATCCGAGTTCGTCAATATCAGATTCGTCAACGTCTTTAAACAATTCATTGGCTATTTCGTCTTCGGTCAAAGACTGCACGGCGCAGTGCACTGAGCGAGGTCGGACGCTGGGTCGTGAAGCGCTCCCCATGGTGTCTGGCCACTAACTAAGGCCTGGGAAACAAAGGAGGCCTGCTTTAGATTTTTTTTCCAAGATGGCGTCTGTTTACAATCGCCCCTGGCTACGGTATGGGTGATCCCTTTAAACAGCGGGACATTTGAATTGTGCCTTGCACCCTTTGGCGTATATATACGCCATGCGCATGGTGGGACGTGTTACTCATGGTGTATATATACGCCATGCGCAGTTTAAGGGTTAATACACACTTATACTTATTGTTAACTAAGATATATAAAAGCAGCAGTAGCACTCAACCTTAAGATTCTTTTGATCTAAGTTACAATATAACAATTAATGTGAGGTGGTTTTGGTCCCTCCCTTCCCCATTTGCTTCTGGCTCCAAAGCGTCTGAGGCCTTCGGAGTCGGGGCGGGATTTAGAGGTTTCTGAAACTCGGGCAGTTTCGGTGGTTGCCCCTTCAGGGTGGAGACGGAGGCATTCAAGTTCATTCCTCCAGCTGTGGCTCCGGGGTCTGACCAGTGGGCCTGATGTGGAGGTTCCCGGGGTTGGGGAAGAGCTGACTTGGGAGCCCTTGGGGCCCTGTTGGACCCCACCTGGGTTTTCCGACCCTCAGAGTAGGGTTTTCTGTTACAAGAAGTGGGGGTTTTCTTTTTCCTCCTCTGTGTACAAGTTGGATTTGGGTTTGGCTCCTTCCGGGGTTCGGTTCCGTATCCCTGCGGGGCCTTCAGTTCCGTCCTTCCGAAGGTTTTCGGCTTCCCGCGTCTTGTCTACTGAGGTGCGGGCACCCATTGCAGCTTGCCTCCTGCATGACCTGGATTATGCCTCTCTAATGGATCCGTCTTCGTTTTGGTTTGGGTTTTCGTACCCACACTTGGTTCGTTATGAAGTTCCGGAGTCGTCTTGGCTTGCGGACTGCCCATTGTTGTCGTTGGATGCTTGGAGTGCTTTCTGTCGTACCCGCACGCTTGAATGGTGCAAGGCATTGACGTGGTCCAGGTTTACTTGGGGGGCGAATTTGAACACCTTAATGCTTGCTTGTTCAGCCCTGCTCTTCTGCGGGATGCTAGCACAATTCAGCTTCACGTGCAGGTTTCCTCCCTGTTGGCTGCGCTTGTGGTCGAGGACTGAGCTTGTGGCTTGTTGGCTTCGATCTTGCATTTCTTTTCCCTCCTGGAGGTGTCTTTGGATTGGCTTGCGGAGGATGTAGAGGCCCTTGGGGGCCGTTCCCTGGCCTTGTGCCTTGGTCTCGGCTGCTCATGCATCGTTTGCGCTGCTGAAGCTGTTTGTTCCAATCTTGCGGGATACGGTGTTGCGTTTTTTCGCCATGCGTCTCGCGTGTCGGCAGGTTATGCTCTCCTTATCTTTAGAATCTGCTTGGGCCCTGGCTTTTAGGTTTTCTTCGCCCTTTTGTCCCATGCTGCTTATGGACTCTGCGGTTGAGCGGTATTTGCAGGCAGCTTCTTCTAGCTGTCGTCCGATGTCCGACTTGTTGGTTCTCCGGGGGTCCTGTTGGAGGGGAGGGGGTTCTTCCCGGAAGAGTTGTGTCAGGGCTCGGGGTTCAGATCATTGGGGTAGGCCACAGGTGCCAGGTTTGGAGCCGGCGTTGCCTTCAGTTCCATCTACACGTGGTAGATACTGTAGGGCGAGGTCCCAAATCTGCACAGTAAAATAACAACGTACTGGAGTGAACGATATGGAGGAAAATGCAGAATAGAACCAGTGAAGAGCAGAGGTGCCATAGGCACAATCAGAGAACACTGTATAAACATCAGAGGTCCACGGTTGTTCAACACCCTCCCAGCGAGCATAAGAAATATTTGCCAGAACAACCGTGGACATCTTCAAGAGGAAACTAGATTGTTTCCTCTAAGGAGTGCCGGACCAACTGGGCTGTGGTGGGTATGTGGGCCTGCGGGCCGCTCCAAGCAACAGCCTAGTGGACCAAACTCACAAATCATGCCTGGCCTCGGGCCGGGCTTGGGGAGTAGAACAACTCAGAACCCCATCAACCAGGGATCAACCAGGTATCTGCGTCTGGTCGGCGTTGTGATCGCTCTGTGTGCAGGCCCTTTCGCAGTTCGCCCCATTGATGGGGCGATAGGGAGGGGGGGTTGCTCTGTTAGCTCGTGCCTGGTCTCATGATTAGTGGGCATTTTGGGTCGTTTTCCGCGCCCTGTGGTGGCGTTGGGTGGCCCCCTCCTTCTTCAGGGGGTTCAAGGCTGGTGGGGGCCAGGCCTCTTCTCCTGCGCTATGTCGGGTCATCTCGGAGTGGGTGTGTTTCGGCATGGTCAAAATGACGATGTCCCTCACGTGGGTTTCCGGCCTGTTTCCAGTACCGAAACGGGACTGTGAGGACCTGTAGTTCATTCTGGACTTGTCCGTCTGAACTCTTGGGTTTCTTGCCCCTCCTTTCGGGTGACCCCTCTGTACCAGGTCCGGCTTCTGTTAGAGCCGGGTTCTTGGATGGTGTCCCTGGACCTCATGGAAGTGTATTGGCACGTCCTGATTCATCCGGGATTCATCCTGTTCATCCTTGGCTTGCCTGTGATGTCTCACTGGTTGAAGGCGCTTGGCTTGCCTGTGATGCCTCACTGGTTGAAGGCTTGCCTGTGAGGGTTCACTTGTTGAAGGCTCTTGGATTGCCTGTGAATCCTCACTGGTTGAAGGCCCTTTTATTGCATGTGATGCCTCACTGGTTGAAGGCGCTTGGATTGCCTGTGAGGCTTCATGGGTTGAAGGGCCTTTGGTTGATTTTCTTACAAAATAAGAATCAAGTTTAGCTTGCCTTTTGCGTTTATTGGCCTCTTTTATAATCAGCTCTTTGGTTTACCTCAGTTACTGATACATGTTTCCAACTTCTGGAGTAGCACAGTTGGATGAAAATTAATTAACATGTCAACAGAAGACATGAATAAACTGTAGTTTGTTGTCTATGGTGTTGGTTCCTCACTGCCTTCTTCATCCATAAAGAAATGCAAGGTGCCAGTTGCACAGACACTCAGTACAGTGTGGAGGAAGAGCTTGGACACGGGGGAGATACCAGATGCGCTGAAAGCAGCAGACATAGCCCCTCTACACATGGGAGGGAGCAAAGCATTGGCAAAGAATTATAGACCAGTTGCACTAACGTCCCACATAATAAAAGTATTTGAGAAAGTGATCAGGAGTCAGGTCACTAGATTCATGGAAACAAATGACCTCCACAATCCAGGCCAACATGGATTACGAGCGGGAAGATCCTGTCTCTCACAGTTACTTGACCATTACGATAAAATCATTGAGGCGTTAGAAGAAAAGCAAAATGCAGATATTGTATACACAGACTTTGCAAAGGCATTCAACAAATGTGACCATGGAGTAATAGCACACAAAATGAGGTCAATGGGTATAACTGGTAAAGTAGGGTGTTGGATACTTAATTTCCTGTTGAACAGAACACAAAGGGTAACAGTCAATCAAATAAAATCGAGTCCAAGCGCAGTTAAAAGCTCTGTATCTCAAGGTACAGTCCTTGCACCACTGCTGTTCCTTATTCTCATATCAGATAGACAAAAATACAAGTCACAGCTTCGTGTCATCCTTTGCAGATGATGCAAAAATCAGCATGAAAATTACCTCTGCTGAAGACATGGAAAAACTACAAACAGATATTAACAAAGTTTTCGATTGGGCAGCAGAAAATAACATGATGTTTAACAGTGATAAATTTCAGGTACTCAGGTACGGCAAAAATGAGGATCTGAAACATAATACAGAGTACAAAACACAATTGAATCTTCCCATAGTAGAAAAACAGCATGTCAAGGATTTGGAAATAATGATGTCCGACGATCTAACGTTTAGGGAGCATAACCAAGCAAATATTGCGTCAGCCAGAAAAATGATTGGATGGATTACGAGAACTTTCAAATCCAGGGATCCCTTCACAATGGTTGTACTCTTCAAGTCACTTGTGTTGTCCCGTCTCAAGTACTGCTCAATATTCACTTCCCCCTTCAGAGCAGGAGAGATTGCTGAAATAGAGGGAATACAGAAAACATATTCGGCACGCATAGACGAGATAATGCACCTAAACTATTGGGATCGTCTCAAAGCTCTCCAAATGTACTCACTAGAAAGGAGACGAGAGAGATACCAAATAATGTACACCTGGAAGATACTGGAGGGCCAAGTCCCAAATCTACACAGTAAAATAACAGCGTACTGGAGTGAACGATATGGAAGAAAATGCAGAATAGAACCAGTTGAGAGCAGGGGTGCCATAGGCACAATCAGAGAACACTGTATAAACATCAGAGGTCCACGGTTGTTTAACGTCCTACCAGCGACTATCAGAAATATTGCCAGAACAACTGTGGACATTTTCAAGAGAAAACTAGAATGTTTTCTCCAAGGAGTACCGGACCAACCGGGCTGTGGTGGGTATGTGGGACCTGCGGGCCGCTCCAAGCAACAGCCTGGTGGACCAAACTCTCACAAGTCAAGCCTGGCCTCGGGCCAGGCTTGGGGAGTAGAAGAACTCCCAAAACCCCATCAACCAAGTATCAACCAGGTATCCTCCACCTCTTTGTTGACCTCACCAGTAATAGACTGGAGAATCTCTTCTTCACTCATCACACAATATCCAGGGTCATTAGCATCTCTCTTCAAGCCAATCAACCACATCCTGTCTTTCTAAATTTTTGCCAGCATTTCTGAATATTCCATGGATTTCATCTGTAAATCCTACAAAATTCATTTCTTCATCCTCCTCCTTTACTTCACTCCACACCTGGCCCAGTTTGGATGGCTTCCTCGATGGAATAGTTCTTCAAATTCTCAAGGGTTCTTTTAGCCCTGTTATCCACACAGAGTTCCACATCTTCTTCTTAAGGCAAAACCACTAAAACTTCGCTGAACATCTTTTTGGTGTACAACCTCTTCGTGACACAGATAATGCCCTGATCCATATGCTGGATGAGAGAGGTTATATTAGGAGGAAGTGCCATACACGTTATCTTTGCCATCATGTGAGGTTAACGTGTCTTTGATTTGCCAACAATTGCACATGTGATTCTGTCTGTGCCATCGGCATTGGCACATATCATGGCCGACAGCCTGTCCTGGTTAGCCTTACGGCCTGGCACACAACCATCACTCCTCAGAGCTAGAGTTTTTTCCGGTAGACTCCTCCAATACAGCTCAGTTTCATCAGCATTATAAATTTGATAAGAATAAAAATTATTTGACAAAATGTATGTTCTTAATGATGTTTAAATGGTTCTTCACTGCTTGTATCTGCACTCAAATTTTCACCAAAAATTTTCCTCTTCATAATATTGTGCCTTGCTTTGAACCTTGCAACCCCACCCATCACTTGCTTGGAAATCCTTTATTTCAAGGCTTGTTGCAAACCTGCTTGCAGCATTTCTTATTTCTGGACCGCGAATTGTCACGCCAGCTGTGCGGTGCTGAGCAAACCACTTGTACACAGCCTCATCCAATTATACGTGCTTTGAATGCTTTAAAATTCTTCTACTGCACCCTCTGCTAGTGCTAGCACCTTCACTCTCACTGGTTGAAATGTATTTTAGGTATTGCACTTTTGTTTCCTTATATCAGAAACAGAACTAGTGCCTATATTAAAGTCCTTGGCAACACTGAAGTCAACTAGCCACTTTCACAAAGTTGCATAACATGTTACTTGTCTTTAATTGTTAGGGGTAACCTTCTTCTTTTAACACCTCCAGAATGATTGATGCTGCTTGTCTTGGGCAAAAATGTTCATTGTTACTATGAAAACAAAAGTTATTAAAAAGTGTTTCACAAATGGTGCAGCACGTTACGTAGGCCGCCAGGCGGAAAAAAATCCCAATATTTAAGGAGCAAACTTAAGCCTGTGCAAATTGCTTTAAGGAATCTTGTATACAGTATTTGTTATAATAGAGTACAGTATTATATAATTTCTTTGTTTTTACTGTGATGAATTGTTCTAAAATTATTGGTTATTACTGTATTGTATAGACCTCTTTGCATGCCCCCTTATTCCCCAGGCAGTCCCTCCCAACGCTCGCTCCCTCCCGACACTACCCACCCACCCCACCCCTCCTACATCACACTCCTTGAGCCACAGCTATATGGGATTAATACGGTACAGCCCGAAGCCTGCCTTTCTGATCCGGAATAATCTCTACTTGTCCAGCTTGTCCAGATTGGGCAACATCGGTAGCAAGTTAACCAGGTCGGATCTCGACTCTCTAACAGTATACGCTGATGTGGCCAAATATCCGCTAGTCCAGGTTCTAAGGACATTTTGGCCAAATAGGGAAATAATTTTATCTGGTTACGATTTTTGCCGGATTAGTGTGCTTTCCGGATTGGCGGGCCCCTGGATCTCGGATTAGCGAGCTTCTACCAGTACTTGAAACAATCCAGCAAATCTCTAGTATATGTGTTAAAACGTAAATTTGTTCTTTAAATCCTTTAACCCCATATCCAACCCAATATATAGTAGATAATGAGTAAGGTTTTAGGGACTAAATTTGTTCCATTCTCTTCCTTATTTTTTTTTTTTAGCACCATATTATATTTAGTATCCCCCTGCATCCATTTTTGATATTTCAGTCCATATCCCTCCCCCTCCCCCCCCCCTTAAAACTCTACCTTGTAGAGTATGTAATAACCATTTTTTAATCTCTTTGTAATATGAAGGTTTCTGATTTCCTAGATTAGTCTTTATTCTAATGTGAATGTTGTTTTATTATAGTGCATAATAAATTTGACAAGTATGTAGACAAATGACACAATGAAGATTGCCCCTAGTATGTCAACTGGAATCTGCACATGGCACTTCCAATCAATTTCCACTCACATGGTGGGCAAGTATTTTTTGTGAAGGTAGGTGGCAAGGAAGGTTTCTAGGCCACTAAAGATGAGACATCCAGTGTCTCTACTCTAGATAACATGGTCGGCAAATTCACCACCCTCATACAGGTGTTTCTGTCACCACACACTGATCCACTTATTGTCCTGGTAAGTATAATCATGTTTTTTCTTTAGCCTTGGTATCAGGTTTGCACATTGCCACAAGAAGTAGGACTTTAATCTTTTCCGTCTATTATTCAACGACAATAGTGGACTATGAGGGTGATTTGAGCTAATTGGTGAATTCCCTATAAAAATCATAGTCAATATTGAATGAAATTCGGTTGAAGTACACGCAAATATCTTGGGTCAATGTACACAATGCAATATAATGTTAGTGCCCCTTCACATTTAATTAGGCGCTCGCCTAGCACGAGGTAGCTCTTTGCTCTACATCTTTTAATGGTTCCTTCTTTTCTAACCCAATATAGTGCCCAGGAGAAGGGGTTAGGCTTGGCTTCCATTGGGACCATCGTTTTGAAGTTCATGACATCATCAGGTTGTGCCAAGAGTCTGTGCAGACTGGCCAAAGGTCAAAACCCCCAGCACTAGATTCAATCCTCAGACCACTATACCACTCTTTTTCACTCCTTCACCCAGTTACTCTTAGATGGCTTAAGGAAATAATTTTCTTGCATATTGATCTACTGCTATGAGGTACATACAGTACTTGTGTTACAGCATCATGTTATTGCTTTAACGTCCTAAGAGACGCTAGTATTTTTCAGAACGTTCATTCAGAGTGGGTATACCACTAGGATTTGCCCTTGGTTGTATTGCTGTTCTCTACAAGGATGGAAAAGGACCATGGATATCAATTCGATCCCGAAATTTGACACAAGATGGGTGGCATGGACTACAGGAAGCTACTGCACTGTTACCTTCACTAAAGACAAGTAACTCTATGGCTGCTGCAATGTAATTGCAAAATTAATAGTCTTTTGTTATAGATTTAGATAAAGCAGCAGTAACAGTATTTAACTCTTGAATAAAAGAATTGTGCTTTATAGTGTATTTGTTTAGCTGGAACTCTTGATTCTGGTTGATATAATAAATTCTTCACCAGGTGACTGAAAATTTATGTGAAATGTATAATTCATTATTGTAAATAAATATTTATACACTTTTTGGTGTAATGATACAGCCGTCAGGTTATGATATATGGAGCCCTTAGATAAATTATTGGAGCATGCCATGAGTGGTGTGTAATATATATAGTATATATTATATATAGTACTATATATATATATATATATTATATATAGATTAATATATACTGATATACTATAATATCCAAGTCTTGTCTCTTAATTAATGTTCATCGGTGAAGTTCTGTAGCATTTGCACATGAGAAAATGGTTCTTTAGGTACAGCTGTAAGTACAGTTGGTTGTTCTGGAGCATGTGCCTGGGACAACACCAGCACCTAGTGTCCCGAAACCCCGTCATCCACGGCTCCCTACTAAGATTTCCTCAACCTGATGTAATCTAATGTGACACAATTTTATATATATATATATAGTATATATATATATATATATATATATATATATATATATATATATATATATATATATAATATATATATATATATATATTATATATTATATTTCGTTCATTTTTTTATTCTTTCCCCTCCTCTTCTAGCTATATCCTCATACCCACTCTTAGCCCCTCAGTATAACCCCCGTCTAGTACCCCTTTCAGTGGGGTCTGACACCTACTTGGTAAGGAAATCCTACCTGAGCACCTAGTTCAACAGGCAGGGATACATGATGTCCATGCTTCACAGACTGCACAACCAAATGGGACCTCTCGCAGGACCAGCC
>WNGS01169217.1:13006749-13025802 GCA_020271785.1 Procambarus virginalis
CCAGTTGCGTCCGGACCACGGTCACAGGCGGTCACGGGGTTGGCGCTCTTGGTGGGAGGTGGAGTCTTGCCCCACACTCTTCGTTTTTGCACGTGGTGATACAGGATATTGTGAATTTGTTCTCGATTGTTGACTGTCGAAGAAATGGCTGAGGCGGTATGCCTAAGTGGTAGTGAGGAGGACAGACAAGATGATAACAGACCGTTTGAAGTAGTAGTGAACAGAAAGAAGCGGAGAAATAATAACAGACAGCGAGACAGTGAGAGTGACGAGGAAATTACTAAGAGACAGAAGAATGAGACCCTACTCAGCAGGACTCAAGACAAGCCATTTAATAGCAGGAAGAGGCTGTTGTTCCCTACAACATGCCAATTGAATTTCCACCAAAAGCTGGCGTGGACGGTAAGTCTGGCCAAGGAATTTTTGGATTACGAACCACTCTTCAAGGAGGGTCTTCACCGGCCCTACATAACAGTTGGGACTGAACAGGCCGTGGAACGCCTCACGACGGTTGGTTTTAAAGATGTAGTGATGGTTCCTCCAGAAGAAGGTATGTTGCACACAAAGATCATAGTTTTCAAGTTTCCAACTTATTTGGATCCTGACTGTCTTCTTCTTAACAATGATAATGTTGTCTGGGCAAAGAGAAACATTGTCCGTGGTGACAAACAAAGCCAGGTTGTTGCCTTGGTAAAGGGTGAGGCGCCAGAGAAAATTTTTGTGCAAGGACTAGGCTATAGGAACGTTGCAAAATACGTTGAGGAGCCCATACTGTGCATGAAGTGCTCACGTTGGGGACATATGGCATGGAAATGCCAGTTTGACCCCAGGTGTCGGTATTGTGGGAAAAAACACGACTCACGAGAGTGTAGAGTCAAGATTGAAAGAAGTGAAAAAGTCGTACCATTTTGTTGTAACTGTCGAGGCAGCCACAATGCTGGTTCCTCTCTATGCCCCATGAAGCCTCATCTGAAAGAGACTAGGACGGGTCCTACAAGCAGGATAGATGTGTCCTCGCAGCAAGGAAAGATCGTTCAAGAGGAACATGGAGGAAACAGCTGGAAGCCAACGACAGCCCCTATGTTCAATGTGTGGGAGAAAGGGGCGGAGAAAATAAAGGCGAGCCTAGGGAAAGTAAATCAGGCAGTGGAAAAACTGAAACCTTGTGAGGACAAGGTTCAGGACAATATGGTCACCTCTGAGGTAGGTAATCAAATTTTGGAGTATCTAAAAAAACTAGATAAGAGGATTGAGGCATTGGAAAAATTGGCTATGGAAGGTAGACGGGGTGAAGATGGTGGTGAAACAGGACGTGTAATTGAAAGTAAAACAGGACGTGAAATGGAAAGTGAAAAGTGCGTAGAAGAAAGTAATGATGTGCATGAGGTAACGATGATAGAGGATAGTCAGGAGAATACACTTTCTAGTAGTGTTAGCAGTGTTCAACCTCCTGTTGTGACAAATGATGAAAGAAAAGTTAAAGTAAAACGGTATACAGAAATAACAAAGAAAATAGATATGAATAATATTACCTTCGATGTTAGTAGTAGTTGTGCTAGTGAGGAGAAAGAAAAAATGTTACGGTGTTGGAAGGAAGTTACTAAGGTAATCTCGTATCTAATGGAATGTGATGGGCAGGGCAAAGGTAGTTTTATTATTAATCATGGATGAAAGTAAATTGAGCATATTATCTTGGAACGTTAATGGATTAAAAACTAGAGCGGTGGATGTACACTATTATACTCTTAGAGAGGATATTGACATAGTAGCACTCCAGGAAACTGGGGATAGGGATGGTAGCATTCTGAGGCTAAATGGCTATAGAGGTTTTCACTTATATGCTGATGGAGGAACTAGGGGGGTCTCATGTTATGTCAAAAGTACCATACCTGTCGAGATAACTGGAATCCCTCAGAGATATAGAGGTATTGAAAGTATTTGCTTGCGGATACAATTAAAGGACCGAGAGTTAAATTTCATTAATCTATACATCTCTGATAGCTCCCTTGATTTAAGATACTTGCCAGATTCCTTCTTTTCTGAAGATACACTTGTGGTAGGGGATTTTAATGCCAGACATCCAGCTTTAGGATCAAGGGGTAAAGCAAATAGGAATGGTTGCAGATGGTACCAGTTTTTGCAGGAACATGAAGATGTTCAGCTGCTGGGCGAGCCCTATCCTACTCATTTGAGGGGAGGGAGATTAGATTATGCTTGTTTGATAAATGCTGAGGGCATAGAGGGGAATTGTCTTACTGTGGATGAAATGCTAAGTGATCATTTTGCATTACAAATACAGCTTAAAGTAGATAAAAAGCATGCCTGCCTTCAGAGGAAAAGGTTAAAGTTTAATGAGGGAGAATTAAGGGGTCTTGTTGGCCATATTAAGTCTTGGTATGATACTTATAAGCCAGTTTCAGCAGAAGCATTTTATGAAGATTTAATTAAGGAGGTAGATGTATTTAATGCAACATTGAACCGGAAAACATCTAGTATAAAAAAGCATCCCCCCAGAAAAGGAAATTATACACATGACGAGATGCTTAAGGGGTGGACATTAACAATGAGGAGAGCTCACAGGAATTGGAATAGGAATGGTAGGACTGAGGAAGGGAAGAATGCTTTACTAGCAGTTGCTAGGCTGTGTGGGGAGAAGAGAAAGGAAATTAGGAGCAAGTATTGGCAGGAGTTTGCAGAGAAAGTTGGGAGTAACAGAAACTTGAAAGAAATCTGGCAAGACGTAAATAAAATAAGGGGTAAAAAGCATAATTTTGTTGCACATCCTGACCCGCAAGGAATTGCAAATGGTCTCGTAAATAAATGGGCGGAAGCTGCCAAACTTAGTTCATTACCCGCTGTAACGAGAGAGTCATTAGATTCTTGGAAAGATCTAAGAATGAATTTTATACTTACAGCAGGTAACAGTGGTGATGTCACTTGCACAGGTATTACCAGAGAAGAACTAATAACGGCGATTAAAGTTGGGAAATCTACCGCCCCTGGGGAGGATGGAGTAACTTATGAAATACTTAATGAACTTGCCATTATGACGAAAAGCCCACTTTTAGATCTCTTTAATATTAGTTATAAAGAGGGCAGTATTCCCAGTAAATGGAAAAAAGCTATGGTCATCCCTATCCCTAAAGCCAATGGAGAGTACAGACCTGTGTCTTTAACCTCGTGTTTTTGTAAAATGATGGAGAGGATCATTTTAAATAGACTTTTATATATAATAGGTGATCAGCTGTCTAGTAATTTGTTCGGGTTCCTCAAAGGAAAAAGTACCTCTGATTGTATTATTAAATGTCTAGCTAATGAAAATGATTATTATAGAATTTTTATTGATTTACAAGGAGCTTTTGATAAAGCCAACAAAGAGGTTATTTTATATGAATTAGCTGGTCTTGGTGTTAAAGGGAGATTATTGCGCTGGATAGGGGATTATCTTTATGAAAGGAAGGCTCAGGTGTGGTATCAAGGTTGTATGTCAGGTGTGAGGTCTTTTGAACTCGGCACACCTCAGGGAGGCGTGTTGAGTCCCACCCTGTTTAATGTACTAATGAATAAGATAGCATCTGAGAGATACTCAAATGGGGTAACTCCAATCATATATGCCGATGATATTTTGTTTCAGGGCAAAGATATTTCAAAGGTTCAAACAGTGTTGGACAATTTCGGATACCTGTGTCATCATATGGGACTGGTGGTTAATGAAAACAAAACTAAGTTTGAATGTAGAAGTCGGAGGCCCATTATATTGAAAATAAATGGTAAAAATATAGAGAGAGTTAATATATATAAATATTTAGGCATATATGTTGGATATACCCATGAGAGTTTGGAAGCTGAGATGAACAGACTGTTGGGTCAATGTCGGAAGAGATTACAACCTCTGAAGGCCTTGGCATGCTGTGGAAAGGGAGTGGGAGTCCCTGTGCTACGAATGATATACTTGAGTACTGTAAGATCTCTTATTGATTATGCTGCACCTGTCATTTCTTGTTTTGGTAAAGGTAGGATGGGCAAGTTGGAGAAGGTACAAAATGAAGCCATGAGAATTATCTTAGGATGCCCAAGAAATGCTATGATTGAGATAATGAGGATGGAGCTTAATCTGCAGAGTATTGGGGATAGAATTTCAGAGATAAATGTAGCCTCTGCCATTAGATTAATGAGAGGTGGGGGAGCTAATGAATTAATCCTCTCGGTTCAAAAGGTGGGAAGTAGTGAACAGTGTATGATGAAGAAGAGAGTATATATGAATAACTTATGTTCTAATGTTATAAAGTATGATGTTATTACAGAGTGTATTGCTGTGCCCAAGAGAAAAGTCACACCACCATGGGAGGATTGTAATGTAGATGTAGTAATTACTCCCTTGCAAAAGAAAAAAAGTATGTATGAAATAGGAGAGCTGAGGGCGACATATGATTGTATAATTAAAAACTGCCTACAGAAAACACTCTACATGTATATTGTGATGGGTCAGTAGCTAGGGATGGGAAGGCAGGATGTGGAGTCTTGATCAGGGAGTACACTGACATCGGCACTGTAGATACTGTTATTGGACGCCGCTTAACTGACAATGTCTCTTCAACGCAGGCTGAACTCCAAGGTGTATTAGCAGGATTACAGGAAGTAGTTAAATGTGGTAAAAATGCTTGCTTCTTTATTGACAGCAGAGGAGCGTTAGAGTCTTTAAATAGCAGACGCCCAGTATATCAGAATATTGTGATAGAGTGTAGAGAGAATGTTAAGAAATTAGAAAAAACTGGGTATAAAGTAAGATTCATGTGGATCCCTTCACATGTGGGAATCCTGTTGAATGAGGTAGTTGATGACATAGCGAAAAGAGCCACTGAAAAACCTCTTGTTGATGTTATATGTCAGTTAACCTTGAAACAAATAAAAACAAGAATCAAGATGATCCAAGAGGGTGAAGAAATGATAAAGAGAATGGCAATGGTGGACAGTAGTAACACACTTAAGCATTATTCAAT
Organism: Procambarus virginalis; assembly: GCA_020271785.1. NCBI lineage: Eukaryota > Metazoa > Arthropoda > Malacostraca > Decapoda > Cambaridae > Procambarus > Procambarus virginalis. The sequence continues at coordinate 13,011,750 of WNGS01169217.1, forward strand.
AATAAATACAAATTCGTCCTTCACCTATGGTAAAGGAAAGTCTACTTGGAAGGATTCAATTTACATGAGATTAAGATTAGGATACAAATATATCTGGCAATACGGTGTTGATGTCAGTGAAGAAGATAAGGAGTGTAAATTATGTAGTATGCCGCACGCCCACACCTTAGAACATTATGTATTAGAGTGTCAACTTATTGAAAACTATAGAAATAAGGAATTAAATAGCGTACCACATCAAATTGTTTGGATGTGTGATAATGGTATGATAGACAGTATACTTAGGAGCTACAAAAGTTTGCCCCAAGAGTGTGACAATTATATACTGTACTTGCTATATTAACCTGCAATGTTAAATGGGATTCTTGTAATATGCTGTACTTACTATATTAACCTGCAATGTTAAATGGGATTCTTGTAATGTTATTTGTGTATTTGACTCACTGAATTTGTGCGCCCCTTGAGGGACTTGAAGTAGAGGGGGGTAGAAATAGCCTAAGCTACTCTATCCCTTTGAGATGTATTTCTTGCTTATCTCAATAAACATACTTGAACTTGAACTTGAAATGGCTGTGGACGGTCGGAGGCGGTCGGCCGCTCCACATCCACTCCACACTAGCTTGTCTCTTGGGTCTGAGTGACATGTATCACACCACTCGCCGGTATATCTTAGGCATTTGATAATATCACTTTAGACTCCCTCTTATTATTTTTTCTCTGAACAATTTACGACTGCTCTGAAATCTGGAAATGTTGTAGTTAACAAAGTGCGTTATATATTCATTTTTGTTGTTATCACATGCAAGAGGCATCCCAGCGGGTTGATGGCAATAGGCACCGAGGAAACGACTGCAAATCTAGCAATGACCATAAGGTAAGTTGAAATTTATTACAGATGTCTTGGGAGATGTGTACACAGTGTGGGGGCTTCATGTATAATGTCTCACACCCTGTTGGAATATAACCAGTCTGTCAATCGGGTCAACCCAAGTGTTGCGTTTCCATGCGTTTCCAAAAGGGTCGCCCATGTTGGAATCGGTGAACGCCCTAGTAATATTGTTGAAAACATCTTAATAACTTATTAAACCAAAGGTCTTTTTATGTCAGAAGAAGGGCAGAAACTGGATCTATATATGAAAACTCTTTCAGGACAAAATTTAAAGTAAAACTGAAGATATTTGTAATTGTATGATTACTTTAAATTTTGTCCTGAAAGAGTTTTCATATATAGATCCAGTTTCTGCCGTTCTTCTGACATAAAAATACCTTTGGTTTAATAAGTTATCAAGATGTTTTCAACAATATTACTAGGGCGTTCACCGATTCCAACATGGGCGACCCTTTTGGAAACGCAACACATGGGTTGACCTGATTGATATATGGGTCAGATTCCATTAACGTTCGGAACACCTGAACCGATTATGTGCCTCTGTAATCCTTTACACCACCGCCCACGGGATGGGTATGGGGTGCATAATAAAGAAAGAAATTGAATTGAATTGGGTGACTTTAATTTGAATGGAATAAATTGGTCTATCTGAACACTGAATAATGAAGCAGAAGATTTTCTAAATTAAATTCACGATTACTTTCTTAGCCAACACATTAAGGACCTGTCCGAAACACTGCGCGTGCTAGTGGCTTTACAAGAATGTAATTACTTTGCTATGTATCCTCACAATCCCAATGTACCTTCTTGTACTTAGATCTTTCCAAATATATATATATATATATATATATATATATATATATATATATATATAATATATATATATATATATATATATATATATATATATATAAATAAATAAATTGTAATTGATTTAATACTGTATCATTATAATGATTATATACCTGGTTGATACCTGATATATTTAATTATTCTTAATACTTTATTGTTATTCATTATAGTCACTAATTATTTATCATTCATTCTAATTCATTATAATTATTGATTATCATTATATTAATAATTATTATTATTAAAATAAACAAGCCCCCATTCTGTGCACGTTTTCTCCCAACCACTGAAAAAGGGTGCACCGGCTTTTGATATGTGCTTCGGACAAGAAACACAATAATTTCTTAGGTCATATTTAATTTGTAGTATTCACTTTTTATCGCTACTTTGCCTTTAGCTGTTCAAAATAAAATATACATTCCAAATGTTTTTAATTATACTGAGTGCTCGACAAGATATTGTATAGTTAACATTTAATTGATATATAAAATACGTACTGGCCGAACCGTGCGGCCCGGAGAACTTCATGTGTTAACTGTCAACATTGTTGTGGTGGAGTCAGCTGGGACGGTACGGAAGCCTCCCGTAATATCTTTTCAGTAAAATAATGGGGTACGCCGACCAACCCGATGGCAAAGATTGCTTCGAGAAGGTATCTGTTGTGGCGCGGTATAGTGGATGTCTTGGTAAGTTGTGACCTAATGTCTTCCTATTGAAATGATGGCAGTCTACAAAGTCTAGGTGTTTAGTATAGTTCAGTTCATTTATTATGCACCCCATACCTATCTTATGGTCGGTAGTGGAAAGGGTTACAGAGGCACATAATGGGCTCAGGGACTGAACCCCACAATGCATTTAGCTAAGCAAGTTACAATCTTGAGCTAGATAAAAAAAATCCAATGCACATCATCAGTGGGCTCGAGATCGACAACAAGGACAGTTTCTAAGTTAAGCAACTGACATATGAAGAGCTAGTGTCACAATTTACATGTTTGTCTTGCACACCGGCTCCCATCCAGTGGGCAGCGGTGGATAGGTTGCAATCACTTAGTTACTACCTACAGCTAGCAAACTGGGAATATTTGGCCAAGATTTCTGGTAGCAGATCATTTTGAATTAAATATTTACACATCGCTGGAACATTTGTTATAGAATTATTTCTGAATTCACATATCTTTTGGCACGCCATCACATAGTGACTGAGGGTTTGCGAATAATTTTTTTTACACAGTTTACATTTACATAAAAAAAAAATTTTGAGAGAGTGCTAAGAAGTAAGCTCACAAAATACATGGAATGACAGCATCTCCATAACCCCGGACAACATGGTTTCAGAACAGGGCGCTCTTGCCTGTTGCAGTTGCTGGACCACTATGATATGGCATTAGATGCTATGGAAGACAAACAAAACGCTGATGTAATTTACACAGATTTCGCAAAAGCTTTTGATAAATGTGACCATGGTGTTATTGCACATAAAATGCGTTCAAAAGGAATTACCGGAAAAATAGGCAGATGGATCTACAATTTCCTGACCAACAGAACCCAATGTGTAATAGTCAACAAAATAAAATCCAACCCGTCAACCGTGAAGAGCTCAGTCCCCCAGGGTACTGTGCTTGCTCCAGTACTTTTTCTCATCCTCATATCAGACATAGACAAGAACACAACCTATAACACTGTATCATCCTTTGCAGATGACACTAGGATCTTCATGAGAGTAGGCAACATAGAGGACACGGCAAACCTCCAGTCAGATGTAGATCAGGTCTTTCTATGGGCTACAGAAAATAATATGGTGTTTAACGAAGATAAGTTCCAGCTCATGCGCTATGGAAAAAATGAAAATATGAAAACGGAAACCACGTACAAAACTCAGACAAATCATAACATAGAACGAAAAGGCAATGTAAAGGATCTGGGTGTACTCATGTCGGAAGACCTTACCTTTAAAGAACACAATAAAGTAGCCATCACAACTGCAAGAAAAATGACAGGTTGGATAACAAGAACTTTTCACACTAGAGATGCTATACCGATGATGACACTTTTCAAAACGCTTGTGCTCTCTAGAGTGGAGTACTGCTGCACAATGACAGCCCCTTTCAAAGCTGGAGAAATTGCTGCCCTGGAGAGTGCAGAGATCCTTTACTGCTAGAATCCACTCAGTAAAACATCTAAACTATTGGGACCGACTAAAGAGCCTAAATCTGTACTCCCTTGAGCGCAGGCGGGAGAGATGCATAATAATTTACACGTGGAAAATATTAGAGGGGCTGGTCCCAAACCTGCACACAGAAATAACATCACATGAGACCAGAAGACATGGCAGGATGTGCAGAATACCCCCATTGAAAAACAGAGGTGCAACTGGTACTCTGAGAGAGAACTCTATCGACATCAGAGGCCCGAGACTGTTCAACACGCTGCCGCTACACATAAGGGGCATAACTGGCAATCCCCTCACAGTGTTCAAGAGAGAACTGGATAAGCCCCTCCAAAGGATACCTGATCAACCAGGCTGTGACTCATACGTTCCCCTCCCTCCCTAATTCTCCCATTCTCCCTCCTAGCATCTCTCCCTACCTTCCCCTCCCTCCCTAATTCTCCCATTCTCCCTCCTAGCATCTCTCCCTACCTTCCCCTACCTCCCTTTCTCACTAATTCTCCCCCTCTCCCACTATTTCTCCTCTCTCACTAATTCTCCCCCCCTCTCTGTTGGTGGAGTGGTGAGGGAGGCAGTAAGGAAGGATTTGCTGACCAGGCGATGGTTGCCAAACTTATCGCCCATATTGTATTACAAATTTTAATCTTGGTTGTAAAATATTTATGCCAAAATGTTAATTTTCATATATTAATATACATTATTAATCATTAACATGTTATATGATTTCCTATTTATTAATTAAACAAATATAGTTTTATTTATGAATTATGCACAGTTGGCATCTGTGAGCAGGCGCTGACAGACGTGTCCGCCTCTACACAGCCTCCACCCCGTTAGTAGTTCCCGACCCCGTTAGTAGCTCCCCCTCCTCCATAGCCTGCTGTTCTCATGTTATGAGGAAGGCAGTGAGGGAGGGATGGCAGGCATTGAGGGGGAGAGGCAGTGAGGCATTGAGGGGGAGAGGCAGTGAGGCATTGAGGGGGAGAGGCAGTGAGGCATTGAGGAGGAGAGGCAGAGAGAGGGAGATGCAGTGAGAGATAGAAGCAGTGAGGGAGGGAAGGGTGGGGGTGAGTGAACACAATTACACAATGAACTTTATTTCATTTTTTGAATTTATGCTATGAATCTGTCGATTTTTCCCCTTAGAATTTTTTGTTAAATTTAAAAAAAATTCTCTGTCCATTTTCCTCCATTTCTCGTTTACGAACTTACACGATAACCGACAGGTCTCATCCCCAAGGGGTTCGGAAACCAAGTGGTGCTCTGTAGCTCTCCACAGCAATAAGTAAACAATATATTTCTTGCAACACCTCCAATGCCACCTTCCTTTGTGTGATATTTAATATTCGTAACTAGCTCTCCACAGCAATAAGTAAACAATATAATTTTTGCAACACCTCCAATGCCACCTTCCTTGGTAGGCTTAAGTGAATCTCATCTGTTATCCACACACCCAACACTTTGCCTCCCTCCCTCCTTCCTTTCCTTCCTTCCCTTCCCTTCCTGATCGACTTCCTCCCTCCTTTCCTTAGGGAGGGAATTATGGACAGTTGATGACCTTTAAGCAGTGTGTGTATAGGATGTGGGGGAAGGTGTGTCGGTGGTGGAGGGAGGGACGGGCTCACTCAGATAACCCTAGACTCGTCATCGGTAGCCAGAATTGTTTCTTAAATTCTGGATGTACAGTACATGATCATATATATTTTTGGTTACAGATTTTGTTTAGCAATATTATTAGGATAATAAAAAGTTATACAAATACTTGTTTCATGAATGCTTTATTGTATTAGATGGAAATTCTCCAGGCTGGCAATCTACTGCCACCTACAGAAGGATCTCTTGGGGAGGGAGGGAAGGAAAGTGAATGTGGGCGGGACAGAGGAAGTGAACAGCAGTGAGGGGCAACTCCCTCCCTTCCTGGGTGGTGGTGTACAACGAGTGTTAGGCCACTGCTTCGGCCAAGCACCCGCTTTTCCAGCTCCCATGGACATTTTGACCGGATAGGGAGATAACTTTATCCGGCCACTATTTTAGCCGGATAAGGACGTTTTCCGGATGGTCGGATTCCGGATAATCGCACATCTACAGTAGCTCCATTGCTGTACCTGTAAATACATACGTGATGACTACTGATGTGCTGCACCAGTGGTAGGAGTGAGTACTGCTAGGATGAAGGTACCACCGACTTTCTGCTTGGCCAGTCTTCAGATAAATGTGATATCTTGCTGTGTCAAGATTAGGTTGTCCTTTTACACAATACATAGCTAGGAAGAACATTTCTCCCACCACTGCAACCGAGTCTGATGAAGATAAAGAATTGATGATGCAGAATTGTAGATATTTATTGAGTTGGCGGTTGGTTGGCTCACTGTATCTCCACCTCCCCTCAAACGAGGAGGGTAGGTGGTCTATTTCCTAATTTGTATCTGTAGAATCAAGCTTTTAACTCTTGGACCCCGCCTTTCTAACCAATTTATTTTTCCTCGATTATGTCTACTATATACAGTATATTTATCTTACACATGCACACTTTATATATACACATGTCTACTATATATATTTATCTTACGCATGCACACACACACTCGAATACACACTGACAGAATATCACCATGGATACTAAAGGAAGGTGCAGAAGCACTAAGTGTGCCACTCTCTATGGTGTATAACAGGTCACTGGAATCAGGAGACTTACCAGAAATTTGGAAGACAGCTAACGTGGTCCCAATATACAAAAAGGGTGACAGGCAAGAGGCACTGAATTACAGGCCAGTTTCCTTAACTTGTATACCATGCAAGGTGATGGAGAAGATCGTAAGGAAAAGGCTCGTAGAGCATCTGGAGGGAAATAACTTTGTAACGCACCACTGAACATGGGTTCAGGGATGGTAAATCGTGCCTCACAGGGTTAATAGAATTTTATGACCAGGCAACAAAAATTAGGCAGGAAAGAGAAGGGTGGGCCGACTGCATTTTCCTGGATTGCCAAAAAGCCTTTGACACAGTACCCCATAAAAGGCTGTTAAAAAAGTTGGAGCAACAGGCAGGAGTAAAAGGGAAGGTGCTCCAGTGGATAAGGGAGTACTTAAGCAACAGGAAACAGCAAGTAACGGTGAGGGGGGAGACATCAGAGTGGCGAGATGTCACCAGCGGAGTCCCACAGGGCTCAGTACTTGGACCCATCCTGTTTCTAATATATGTGAACGATCTTCCGGAGGGTATAGACTCATTCCTCTCAATGTTTGCTGATGATGCAAAAATTATGAGAAGAATCAAGGCGGATGAAGATAGACAGAGACTACAGGATGACCTGGATAAACTGGAGGAATGGTCTAGAAAATGGCTGCTAAAGTTTAACTCGGGAAAGTGTAAGGTGATGAAATTAGGAGAAGGGAGCAGGAGGCTGAACACAAGGTATCATCTGGGAGGTGAAATCCTGCAAGAGTCAAATAGAGAGAAAGATCTGGGGGTTGATATCACACCGAACCTGTCCCCAGAGGCCCACATCAAAAGAATATCATCAGCGGCATATGCTAGACTGGCCAACATAAGAACTGCCTTTAGAAACTTGTGTAAGGAATCTTTCAGAACCTTGTATACCACTTATGTAAGACCAATCCTGGAGTATGCAGCTCCAGCCTGGAGTCCATACTTAGTTAAACACAAGACAAAGTTAGAGAAGATTCAGCGGTATGCCACCAGGCTCGTCCCGGAACTGAGAGGATTGAGCTACGAGGAAAGGCTAAGGGAGCTGAACCTCACATCCCTGGAAAACAGAAGAGTAAGGGGAGACATGATAACCACCTACAAAATTCTCAGGGGAACTGACAGGGTGGACAAAGACAAACTCTTCAGCATGGGTGGAACACGAACAAGGGGACACAGGTAGAAACTTAGTACCCAGATGAGCCACAGAGACGTTAGAAAGAATTTTTTCAGTGTCAGAGTAGTTAATAAATGGAATGCACTAGGAAGTGATGTGGTGGAGGCTGACTCCATACACAGTTTCAAATGTAGATATGATAGAGCCCAGTAGGCTCAGGAATCTGTACACCAGTTGATTGACAGTTGAGAGGCGGGACCAAAGAGCCAACAATTAGGTGAGTACTCGCACATCTCCAGGAAGCTGCCCGTAGTAGCTGTCTAACTCCCAGGTACCTATTTACAGCTAGGTGAACAGGTGCACCAGGGTGAAAGAAAGTCTGCCCATTTGTTTCTGCCTTTGCCAGGGATCGAACCCAGGCCCTTAGAACTTTTTTTTTATTATTATTATTTTCTACCACAGACATGGCCACACATTTACAATGCTAACCAGCATATATACATTTTCTTCTGTCCTCCATGGACAGGGTTAGAGATGTGTTAAACATATATTTCAAGGGTTTATTGAACAATCAACCACTGAAGGTGAGTCGGTGCTTTTAAAATGCTAAGCTAACCTATATACGTAAATACATAGATACACAGATTTACGTATGCCTTACATAAAGTGTTCGATGTGTCTTTTACATAGTGTCATTAATGTACATTTACAAAGGTGAAATGTAATTCTGATCAGCTTCCATATATACTTTATACCCATACATATACATACACACACACATATACATATATACACGCCCTTAGAACTATGATCCCAGAGGGCTGTCCACTCAGCCGTGAGGCCCCATGCCTCGCAGCTGTTTGTGGCTTGAACATAGGTGTACTCACTTAGTTGTACTCACTAAGTACAATAAGTACGGACCTAGTTGTGCTTGCGGGGGTTGAGCTTTGGCTTTTTGGTCTCACCTCTCAACTGTCAATCAACTGGTGTACAGTTGGTGTACAAGTGTGTTCTAGTATGAGTGCTATTTTAATAAATTTTTGAGTTTGCATGAGCTCTTTTGGCAGTTTTAAGGATTGTTCTAACCATGCAGTAGTCTGTTTTGATTTGTTTTGCTGCCTTTCTTGGTGCTTTCCTTGGTGGTGCCAGACATGAATAACTTTTAACGTTAAGTGTTCATGGTGCCACTGCTCCCTGTGCCTCTCTGAGGAGACCAGGTTCTGACTCATTGTCCCCAGTAGGCAAATAAGAACTCCATGACTGATAACGCCTAGTAATATGGCATTGAATTAGTGTAAGAGCTTCAGGGAGCTTCCTAGACTCACCCAGAAAGTGGCATTTCATTACATTCAATGCTGGTTTTTTACAGGGAGTGGCTGATGTCTGGTAACTTTATTATATGTTTTTATTATGCCTACATGGATGAATAATAATTAATAAATTACTGTTGTAAATACATTTAATATGTTGAAAAAGTGTTGCATTATTTTTTGTATTATAGTATAATAAAATATTAATAAAAACATTTGTATTGCAGGGTTGGTGTTATCGACTTACGATGTGCTAATGGTCACAAAGCCTCAAGGTTATGTGCCCACACTAGCTAAATACATTCAAGTGACTTTCCCTCTTGCTGCTGCGGGGGCAACATTTGCAGCAGTGACGTGTGTATCAACAAATCTGCGAAACAAAGATGACGGCTTAAATTATTTCCTTGGAGGAAATGCTGCAGGGGGTGTGATAGGAGCTGCCAGTAAGTTTATCTTTTTTTCTAGATAAATACATTATATAATATGATTGGCTAATTTAATATGTAGACATGTACATTTTGTACTTTGTGTTATGTAAATCAGACCACACACTAGAAAATGAAGGGACGACGACGTTTCGTAACATCCTGGACCATTCTCAATCGACTTGAGAATGGTCCAGGACGAACCGAAATGTCGTTGTCCCTTCATTTTCTAGTGTGTGGTCTGGTTAACATATTTCAGTCACATTATTGTGACTCATCGCCTGCATTTGTGTTATGTATTTTTTTATCACACCATTACCAACTATTAGAACTGTGTACAGTCTGTATACAATCTGTACTGTATTTCCCTGCTAAAATGAGATTTTTTTTCTGGAGGCTTATGTATCGTGCTTGCCCCGAGTGAACTTTGCATCTAAGTCTCTCTACCCTTCCATGTAATGCAACAAAGTGCCATTCTATATTTTAAGGATTTTCTTTCCTAACTTTTTCCCCTTTAACCCTTAAGCTGCTAAGGGGTCCTGAGGACATTTACACCCCTGTGCGCAAAAAAAAAAAATTCAAAATTTTTTGTTGTCTTCTAAACATGTTAATTTGTGTCCCCAGAGTACAGGAAAAATAATGACAAAAATCCTATTGTACTTACCGATGACATAATTGAGCCGAAAAGTTGGCCGATGATGTCACAGAGCGTGAGCGCTCAAGGGTGATGCGTCAAGGAGCCGTCACTCACGGCCGCTCAGGAGGCCTGAGTTGCCGTGAATTTATTTTCGCGGCATTATTTACAGTATTCTTGGCACATTTTACAATAATTTTTTTTCGCTAGTATTGTTCCAATTATCACCAGACATTGTATTATAATAAAACTGGTATAACTCACTATGCGCTCATATATTAGTGTCACAAGTATGCCCACCAAAATGGTACAGTTTACAGGAAATATACAAAGTATTTTTTTTTTTCAATATAAACACTAAAATTAACTTGATATGTACATTTATTTACAGAAGTATTACACATTTAGTAGTCCTGGAGACTGTCCTACTGTGCGAAACAGTCGATATGGCACAGAGGGACTGCACATGCTTCACACCATGTTAACACCAATTTATGTTTCTGTGGCTTCATTTTGGTGATAGAACACACAACACACCGACGCTGGCCTGCTGCACGAGCTCCAGTTGGTGGTAATTTCTTGATTTGGTGCACCAAAAAGGCCTCCCTGTAAGTGAGCCTGGGTGCAGGAGCATGGTTCAATATTGGATCTTGGATGGGTCTTTGTATGCCAGGGGTGTCTTTGCCAAACTTACGTCGTTTGGCAAACTACGTTTCACAACTGTTTCACAACTTGAAAACTAAATGAACGGAAATATGGTTTTCTACCTGTTTTCACAAGATACATGTTGTAACTGTTCAGCATTGTTACATCAGTAAGGTGGAAAATCATTTTCTTTGTCCACTTCACTGTTTTCTGTACTCTTTACAGCACCCACCATCATGTCACATTTATCAACTAAACGCATGTTGATGTTGTAGTCCATCACACAATCTGGCTTATATATTATTTGCTTTGTAGTTCTGTTCACCTTGCCACTGTCCACCATTGTACCAGGGTGAATGGTACCTGGTTGATACCTGGTTGATGGGGTTCTGGGAGTTCTTCTACTCCCCAAGCCCGGCCCGAGGCCAGGCTCAACTTGTGAGAGCTTGGTCCAACAGGCTGTTGCTTGGAGCGGCCCGCAGGCCCACATACCCACCACAGCCCGGCTGGTCCGGAACTTCTCTTAGAAAACAGTCCAGTTTTCTCTTGAAGATGTCCACGGTTGTTCCGGCAATATTTCTTATAGTCGCTGGGAGGATGTTGAACAACTGCGAACCTCTGATGTTTATACAGTGCTCTCTGATTGTGCCTATGGCACCTCTGCCCTTCACTGGATCAATCTTGCATTTTCTTCCATATCGTTCACTCCAGTACGTTGTTATTTTACTGTGCAGATTTGGGACCTGGCCCTCCAGTATTTTCCATGTGTATATTATTTGGTATCTCTCTCGTCTCCTTTCTAGAGAGTACATTTGGAGAGCTTTGAGACGATCCCAATAATTTAGGTGCTTTATCTCGTCTATGCGTGCCGTATATGTTCTCTGTATTCCCTCTATTTCAGCAATCTCTCCTGCTCTGAAGGGGGAAGTGAGTACTGAGCAGTACTCGAGACGGGACAACACAAGTGACTTGAAGAGCACAACCATTGTGATGGGATCCCTGGATTTGAAAGTTCTCGTAATCCATCCGATCATTTTTCTGGCTGACGCAATATTTGCTTGGTTATGCTCCCTAAACGATAGATCGTCTGACATCATTATTCCCAAATCCTTGACATGCTGTTTTTCTACTATGGGAAGATTCGATTGTGTTTTGTACCCTGTATTATGTTTCAGATCCTCATTTTTGCCGTACCTGAGTACCTGAAATTTATCACTGTTAAACATCATGTTATTTTATGCTGCCCAATCGAAAACTTTGTTGACATCTGCTTGTAGTTTTTCAATGTCTTCAGCAGAGGTAATTTTCATGCTGATTTTTGTGTCATCTGCAAAGGACGACACGAAGCTGTGACGTGTATTTTTGTCTATATCAGATATGAGAATAAGGAACAGTAGCGGTGCAAGGACTGTACCTTGAGGTACAGAGCTTTTAACATCGCTTGGACTCGATTTTATCTGACTGTTACTCTTTGTGTTCTGTTCGACAGGAAATTGAGTATCCAGCGTCCTACTTTTCCAGTTATTCCCATTGACCTCATTTTGTGAGCTATCACCCCATGGTCACATTTGTCGAACGCCTTTGCAAAGTCTGTGTATACAACATTTTGCTTTTCTTCTAGGGCTTCTGTGATTTTGTCATAGTGGTTGAGTAACTGTGACAGACAGGATCTTCCCGCTCTAAATCCATGTTGTCCTGGGTTGTGCAATTCATTGTTTTCCATAAAACTAGAAATTTGATTCCTAATCACTCTTTCAAACACTTTTATTATGTGTGATGTTAGTGCAACTGGCCTATAATTTTTTGCCAAGGCTTTACTCCCCCTTGTGCAACGGAGCTATATCTGCAGATTTAAGTGCTGCTGGTATCTCCCCTGTATCCAGGCTCTTTCTCCATATTACGCTGAGTGCTCTCGCTACTGGTACTTTACATTTCTTTATGAATATTGAATTCCATGAGTCAGGCCCAGGAGCTGAGTGCATAGGCATATTGTCAATTTCTCTTTCAAAGTCTTCCGAGTTTGTGGTAATATCCGTTATATTATCTGCAGCTTGAATGTCATTCATAAAGAAGCTGTCTGGGTCATCAACTTTCATGTTGTTTATTGGTGTGCTAAACATAGCCTCATACTGGCTTCTTAGAATTTCACTAATCTCTTTGTCGTCCTCTGTGTACGTACCTTCATTTGTAATTAACGGTCCAATACTGGTCGAGGTTTTGGATTTTGATTTTGCGTATGTGAAAAAATATTTAGGATTTTTCCTTATCTCTTGTATAGCTTTCTGTTCCAATTCCATTTCCTCAGACTCATATGATCGCTTCAACGTTTGTTCTATTTCTTCGATCTCCCTGCTTAGGCTTATTTTCCTTGCTTGTGATAGTTGTGTCTGCCGAAGCATTTCCGTTATTTTTTTCCTTCTCCTGTACAGTCGTCTGCGTTCTCTTTCTAGAGTGGTCCTCTTTCTGCCCCTCCTCATAGGCACGTGCTTCAAGCAGACCTTGTAAGCTTCAGTTGTCAGTTGAGCTATTCCCTGTGTGGGAGTTTTGTCGCTTAAGACCGTCTCCCATTGAATGGTTGCAAGGTCTACATTTATTTTTTCCCAGTCGATCCTCTTATTGTTGAAATTGAATTGATTGAATATTCCTTCTCGCTTGTTGGGTCTCTTAGACCGAGTACCGTTATTTATGCTAGTTCGCACTTCAATGAGCTTATGGTCTGAGTATGAAGTATCTGAGATTGTGATGTCTCTGATTAGTTCATCATTGTTTGTGAATACAAGTCTAGTGTGTTTTCGTTCCTAGTTGGTTCTGTAATCTGTTGATTGAGCGAGAATTTGTCACAGAATCTCAAAAGTTCTCTGACCTGTGGTTGGTTATTTCCCGGGTCATTCCCTGCTGTGATATTTGTGTTTGCCATTCTCCATCTTAGATTCGGTAAATTGAAATCTCCAAGGAAGATAATATCTGGAGTGGGTTTGCTAGGTTATCAAGTATGTTCTCTATTTTGTGCATCTGCTCTGTGAATTCCTCAACCGTTGTATCTGGCGGTTTATATATTAGAATAATAATTGGTTTAGTTTCTCTACCTTAATTCCAAGTACCTCTACCACCTCATTAGTTGAGTTTAGTAGTTCTGTGCATACCAGGTCCTCTTTAATTATACAGACCTACTCCTCCAATTTGCCTAGTTTTTCTATCACATCTATATAAATTATAATTTGGAATCCAGATAGATATCACCATCCATGTAATCTTTTATATGAGTTTCCGTGAATGCCCCAAATATTGAGTTTGACTCTAATAGGATA
>WNGS01169217.1:13041600-13078908 GCA_020271785.1 Procambarus virginalis
CCTCTATCCTTACTAAGTTACCCATGCCCCCTAACCCTGATTTTGCCGACCCTGCTCCTGATCCTGACTGGTCCTAACCCTGATCCTGGGATTCTTTAATAAACTGTATTCTTCTATACCTTTTATTTCTTTTTTTGTTCTCTGTTACTGTCCTTTCTCCTTTTTAATGTCTATTCTTCAGTGGAATATTTGTGGATTTTATGCTAACTTCCCTGAACTTCTAATTACACAGTTTTCACCCGTTTGTGTTGTCTCCAGAACCCATGCTTGGTGTTCATCCTGGTCACTTTCGTGGTTATTCCTTTCTCTTCTCCCCCCCCCCCCGCTCTCGCTTGGCCCGTACTCTACTGCTCTTAATTCGATTTGATATTCCCTTCGTCCCCCTACTTCTTCCGTCACCTATCCATTGTTCTGCTGCCCGGTGTTTTTGTGGGTAAATGGTATACAGTCTGTTCCAGTTATCTATCCTATCCATGTCACCGCTTGTCCCGCTTTCCCTTCCTCTTAAGCACATCCTGGACTCCTTGCCAGAGCCAGTGCTCCTTTTGGGTGATTTCAACTGTCGACATTCCCTCTGGGGTGATGTTCTAACAAACACCCGATCAGTCTTCTCGAACCGTTCGTCCTCGCTTCTTCTCTATCCCTTCTGAATTCTGGTAAGCCCACTCATGTGGACTCTCGAACTCGCACCCTTTCCTGTCTTGATCTTTCTCTCTGCTCGTCGTCCCTTTACTTAGATTTCACGTGGCAGGTTCTTGATGACCTCCATAAGTGATCATTTCCCTATCCTCGTTTCCTTTTTCTCTTTCCACCCTCCCCTCTCCTTCCCTAGGTGGCAGTTTCCAAGGCTGACTGGTGCCTATTCACCCTGGTTGATACCCTGTTTTATGGGGTTCTGGGAGTTCTCTACTCCCCAAGCCCGGCCCTGGCCAGGCTTGACTTGTGAGAGTTTGGTCCACTAGCTGTTGCTTGAGCGGCCCGCAGGCCCACATACCCCCACAGCCCGGCTGGTCCGGAACTCCTTGGAGTAATAATCTAGTTTCCTCTTGAAGATGTCCACGGTTGTTCCGGCAATATTTCTTATGCTTGCTGGAGGACGTTGAACAACCGCGGACCTCTGATGTTATACAGTGTTCTCTGATTGTGCCTATGGCACCCTGCTCTTCACTGGTTCTATTCTGCATTTTCTTCCATATCGTTCACTCCAGTACGTTGTTATTTTACTGTGTAGATTTGGGACCTGGCCCTCCAGTATCTTCCAGGTGTATATTATTTGATATCTCTCTCGTCTTCTTTCTAGTGAGTACATTTGGAGAGCTTTGAGACGATCCCAATAATTTAGGTGCTTTATCGCGTCTATGCGTGCCGTATATGTTCTCTGTATTCCCTCTATTTCAGCAATCTCTCCTGCTCTAAAGGGGGAAGTGAGTACTGAACAGTACTCAAAACGGGACAGCACAAGTGACTTGAAGAGTACAGGCATTGTGATGGGATCCCTGGATTTGAAAGTTCTCGTAATCCATCCTATCATTTTTCTGGCTGTCGCAATATTTGCTTGGTTATGCTCCCTAAACGTTAGGTCGTCAGACATCATTATTCCCAAATCCTTTACATGTTGTTTTCCTACTATGGGCACATTTGATTGTGTTTTGTACCCTCCATGCTACTCTTTCTGACCTCTCCTCTCTGCCTCTTCCTCGCGCCCTCCTCCTTTTTTATGACACTGTCTTCAACGCTGCCCTCCACTCTATTCCTCGCTCTTCCTCCCGGGGCACACGGAAGTGCGTTCCATGATGGAATACGGACTGTGCTCGGGCTGTCCGCTATAAGCGTGCAGCCTGGAAGAAACACCGCCGCCAGCAGACGACTGATTCTTTTATTGTGTTTCGGAAGGCAAGTGCGGTGGCCCGTAGGACCATCCATACAGCTAAACGTGAGAGTTGGAAATCTTATGTTTCCACCATTACGTCCGATACTCCTCTGCCACAGATTTGGAAGAAGATCCGCAAGATTGCGGGCAAATTCGTTCCGGATGTCTCGCCGGTTCTCCACCTCCGTGGTACTCTTGTGGCGGATCCAGTGCAGGTCGCGACCGAACTGGGTTCCCACTTTTCTTATGTTAGCTCTTTGTTCTTGAATCTTATTCTTTAGATTTCCGCACTCATCTCCGCCTTCCCTATAAGGATCCTTTCTCTCTTTCCGAACTTCAGTCTGCCCTGGCCCTCTGCGGATCTATGGCGGCGGGTTCGGATGACGTTCATTGAGATGCTTCGCCATTTCCCTCCATGCACGTCTTGGTATTTACCGAGTCTGTATAACCAGGTCTGGGAGTAGTCGTCCGTCCCTGAGGACTGGCTCGATGCCATTGTACTCCCTATTTGGAAACCAGGGTCTCTCGGTACGTCCCCTAAGGACTTCTGCCCTATTGCTCTCACGAGTTGTGTTTGCAAGCTTTTTGAGTGTATGATAAATGTCCGTCTGATGTGGTTCTTGGAACACCATCGCCACCTCTCTCATTCTCAATTTGGTTTTCGCAAGTGCCGCAGCATGACTGATGTCCAGGTGAACTTGAAGGTCTATATTCGTACTGCTTTTGCTGCGAAGACCTCCGTTGTTGCTGCCCTTTTTGACCTGGAAAAGGCTTATGACATGACTTGGAGATACCATATTCTGTCCCAACTTCGTCCTTTTGGCCTTCGTGGTAATCTCCCTCTCTTCCTTCAAAATTTTCTCTCGTCGTACCTTTCGGGTCAGGCTTGGTGCCACTCTCGTTGCCTCTTTTCAGCAGTATGAAGGTGTGCCCCAAGGTAGTGTTCTGAGTACTGTTCTTTTTCTGGTTGCCCTCAATGGTCTTCTTTCCTCCCTTCCTTCTGGCATCTAATCTGCTCTTTGTTGACGATCTTACTCTTTGCTGTCAGGGTGATGATTCACCTCTCCTTCAACGGCAGCTTCAACTTGCGATTGATGCTGTGTCATCTTGGGCCACCAATCATGGCTTCAAGTTCTCTAGTACTAAGACTTGTGCCATGACTTTTACTTGGAAGTGGGTCGTTCTTCGTCCCTCTTTGTCACTTTATGGTCATCCCCTTGAATACAAAGATTCCGCGAAGCTTTTGGGGTTATTCTTTGACACTCGTTTGTCTTGGTCGCCCCATGTCTCTTACCTCCGTGTTGAATGCTCTAAGGCCCTTAACCCTCAAACCGCGCATATCATATATAAATGATATCAGTGACAAAACCAAAATCGCGCACATCATTTATATATGATTTCGTGTCTAGCGCTATAATTTAAACACCCCGCCTGGGATAGGGGCAGCTATAGTACAGCCACGACTGATAGTTGCCAGATCCCACCTAGAAAAAAATCCAGCCCAACATTTTTGGGAGTGAGAGCGTCAGTATTGCGCCAGCCACCAAGGCTGGCGCACGCAGCACGAGCTCACAGCACCGCTGTTCAGCTTGTGACCACAGCATCGCCTACAAATGCCAAAATATAAGTGATACTGCTATTATTTAGCAGTGATAGTATTACTGAAGCCCCCTGAATTTGATAAAACTGACCAGGATTCTGATAACAGCTTGATTGTGGAGATATTTAGCGCTGTGCTCGATGGAGGGAGGAGTACAGCTGTGGAGGGAGGATTGTGGCGTTGTCTTCTGACTGTGTGTGGCCACCTTTTATTGACTGCACTCACCATACCAGCTTAGTGGTTCGCTATGGTGAACACAAATGTAGATACTTACATATAACGTGTGTATAGTGTGAGATAACAGCGAGAGGAGTAGGTTGGGAGCCGCCATTTTGGTGAGAGGAGCGTCGTCTGCAGGAATTATCGTGTTGTTTACTGGTGACCACAAAGGGTCTTTGGGCACCATACCAGCTTATTTGTACAAGTGTGGTGAATAAAACAGGTAGATACTTATATATAATGTGTGTATATAGCATAATAACACCACATCCAATATTGTTGGAGGAGAAATACTAGTGCGTGTGGCCTTGAGGGTGGCCGCCGATCAGCTGACTGTGGAGTAGCTACGTCTTTGTGTGTTTACTCACCATACAAGCTTAGATGTACAGTTATGGTGAACAAAACATGTAAATACGTATATATAACGTCTGTGTATAGTGAATAAATGCAAAAACAGTATTGTGGGAGGTAAATGAGGGTGAGTGAGGTGGTGTTGAGGGAGGGCGTGGCAGTGAGTGGCTCGCTGGTGTGTGGCGGCCACTCCTCGTTGCTTTTTGACTCACAAGACCAACTTAGTAGTTCGTTATGGTGAACAAAACATGCAGATACTTATATATAACCTGTGTATATAGTGTAACAACAGCAAAACTATTTGTTTATTGTTTTATGAACATAATAATTGAATCACTTATATGCACACCATAATTTTGAGTACAGCGATGGTTCACACATTTCATAATATAAATATACCACAATTCACTGTATGGAATAATATTACTGCAAAAAAACTAAGAAAAAATCAATCAGAGACATTGAAATAATTAGGAAATAATATATTTGTGGCAACTGCCGTCTGACAGCTCGGGCGGAGTAGACCTCGTCTGGCGAAGGTTCTGCCAACGCCCCTTTTTTGCCACACTTCCCTACCCTACTGCGGCTAAAATATGCTACCTACGATTTTTTTGTTATTTTTTCCGTGATCAGGGAACAAAAATAAACAATTCTATAAGACGAAAGAATTTTTTGGAATTTTTTTTTTGTTGCTCCTGTGGGTGTGAATTCCATTTGGGCCCCTAGCGGTTTGAGGGTTAACCTACTTAAGGTTTTGTCCCATACTTCTTGGGGAGCGGATAGGCGCACGCTCCTCTATTTGCATTCCTCTCTTGTCCTGTCTAAACTCGATTATGGTTGCCCTGCCTACTCTTCTGCTTCTCCTTCTACTTTTCGCCGTCTTGATCCTTTGCATCATACTGGGTTGCGCCTCAGCTCTGGTGCTTTTCGTTCAACTCCTACCCTCAGCTTGTACACTGACACTGGCTTTCTGTCTCTCCAGGATCGCCGTGATCGCTACAATCTTCACTATCTTACGCGATCCTTACAGTATCTCGCCTCTATCGTGCCTCTATCGCCTCACTCTCGCCTCTATCGTGCTTTGACTTTTACCGCTCCTGTAGTTCCTGTTCCTCTTCACCTCCTTCCTCTTTGTCCGTTTGTCTCGCTTTGTCCATCCTTGTCCCCGTGGAGGGTCCCCCTTCCCAAATTTTGTACTTCTCTGACCCGCATCACTTAAGCTTTTACCCCTCCTACAGTTCTGAAACACCTCTTCCTTGAGCACTTCTTCTCACTCCCACTACGTTCCCATCTTCACCGATGGGTCTAAGTCTGCTGACGGTGTGGGCTACTGTTGTTTTTCCTGACCACACTTATATGTGTCGCCTTCCTCCGGAGACTAGCATCTTCACAGCAGAACTTTATGCTATTCTCTATGCGCTTCGTCTCCTGCTTTCCCGGTGTCAATCCTCCTCTGTGGTGGTAGTTGACTCTCGTAGTGCCCTCATGGCGTTAGGGTCCTTTAATCCGATCCACCCGGTGGTTGTCGAGATTCAACATTGGCTGTTTCTTATCTCCAGTAAATTTGTCAGTTGCATTTTGCTGGGTTCCCAGCCATGTTGGTGTCTCTTTAAATGAGCGTGCAGATGCTGCCGCTAAGGAAGCTATCCGCGCTTGTCCCATCTCTCATAAAAGTATTCCCTATTCCGACTTTTACCCAGTTATTCATACCTCCATCCTTGCCCGCTGGCAGAGTTGTTGGTCTTCTGTTATTGGTAACAAACTGTACTCTTACGAGTCGTGTGTCCCAGTGGCCTTCCTCCTGCCACCGTAAGCGGTGGTGGGAAATGGCTCTGGCTAGGTTACGTATTGGCCATACCCGTTTAACTCACGGTCACTTAATGGAGCGCCGCCCTGCTCCTTATTGTCCACATTGCATTGTCCCTCTTATGGTCGTGCATATCCTTGTTGAATGTCCTGACTTCCAGGACAAGTGTGTCTTGTTTCCCGACCATCTCCCGCGGTCGCTTGTCCCTCGATAGAATTCTTGGCGACTCGGATACTTTTGATATCGTTCACCTTATGCGTTTCTGTTCTCGTATTGGCATCCTTGGTGATATTTAGTGCCCTCTGATTATCCTGCACATTTGATGGTGCTACATAGCCTTCCCGGTTTGGTGCCTTCTATTGATAATTACTTACTTATATAAACTATCTACTAGATGGAATACATATATGAACATGCTTACTGATGATGCGAAGATAAATGGGAAGATAAGTAACTTGGATAATTGTCATGCCCTTCAAGAAGACCTGGACAAAATAAGTTTATGGAACACCACATGGCAAATGGAATTTATTGTAAATAAATGCCATGTTATGGAATGTGGAATAGGAGAACATAGACCCCACACAACCTATAAAATTGTGAGAAATCCTAAAAGAATTCTTAGGGAGATCTAGGGGGGATCTAGAGATCTATCTGGTTCTAGATAGAAAACTATCACTCGAGGATCACATAAAGAACACTGTGAGCTGGGCCTATGCTACACTTTGTCTAAGTTGACCAGACCACACTAGAAGGTGAAGGGATGACTGCCATGTTATGTCGTCCCTTCACCTTCTAGTGTGTGGTCTGGTCAACATACTTTAGCCACGTTATTGTGATTCATCGCCTGCACTTTGTCTAACTTCAGAATTGTTTTTAAATGCATGGATGGCAAAATACTAAAGAAATCGTTCACGACTTTTGTTAGGCCAAAGCTGGAATATGCAGCGGTTGTATGGTGCCCATGTCTTAACCCTTAAGTTGCGCATCGCATCATATGATGCTTTGGAGTACTATGCAAGATTTAAACGGCCCGCGGATACACAGGGTTCACCACACCTTCATCAGGGCTCTTGTAAACAGACGCCATTTTTTTTTAAATCATGGGCCAAATTCCCGGGTGTTAGGGGCCTCAGTATTGAGTGAGCTACCAAGCCTGATGCACGCAGCATGAGCTCACAGCACTGCTGTTCAGCTTATGACCACAGCATCGCCTAAAAATGCATTAATATACTTGTTCATGCTATTATGTAGCGATGATATTATTACAGAAGACCCCTAACTGTGATAAAACTGACCAGGGTTCTGATAATAGCAGGATTGTGGTTATATTTAGCGCTGTGCTCCATGGAGGGATGAGTAATGCTGTGGGAGGGAGGGTGGTGGCGTTGTCTTCTGACTGTGTGTGGCCACCTTTTATTGACTGCACTCACCATACCAGCTTAGTGGTTCGCTATGGTGAACACAAATGTAGATACTTATGAACACAAATGTAGATACTTATATATAACGTGTGTATAATGGGTATAAACAGCAATAGTAGGTTGGGAGCCGCCATTTTGGTGAGGGAGGTGCGTCGTCTGCACGACTTACGTGGTTTACTGGTGACCACTATGGACTTTGGGCACCATACCAGTTCACTTGTACAAGTATGGTGAATAAAACTGGTAGATATTACGCTATATACACACATTATATATAAATAACACCACAAACAGTATTGTTGGAGGACAAATATTAGTGCGTCTGGCCTTGAGGGCGGCAGCCACCAGCTGACTGTGTGAGTAGCTACGTCTTTGTGCCTTTACTCGCCTTACAAGCTTAGATGTACAGTTATGGTGAACAAAACATGTAAATACTTATATATAACATCTGTATATAAAAGCAAAAACAGTATGGTGGGAGGAGAATCGTGGCAAGTCAGGTGAGGTGAAGGAGGGAGGGAGTGGCAGCCAGTGGCGAGCTGCCACTGGCTGCCATTGCCACTACCACTCAGCATGCCAACTTAGTGGTTCGTTATGGTGAACACGAATGTAGATACTTTATATATAACGTCTGTATATAGTGAAAAAAAGCAAAAACAGTATGGTGGGAGGAGAATGGGAGAGTGAGGTGTTGAGGGAGGGAGCGAGTGGCTGGCTGGTGTGTGGTGGTCACTCCTCATTACTTTTTGACTCTTAATTGCAACTTAGGGGTTCGTTATGGTGAACAAAACATGCAGATACTTATATATAACCTGTGTATATAGTGTAATAACCGACAAAGTATTTGTTCACTGTTTGATGAACATAATTGAATCAACAATATGCACCATATTTTTGAGTACAGCGATGATTCTCTCATTTTATTATATGAATATATCACACTACACACTATTGAATAATATTATAGCAAAAAAACTACGAAAAATCAATCAGAGACATTGAAATAATTAGGTAATTATCTCTTTGTGGCAGCTCTGGCCTGACAGCTGGCGAGCAACAGACCGTCTGGGACGGACGCTGAGTCAGCGCATGTTTTTTGCCAGACTTCCCCGCCCTATAGCAGGCAATATATGCCACTTACGACTTTTTTACTATTTTTCCCATGATCAGTGAACACAAATTAACAGATTTAGAAGAAAAAATATTTTTTTTTTTTTTTTTTTTTTTTTTTTTTTTTGGGGGTATGCGCCTGTGAGTGACGCATGCTAAATAGCCAGGCGCCATACAATGGCTAAGAAGCACATAAAGAAACTGGAAAAGGTGCAAAGATGCCACTAAATTCCTTCCAGAACTGAAGGACAAGAGCTATGAGGAGAGGTTAGAGGCATTAAATATGCCAAAATTAGAAGATAAAGTGGCAATTAGACAAAATAGTGACGGGTATTGATAAAATTTATAGGGAGGAATTCCCGAGACCCTGGAAATTAAAAAACAAGATCATAGATTTAATCTAACTAAACAAAGATGCCAAAAAATATAAGAACTCGCTTTCGCAAACAGTAGTGTAGATGGTTGCAACAAGTTAGGTGAGACGGTGGTGTGGTGGTCAAAACCGTTGGTAATTTCAAAGCGTTATGACAGTGCTGGGAAGATAGGGACACCACGAGCATAACTCATCCTGTAACTACACTTAGGTAATTACACACACACACAATATTTTGTGTGTGTTAGAGTAAATAAAATTTTTACGGGTGTATATTAGAAAAATCATGTAATGCTTTGTTCTTAAGAGTTTCAGATATTAGACAGGATATTGTATTGTATTTTTTTTTTCCAGGATGGAAACAAGGGTCTAACTCTTGAAGCTCGAAAGCAGCGAGATGCTGAAATGATGCGGTTAAAGCAACAAAAAGCTGCAGGCAAAAAAGATGATGAAGGTGGTAAGAAGTAACTGCAAAGATATGGAACATGTCTGCAAAGATGCTTCTGATGGTGTGAAGATATTCACCAATTTTTGAGAAAATTATATAGCCATTTTGGAATAGTGTGCTACTTTACTCAGCATTGGATAGGTTTCTTTTTACTTGTAATATAAGGACATCATTGTAGAAGAATGACGGAATTATCTGCTAATATGGATGTAGTAGGAAGTGGGAAAATTAAAATAAGTGAAAGATACAAATTGGTACTCTTTAGATGGATTTGGGTAACTGTGCACTACATTGTGGATTTTTTGTGTTACTTATGCTCTTTTACTACTAGTGATTGGATTATCCAGTATCTAACATCATGGTATTAAATTGGCATGAAAATTTAATGTATCTTCCATATTTGACTTTCTTGTATTTGTTCTACTTGTTTTTCCAGGACATTATTTTTAAGGAAATATATTTAGTTTAGAAAAATAAACTTTTAATATACTGTAATTGTTTTATCTTGTGAATGATTAATCCTCAGAAAATTCTTGTTAAACTTGTGTATTATGAAGTAACAATTTATAAAAATCAATATACTTTTATCTTACAAGAAAATATAGTATTAGATAGTAATTCCTTCCCGGCCAACTTAAATGTGCATGTTTTTGGCCTAGTTTTTCAGTAATAAGCTTACCTTGGCCAGCACTACTTTTTAAGAGTACTGTACTATATATGTATGCATAGTATTGTGTGATCGTCACTTGCATATGTATACAAATTTAATATTTCTAAATATAGCCTCATGGGGGTACAGACTGTACATGTCAAGTTGTATTTCAGCATTGTCCCAATATTGATTTGTTTGGAGAGCATATTTGTTTCTTAATTGTTTAATTATATACATAAAATACTTGCAAACATTACCAATCTCCCTTTTGCATGTAAAGTACAGTACGTTTGGATTTCAAAAAGTCATTTCATTATTTATAGTATTGAAACATTCACTGTCTTGTTGTTGTTGTCCACTTTCTTAAATCAGTGCTCAACTAAACTCTTCATTGAGTTTTGATGTAAAAATACAGTACTGTTCTATATATGAATATATCTGTATAATGCAATCATAATTTGGCAGTTTGATAAATCATCTCTATGTGCTCCACTAGCAAAGCTGCAGTTCCAAATGTACATTTGCAGATTCTCCCTTTCTTATTTAATTACTTTTTTAAGTAAAATGATAAACATGCAAGTGAATTTTATTGATATCCTAATGTAAATTTGACTGGATCTAACTAAATCTTGGGTTCAGGTAGTGATCACAGTCAATGACAGTAGCAATCCTGTGCTTAAGCAGAATACAGTTCAGTTCAGTTTGTCTGCTATTTAAAGACTTCAATGCTCCTCTACTGTCTATAAAGAAACAGGCATTTTTACCACATTTGACTACATCCTGTAATCCTGCTAATAAGTACAGCATGGAGTTCAGCCTTCGTTGAAGAGACGGTTAGCAACGTCCAATATCAGTATCTACAGTGCCAATGTCAGTGTGTGTGGGACTGTTCCTTGATCAATTCCCTAATCAGGACTCCACATCCTGCCTTTTCATCCCTACCAACTGAACTATCACTACCCACGTGTTTGCTGTAGGTAATTTTCTAATACAATCATATGTTGCCCTCAGAGGCTACATTTATCTTTAAAATTCTATCCCAATACTCTTCAGATTCAATTCCATCCTCATTATCTCATTGTATTTCTTGGTCATCCTAAGATTATTCTCATGGTTTCATTTTGTACCTTCTCAAACTTGCTCAGTCTACTCTTACCAAAACAAGTGACAGGTGCAACAATCAATAATGGATCTCTCGGTACTCGAGTATATCATTCGTAGCACAGGGACTCCCACTCCCTTTCCAAAGCATGCCAATGCCTTCAGAGATTGTAATCTCTTCTGACACTGACCCAACAGTCTGTTTATCTCACCTTCCAAACTCATGGGTATATCCAACATTTGAGGTGTCACATATCTTCTCTGGCATCACTTTGACTTTGCATTTGTGACTGCCAGCTGTGTTGTGTGGTGGTTCCTAAAAATTTACTGGGCTGCATGCGCCTAAGGTTCACTTTCCCTATGTGCTCGGTAAGTACTTCGCTTGATCAGGGTTACCTTCCCTGGGTTATTTGGGTCTCATTCCAGTTTGAGTACTTCTAGGCTTGTTGTTTGTGCCCTTGGGCTTTGCTGGAGGTCTTGGGCTTCTCGTCTTGTCCTGGGTTGTGAGTGAGTGGGTTTGTGCTGGGTGGGGTGTACAGCGGCCGGCGCAGCTTGCCTTCAGCGGCGGCCGAAGATTCTCTCCGGGGGTGGGTCTGTTTCTTTGGGGTCCTTTTTGTTTCTTTTAGCCCATTCTGGCTTCCTTGGCAGAGGTGTTCTGCCTAGCTTTCTATTAGGCTAGCCTAAGTTGTGTTTGGTAGTCCTGTTTCCCCAAGATTTCAGTGACGCCAGTTGTCAGTTTGCCTGCAGCAGACAGACGGGGCTTCCTGTAGGGCTAACGTACCCTGTGGGCCCTGGAAATCCTTGAGGGCTCGGGGGTACCATGGACTTGTCTTCCGAGCCCTGTATCACCTTGTGTGATGCCGAGGGGTGTTTGTTGCCTTTGCCTCATGATGACGATCCTCCGTCATGCTACCTGTTGGGTCGGAGACACCTACGTCCCTGAGTCTTGCTGGACATGTTCCCCCACTTGTTATTCAATTTACTTTCCTCGTCTGAGGATGTTAAGAGGTCAGGCAGAATACCTAGCATGGTTGCATGCTAGGTATTGTGTGTTGCAACGGCCCAGTTGAAAGCCCCGGAGTTGTCCCATTTGGATTTCAGGGACCAGGATTTAGGGGGGTTGGTTACTTCAATTTTGGTTCCATCCACAGTGTCCTTGCTTCCTTCCTAGGTGGGTGTTGTTTTCCTTGCTCCTTACCCCCTGCTTCCAGCTCCTAAATGTCTGAGGGTTTCCGGGCTAGGGTGGGGTTTAGCTTGTAATGAGGCTCGGGTGGCTTCGGGGATTACCCCTTCCGACTCCGGGACGGAGGTTGAGCCAGAATTCCTTACTGAGGCTTTGGAGTCGGCCCAGCAGATTCCTCTCTTCGAAGCTTTTCCCTTGGACTCTTTCTTTTCTTAAAGGGTACTGGGCTTGGATATGGGCTCTGCCCCAGGGGGAGGGGGGAGTCCGCTTGGAGTGCTTGGTCTCTGATCCTACCTGGGCTTCTGTGCCTTCTGAGTGAGGTTTATTGTTGAAGGACTGGGGTTTTTCGTATTCTTCGTCTCTGTATGAATTTGAGGGGTGACTATATATTTTGGGGTCCTTGGATACGTCCTTCCGGTGGTTTCCATGGAGGTTCGGAAGGCCCTTGGTGCTTACCTCCTGTGAGAACCAGTTTACTCCTTGTTAATGGATTCGGCTTCCTTTGAGTTTGGTTGTTCTTCCCTGTATTGATGGGGTTCTGGTAGTTGTTCTACTCCAAGCCCAGCCCGAAACCAGGCTTGACTTCCGAGAGCTTAATCCAACATGCTGTTGCTTGGAGTGGCCTGCAGGCTCACAGCCTGGTTGTTCCAGCACTTCTTGAAGAAAACTATCTAGTTTTCTTTTGAAGATGTCCACAGTTGTTACGGCAATATTTCTTATACTCGCTGGGAGGATGTTGAACAACCGTGGACCTCTGATGTTTATAGTGTTCTCTCATTGAGCTCATGGCACTCCTGCTCTTCTCTGGTTCTATTCTTCATTTTCTTCCATATCGTTCACTCGGTAAATCATTTTACTGTGTATATTTGGGACCTGGCCCTCCTGTATTTTCCACGTGTATATTATTTGACATCTCTCTCGTCTCCTTGCTAGCAAGTACATTTGGAGAGCTTTGAGACGATCCCAATAATTTAGGTGCTTTATTGCATCTATGTATACTGTATATGTTCTCTGAACTCTCTCTACTTCACCAATCTCACCTGCTCTGAAGGCCCTTGGTGTGTACCTCCTGCGAGAACCAGTTTACGCCTCATTAATGGATCCGGCTTCTTTTGTCTGGTTCTTCTTCCCCGTATTGGGTGATACAATGGAACCTCTGTTGCAGACTGCCCTAGAAGACGAATTTTTTGGAAGACGTTATATTCGTCGTAAAATTTGAATTGGTGGTACATGACGGTTTACTTGGAAGACGACGTCTGTTGTATGCATATGGGTCGAGCGAGCGCATAGTGCTAGGGCAAGGCGCTCTGTTTAACAGGTTGTACATTCAGGGAATGTACTCCTGAATGGAGCATCTGGCACTAGCAAATTATATAAGGAAGGGACCTACTATCAAAAGTGATCTTCACAACTCGGATGTAGGTGAACACGAGCTGGTTGCGTGAATGTATCAACCTGGAGGACAGAATGGCCTTGGGCTACACGGATATGTCTAATATCCTCATGGCAGTCTTTCAGGTCCCTAACACCAGTTGTAACATGGTACGGGAGAATAACCGTGCCAATACTGTCATTTAACCTGGCATTTTTGGAGATCCTAACAGGGTCTCCCCAATGCTGGACAACGAGGCTATGCAGTCAGCTGCTTCCTAAGGAGCAGCAGCAATGCCACGTATACCAGTACAGGTGGGGTTAAAAGTAACAAAGGTATCCACCGAATCGATGAGGTGTTTATGGAAGAAGAAATTGCCAGGATGTGTAGAATCCACATGGTTAAGATCAAAGTGCTTAATCCATGTAGCAGGACCAAATAAGGCTTGGAATGTAGTAGAAATGGAAGGAATCATGTGGGTGCGTCTGGGAAGGGGATGGTGCTGAGCACCTCCAGTGAGATGGGGGTAAAAGGTGCAGTTGTCACAATGAGAGGAGCCGCCGCTTCAGGTG
Organism: Procambarus virginalis; assembly: GCA_020271785.1. Classification (NCBI taxonomy): domain Eukaryota; kingdom Metazoa; phylum Arthropoda; class Malacostraca; order Decapoda; family Cambaridae; genus Procambarus; species Procambarus virginalis. The sequence continues at coordinate 13,055,683 of WNGS01169217.1, forward strand.
ATAGTGGTTGTCACTGGGGGCTTGGGGTTCGACCCTGCCACAGAGGTGGGAGGGGTCAGGGAAGCAGGTTGGTCTGGGCCCAATGTAAGTAAGTAATTATCAAAAGAAGGCACCAAACCGGGAAGGCTACGTAGCACCATCAAATGTGCGGAATAATCAGAGGGCGCTAAATATCACCAAGGATGCCAATACAAGAACAAAAACGCACAAGGCGAACGATATCAAAAGTATCCGAGTCACCAAGAATTCTATTGAGGGACAAGCGACCGCGAGGGGCGGTCGGATGGGCCCAATGTAGAGGGGGCTACAGAGCCCGGCTTTCCATCACAGTCTGACTTGGGGGGGGGTGGGGGCTGTTCGCCCATCCTACGAGTCTAGGAAGATAAAAAGAGGGTCAGTCATAGGCATATAAATGAAAAGGTAATAATTTCATCCACAAATAAGCCCCCATACCCACCGTGGAGCCACAATTAGAGGATAGGATACCTGCCAAGTCGGGGCCCCCCAGGGGTGCATCGTGGGTATATGCTCTGCAATCGCCACCTAAAGAACTGTCAGTATGTTGTGATCAGGTTCAGCAACAAAGGCAAGGGTTGACAATAAAAGCATCCCCTCGCTTGAAGCGTCTGGTACCACAATTTTACGGGCGCGTGTGCATGCCTGCCAACACCCAGGTGTCAAAACAGATGGTGTCTGAAAGAAAAATCAAGAATGGCAAAAAGTTGGCAGGAAATGACAGTCACAAAGACGAGGGGGAAGGAAAATGAAACATAAGGAAGAGGTAAAGACTTCCAGCACAATTTGTGAAGAATGCAGCAGGAGCATAAGGGTCCAAAAGGACAGAGGACTCCCATGGAGCAGCAACCCATCAAACCCCCTCACAACTACAATGGGGTAGAAAAGGAGGGGGAAGCTAACAAGTAAAGGTAAGATTATTAATAGATACATTGTAGCAGAATTTGAGTTTACCATAATAGCTACAATATACTGTAAATTGATGGTAGTGATTATACCAGTGAAGTTGCATATCTTAAATACAAAAATTGTTGGAGTAAGTAGCACAAAATACTGTGGGTTTGAAGCATAAGATAGAAAACTATGGGGATGTAATTAAGTATTTTTTTACTTTACTCTTGAGTAACTCATAGGTTGGACAATTTTGTATTTACTTAGGGAGCGAGTTCCATAGACTGGATTCTTTTATTTGCATGGATTTAGTTAGATTCCCAGGATAGAGATTTTTCATCTCGGTGATTCAAACATACGACAAATTTTTTTAATAAATTTAATTTTAAATTTGTAGGTATAAGAAGGGTCATTAACATGGTTGAAAGTTTTACCCTGGATAAAATGACTTGATAACATTAAAGTTACAAATAAAAAATGCACTGTATTTGTTCACCTAGTAGTAATTAGGAACTTGGTTGTTAGTCGCTTTCTGAGGAATTGTCAAATACTGTTCCTATTCTAGAAAACTTCGAATTTCCCACAAACAAGAAACAAAATACCAATGTAATAGTAACATTGTATTTGTGGGCGAGGGGTCTGGTGGAACCCCCCACTCAAGAAGGCATAGGATACAAAGCACCAGAGTGATATGCCAAAGGCCTGGTGAGAGGAGTTTTAGTTTAGTTCATTTATTATGTACCCCATACCCATCCTGTGGGCGGTAGTGGAAAGGGTTACAGAGGCACATAATGGGCACAGGGACCGAACCCAAAAAATTCAAATAGCTAAGCAAGTTACAGTCTTGATGAACTAGTTACCAAGTTTAATGTACTGTATATTGTTACATCAACAATGGATTCAAGACTGACCCAGAGTACAGTGTCCAAGCTAAGCAAGTTACATACATGGAGAGCTAGCGTCATAATTGATATGTTTATCTTTCACACCACCCCCAACCAGTGGACAGCGGAGGAAAGGTTACAATCACCCACATTTACTACTTACCATTAACAAACTGAGGATATTTGACTTAAATTTCTGGTAGATAATTTTGAATTAAATATTTACACATTTCTGGAACATCTGAATTCAGAGACAGAGTCGTCTCTAAATTCATGTCTTTTTACACTCCATCACATAGGGACAGAGGGTGTGCAAATAATTTTGTTGACAAAGTTCACATTTAGTCAAGTCTGCATCAGTAAGTAATGAAAATTCCCAGAGATACTTATAGTCGAGTCTAAGCCTAGCAGTAGTAACATCTAGGAGTCTGCTGATTTTATTGAATGATCTATAGATGTGTGGCTCTTCTTATTTGAAAGTACAGGTGTATGATGATAGATGGAATTACTAGTGTAGATTTCACTCTTCCTCAGATATACAAGGTTTTGTTGAACTTCTCGGTGTATTATTGCTCACAGACTGCTTATAGGCAATCCAAGGTTATAATCAACTCCTTTAAAGGCAGATTCTTTGGCTAACACTTCAGCTCTATTATGCATTTGGAAGCCAACACGAGATGGAATCCATATGGTGCTAAACAGATGGAAAAAGTAATCAGGAATGTTAGGAAACTACAAAATGATGAGGAAGGGAAATTATAGTCATTAAGACGAGATCTTTCAAAAGAAGACAGAGAAGGTGAAACCGAACCTTTTCAAAGCAAAACGTCTAAATGAGAGCAGAAATGAAATAGAAATAAAAAAATTCTACAAGGTGATAGGGATAGGCAAGGCAGTGAAATGGTACAAAAAGGCAAACCAATAAAATCACTAGAGAAAGAGGGAGTGAAGAATAAGGAAAGAAGGAACATATTTCCGAAAATTGTATACACCAAGAGAGCCGGTCGGCCGAGCGGACTGCATGCTGGACACGTGATCCTGTGGTCCCGGGTGCCGGCGAGAAACAATGGGCAGTTTCTTTCACCCTATGCCCCTGTTACCTAGCAGTAAAATAGGTACCTGGGAGTTAGTCGGCTGTCACAAGCTGCTTCCTGGGGGTGGAGGCTTGGTCGAGGACCGGGCCGCGGGGACACTAAAGCCCCGAAATCATCTCAAGATAACCTCAAGATAAACAACATGGATGGAGCGAGATAAGATACTCGAGTTAAGTGATATAATAAAGCTGCAGATACCAGACATTGTTGCAATCACGGAGACGAAACTTGATATTTTCAATGAGGTCTTATTCCCAAGGGGCTACTCAGTTTGAAGACGGGACAGAAAAATTAGATAAGGCGGTGGCATTGCTGTGCTGGTGAATGAACACCTGAAGGTAAACAAAATAATGATTGCCAATCCACAAGAAGTTGACATAATGGCACTGGAGACCTGTAATCAGGATGATAAGTAAGTAATTATCAATAGAAGGCACCAAACCGGGAAGGCTATGTAGCACCATCAAATGTGTGGGATAATCAGAGGGCACTAAATATCACCAAGGATGCCAATACGAGAACAGAAACACATAAAGCGAACGATATCAAGAGTATCCGAGTCACCAAGAATTCTATCGGGACAAGTGACAACGGGGGACGGTCGGAAAACAAGACACACGCTCGTCCTGGAAGTCAGGACATTCAACAAGGATATGCACGACTGTAAGTGGGATAATGCAATGTGGACAATAAGGAGCAGGGCGGCGCTCCATTAAGTGACCGTGAGTTAAACGGATATGGCCAATACGTAACCTAGCCAGAGCCGTTTCCCACCGCCGGTTACGGTGGCAGGAGGAAGGCCACTGGGACACACGACTCTTAAGAGTACGCAGTTTGTTACCAATAACAGAAGACCAACAACTCTGCCAGCGGGTGAGGATGGAGGCATGAATAACTGGGTAAAAGTCTGAATAAGGATACTTTTACGAGAGATGGGACAAGCACGGATAGCTTCCTTAGCGGCAGCATCCGCACGCTCTTTTAAAGAGACACCAACATGGCTGGGAACCCAGCAAAATGCAACTGACTTAAATTTACTGGAGATAAGAAACAGCCAATGTTGAATCTCGACAACCACCGGGTGGACCGGATTAAAGGACCCTAACGCCATGAGGGCACTAATCAGGATAATAAACTAATAATCACAATGCATATAGTCCACCGCCATGCAACACATGGACAAATGAGGAGCTGGATAATAAACGAGAGGGACCCATAACAATAATGAGAGATTATAGCAAGAACGGACAAAAATAGATCACAACTGTTGGAATTCGGCGACTTAAAACTTGAAATCCATAGCCTGAGAGGCATATGAAGCTAGAACAGAGGACTTTAGGACCTCTAAATTCATAAACCTCACCCTAGAAACATTCATGTATTAACATAAGACTGTCAGGCAAAGGGGCCCTGACAGCTGAGTGGAAAGCACTTCGGATTCATAGTCCTGAGGTTCTGGGTTTAATCCCCAGTGGAGGCGGAAACAAATGGGCAGAGTTTCTTTCACCCTGATGCGCCTGTTACCTAGCAGTAAATAGGTACTAGAGAGTTAGACAGCTGCTACAGGCTGCTTCCTGGGAATGTGCAACAAAAAAGGAGGCCTGGTCGAGGACCGGGCCGCGGGGACGCTAAGCCCCGAAATCACCTCAAGATAACCTCTCAAGATGAATGGTTGGTTGGTTGCACATGTTAAACAAGCTACGAGGCTGAATGAGGGAAGGGGAAGGTTTCCAACACGCTGGATTTAATGTTCACTAGGAAAGAGGAGATATTTGACATTCAGTACCTGAATCCTTTGGGTAAAATTGACCATGTCTTTTTGGGAATAAAGTATACAATGCATTATAATCTGGAAGTAAATGAGGGTGTTGAAGTAGTTGAAAAACCTGATTTCATAAGAGGACATTATGGGAACTTAGAAATTCCTTTAAGGAATTTGACTGGAAAGACTTGCTGTTAGGCAAGGAAGTAAATGAGATCTATGTAGTTTTGTGAAATATATGATAAAGGCACAACAATATTTATGTTAACGCAGAGATGCAGAACTAGGAAACAACATTGGCTCTCTCACAATTTCTGTTGAACCAGAGACCAAAAGACACAAAACTGGAATCAATATAGGAAGAGGCCAAACCCCCTAATATACCAGTGATATAAAGAGGTGAGAAGCAACTACATGGCAGTGAAGAGAGAGGCAGAAAGAAGTTTTGAGAAAGGAATAGCAGACAAATGTAAAACAAAACCAGGCCTATTCTATAAATTCATCAACAGCAAATTGCACATAGAGGATAATATTCAGAGATTGAAAATGGGGAACAGATTCACGGAAAATGAACACAGTATGCGAAACATTAAAACAGTTCCAAAAATGTGTTTATGCAAAATGAAATCTTCAGAGAACCAGACACAATAAGAATTCCAGAGAACAACATAGGGCACATAGAGGTGTCTAGAGACAAAATGAAAAAAATGCTCAAGGCACTAAGTAAGAACAAAGCAGTTGGCCCAGATGAAGTTTCACCATGGGTTCTGAGAGATTGTGCACCCGAGCTCAGCATTCCACTTCAACTGATTTTTCAGGCATCCATGTGTACAGAAGTACTATCAGATGTGTTGAAAAAGTTTAACACAGTTCCAAACTACAAAAGTGGCAGCAGGGAAGACCCCCTCAATTATACACCTGTATCATTGACAAGTGTAATACAGTAGCCAAAATATTGGAAAAAATAATTCAAACTAAATACAGTATGTAGAACACCTGGAGAAAAACTATATAACACACAGTATGGTTTTCGATCTGGAAGAGCCTGTGTAATAAATCTACACAGCTATCGGGCTACTATGCACTTCATTAGACCAGGGCATAGGTCATAGGAGTTCAGCCTACCGGGAGCCACAAGCCAGAACCTGGCCCACTCAGAGAGGCACAGGGAGTAATGGCCCTGGAAAACCCCCTGTGGTTGGGGGTTTTCCTTATCTGCTATCAACCAGGGTTAGGCACCCAGAAAGGTAGGCATAACAAAATAGGCCCCACATGGTAAGAATATTGCAACCAAAAACCAAACAGAGGCAGAACTCCTTCCAATCCCAAGGAAACAAGCAAATGTCACAACCCCAGGAGGTGGGAAGCCCCGGACCACCTGTGCCGGCAACCCGGTACTATATTTATAGTTCGTAGGCTAAGTATCAAAACAACGCAAAAACTGCCGACAGGAAAGAGGGTGGATGCCAGGGAACCTCTGGGGCTCGCCCAGAAAAAGGCATTTCATTACATTCAACACTATTTTTCTGTGGGAAGCCCCTTCAGCTCCCTGGAGCTACATAACCAAAGATAAAGAAAAGAGGGATTTACCCAGGAGGTGGCCACCACCTGCTCCTCAACTCGAAGGCGAGACAATTGGCTGCAACCTGCAACCCAAAGCCACACACGAATGCCCAGGACGAGGAATTTTGATCAAATAGCAGGCGGCCAGGACCCTGTTCAACCTCCAATGTCCCCGGGCCAGAATATCAGCCCAAGACATGTTGATGAAGACTGCAGCCAAAGCCACAAACTTCCGAACGTCATGGTTACAAGGATACACCACAGGCTGGCTAGACTTAATAACCCTGGGGAACGACCCGAGAGACCTGAGCCCTGGAATGGGGAACGAGGGGAAATTGAATCAACCCAAAGTGCATCACCAGCCACAGAAGCCGAGGAGCGCAGGTAACAGCGAAGAGCCGCAACCGGACACAACACATGATGCACCTCTGACCTGACCAAGCATCAATGACCCAAGGCCCCCGCCAAAAAGCAGCCGTCTTGTTCTTCGCCAGAAAAGAAAGAGAAGGCTGCAACTGAACAAACTGACTACCAGGACCAAAGGAGCAGAAACCATTTCGCAGGAGGAGAGCATGAAGCTCACCGACCCGATCCCCAGAGGCCAATGCCAACAGAAAAAGAGCCTTGGAAAAACAATCTTGAACCGAAGGGACTACCACGAACCGAGGAGAAGAGAGATAGGAAATCTCCCTGTCCAGGGATCAGGATGACTCAGGTGTCGCATGAGCAGGCCAAAGATGAAAAAGCACGAGAAAGCTTACCGAATGGGGCAGAGGTGACATCCACCCTGAATGCAAGCTGCAGCGACTCTACCAGTGCTGCATGATACAAGGCAACAGTATTCGGCATTAACCCTCAAACCGCTAGGGGTCCAAATGGATTTAACACCCACAGGCGAAAAAAAAAAAAAATAAAAAAAATTCTTTCATATTATAAGTGTTCATTTTTATTCCCTGATCACAGAAAAAATAACAAAAATATTGTAGGTGGCATATTTTAGCCGCAATAGGGTAGGGAAGTCTGGCAAAACAGGGGAGTTGACAGAGCCTTTCCCAGACGAGGTCTACTCTGCCCGAGCTGTCAGGCGGCAGTTGCCACAAATATATTATTACCTAATTATTTCAATGTCTCTGATTGGTTTTTTCTTAGTTTTTTGCAGTAATATTATTCAATAGAGTGAATTGTGATATAATTATATAATAAAATGTGTGAACCATCACTGTACTCGGAATTATGGTGTGCATATTAGCGATTCTATTATTATGCTCATAAAACAATAACAAATAGTTTTGCTGTTATTACACTATATACACAGGTTATATATATGTATCTGCATGTTTTGCTTACCATAACGAACCACTAAGTTGGTATTGTGAGTCAAAATGCAATGAGGAGTGACCGCCACACACCAGCCAGCCTCTCTCTGCCACTCCCTCCCTCAACAACACCTCACTCGCCCTCATTCTCCTCCCACAATACTGTTTTTGCATTTATTCAGCTGTATCCTGGGTGCGCACCCGGCCTCCGAGGAGCTGGACGAGGTCTTCGAGCGCTGATTGTTTGATTGTTATATGTTTGTGTGTGTGTGTGTGTTCTCTGTAAACTGTAGCATTGCAATAAAATAAAACAAAACATACAAAAAAATAATAGGGGTGGTAGGAGAAGAAAAGAATAAAGTATTCAGTGAGAATCCACAAGATCTTCTCTGAATGCTCTTTGTTTTCTTCTTCGAGGATGTGGGTCCCTGCAATTGCACAGACGTTATATATAAGTATTTACATGTTTTGTTCAGCATAACTGTACATCTAAGCTTGTATAGTGAGTAAAGGCACAAAGACGTAGCTGCTCACACAGTCAGCTGGTGTCGGCCGCCCTCAAGGCCAGACGCACTAATATTTCTTCTCCATCAATACTGTTTGTGGTGTTGTTATGCTATATACACACATTATATATAAGTATCTGCCTGTTTTATTCAACATACCTGTACAAATAAGCTGGTATGGTGCCCAAAGATCATAGTGGCCACCAGTAAACAACATAATAAGTCGTGCAGACGACGCTCCTCCCTCACCAAAATGGCAACTCCCAACCTACTCCTATTGCTGTTATTACACTTTATACACACGTTACATATAAATATCTACATTTGTGTTCACCATAGCGAACCACTAAGCTGGTATGGTGAGTGCAATCAATAAAAGGTGGCCACACACAGTCAGAACACGACGCCACCACCCTCCCTCCATGGATCACAGCACTAAATATCACCACAATCCTCCTATTATCAGAATTTTGGTCAGTTTTATCAGTCAGGGGTCTTCTATAATACTATCATTGCTAAATAATAGCATGAACATATATATTATGGCATTTGTAGGCGATGCTGTGGTCACAAGCTGAACAGCGGTGCTGTGAGCTCGTGCTGCGTGCATCAGCCTTGGTGGCTTGCTCAATACTGAAGCTCTCACACCCAAGAATGTTGGCCTGGATTTTTTTTCTAGGTGACATCTGGCAACTATCGGTCGTGGCTGCACTATAGCTGCCCCTATCCCAGGCGGGGCGTTTAAATTATAGCGCTAGACACGAAATCATATATATATGACATGCGCGGTTTCGGTTTTGTCACTGAAATCATATATATATATATGATTTGCACGGTTTAAGGGTTAAAGGATGATCCTGAAAGAGCCAAGACCACCCGATCAGAAATAGAAGACAACCTACGAAGAGAGAGAAGTAATTATCAAAGAAGGCACCAAGTCTTGGCTATGTAGCAAATGATGGAAAGAACGCCAGGAAGCTTTATACTGCCACCGAGATGAAGCTCTAAGATGGGAAACCATCAAGGAAGCTACCTGATCACCATACAAACGGTGATAAACCCCGCGTCAAAAAGACCAGACGCGAAAAGCGGAAGAGAAGACCGAACCAGCCATGTACCGGACCGGTCCGATATGCTGGAAGAGGTGGAGTCATGGAAAACACCCTGGGTTTGGACACCGAGCAAGCAGCACCTGAAACCAAGGCTGGGCAGGCCACCAAGGGGCAAAGAAGACAACTCTCCCATGGTAAGACTCGAATTGAGACAGGACCCAAAGCAACAGCTGGACTGGGGGGAAGAAAGACAGGTAACCCTACCTCGACCTGTCCTGTCAAAAGGCATCCACCACGAAAGCCGGTCGGGAAAGGGTGCCACATATATCGGGAAACGCCTCGACCAAGCCAATGTGAAGAGGTCCACCTCCGGGAACCCATACGTCCAGCAAAGTCAACTGAAGGAGTCAGCGTTGACTGTCCATTCCAGAGACAAGGGAATGAACTGAAACAGGCGCTGTCCCCGCTAAGATGTTGGACACTCCCCGGATAAAACCATACGAAGATTCAAACCCTGAGAAACCAGCAGATGAGCTACTCGAAGCGAACAGTCCCAAAAATGCAAGGACCGAAGAGAACCCACACAGTTCAGGCAATGAACCACTGGAGAACAGTCCAAAAGGAGCCGAACGGTTGAACCCCGAGAGACCCAAACCCTCTGAAGTGACAGCCAAACCGCCGTGAACTCTCGCACTGTGCTGTGAGCCCGACGGAAGGACGGACCCCACTGCCCCTGGCCAGCCTGGTGAGCACTGGTCACAAAGCCCCAGCTAAGGATGACGTATCAAATAATAATGATTTATAACGGGGGGGGGGGGACTAATCAGCTGATTCTTCAAGTAGGGCTGCAGTGAACCCCCCATTTTACCTGTCCCCTAACCAAAGAAGCGTGTTGCCCTCCAGGGGCCACAGCCACTAGGCAGGCTCAACTCAGATAAAGAAACATACAGGAATGTATGGGGTCTCCATACACTATTAACATATGGGGGCATATTTCACTTTTGCACCACCACAGCAGACAGGAGAGGAGCAGGAGCCACCCACTCCTACCAGTGGGCTGTGCACAAGAGTTCCCTCACCATGGAAAGACACTGCCCACTGAGGCACAACCTCAATGTTTTGTTGTATCATATTAAACAGGAAAATATGATACAATTATGTATTTAGGCTAAATATACTAAATAAGTTACACTTGACTTTTACACAATTTATTCTAAAAATAAAGAACCCAAATCTAAACACACAAAAACTAATTTTTGTTTAAGGCAATTAAGGTAACCAATTACTGTATTTTAAGTATAATCAAGCCATCATATTCAAATGAAGACCATAAAATTAATTTAGCTTTAGAATTAATAATAAAGTATAGATAGTTTGATGAGCCCCTGACTGATATTTACTTATGCCAACAGGCATTCATGATCATGTTCTAACTTTAGAATATAAATTTAAAAATTGTTTCAGAATATAAATTTAAAAATTGCTTCAGAATAGTGTAATACCATCTACACAAGTATTAAAGCTTGTTCAATTTGCAATAATTTTGTATTGTACAAACACACTCAATCTATGCTTTAGTTTTCTGGACAATGGAATTTTATTTGGCAATTCAAAAGACAAGGCCCCCCATTCTTACAATATTGAATAAAGTAACTAGAGGGGGGGAAGGTACCCAGCATGGTTTGGGTGATGGACACTCACAGCTTCACTACACTCTATCTTCATTATTGTAACTATACTCTTTACTCCACTATTTTCTTCACTGTAACCATATTCACTATATCACTGAAAAACACCTTTCATACACACTATCTGCATCACTGTAATCCTCATCACTATAACCATTTGCACTACATAGGCACTGCTAGGTACCCCTGTGTTTGTACCTACCCGAAGTGTTTGTATTCGAATAAATACAAATACTTGTATAACATGCACAAATATTCATATTAATACAGTACTTAAATATTTGTTAAACAATTAAACAAAATAAATATAATTTAAATGATTTAAAACATTTGGACCTCGTACATTTATCCATCAATTTGCTAATATAGATCTAACTAAACTCTGGTACATTTTTTGCTCTTTTATTATGGCATTTCTTTCGTTTCTTTAAATTGAACAAGTGTGAACAGGACACTGGACAGAATATAAAACATTATTGTTTAATACAATAATTATTATTATTTTGTATTAACAATTTGTCCAACTATAAAAAGTCATGTGCAATACAGCTACTCATGTTACTGTGCCTTGGCTCTTCACCTACAATCAAATTCTTTGGTTTACTGCTTCATAGAAGAATTTCCTTAAAAAAAAAAAAAGATACAAAATTATGTACATAATACACTCATATTACAAAGAGTATTTTTTCATATAAAGAACTGACCAGGTTTATTTTTGTAACTTGTAAAAATTACTGAGTTACACCCTACCTGAGAATTTCTGGCAGCTCAGGAGCACGACATATATATTTATGAGCATATCCATATTTGGCCGGAAAACCTACAAATTTGACTGGTGGTGCACCCGCAGGACGCACTCTTTGGGCTGTCTCATATAACTAATAAAAATAGAGAATAAGCAGATTAAAATTTGCAGAGCCAACTACAAACCCGAATCAAATATTAGTTTGCAATATACAATATGTGCAACTGATAATACAGTAACTATTAATGATATCAGAAATGTAAGAGATGACATAACTAACCTTTTGACCTAATGTGTAAGGTACAACAAGGTCATCCTCTGCATGTAGTATGAGGACTGGAGCCTTTACATGTGCGATGTGTGTATCACTACTGAAGTCAATGCCTGAGCTTGCCAAAGGTTTCAGGAATAACCACTCAAACTTTGGCATTTTGCGAAAAATCTGAAAAGTGATGTCTGACAGTAATCGTGTATTTATATTACACATGGTGCAAGTTGGATACCAGAAATGGACAAAAACAGCTTCACAAATTAAAGATGGAGTCTAGAGTAGTAGTATATATGCATGAATACATACACACAGATATTGTCGCATTAACAAAGATGAAACTTGAATAAAATATTTTAAATGAGGTCGTAGTCCCAAGAAGCTACTCAGTTTGAAGACATGGCAGGAAAACTTGAAAGGGGAAAGGAGTGGCTGTGCTGGTGAAAGAACACCTGAAGGGGGGGGGGGTGTAATTACCTAAGTGTAGTTACAGGATGAGAGCTACGCTCGTGGTGTCCCGTCTTTCCAGCACTCTTTGTCATATAACGCTTTGAAACTACTGACGGTCTTGACCTCCACCACCTTCTCCCTAACTTGTTCCAACCGTCTACCGCTCTGTTTGCGAAAGTAAATTTTCTAATACTTTCTTCGGCATCTGTGTTCAGCTAGTTTAAATCTATGACCTCTTGTTCTTAAAGTTCCAGGTCTCAGGAAATCTTCCCTATCGATTTTATCAATTCATGTTACTATTTTGTATGTAGTGATCATATCACCTCTTTTTCTTCTGTCTTCTAGTTTTGGCATATTTAATGCCTCCAACCTCTGGTTGATACCTGGTTGGTTGATACCTGGTTGATGGGGTTCTGGGAGTTTTCTTCTACTCCCCAAGCCCGGCCCGAGGCCAGGCTTGACTTGTGAGAGTTTGGTCCACTAGGCTGTTGCTTGGAGCGACCCGCAGGCCCACATACCCACCACAGCCCGGCTGGTCCGGAACTCCTTGGAGGAATAAATCTAGTTTCCTCTTGAAGATGTCCACGGTTGTTCCGGCAATATTTCTTATGCTTGCTGGGAGGGTGTTGAACAACCGCGGACCTCTGATGTTTATACAGTGTTCTCTGATTGTGCCTACGGCACCCCTGCTCTTCACTGGTTCTATTCTGCATTTTCTTCCATATCGTTCACTCCAGTACGTTGTTATTTTACTGTGTAGATTTGGGACCTGGCCCTCCAGTATCTTCCAGGTGTATATTATTTGATATCTCTCTCGTCTTCTTTCTAGTGAGTACATTTGGAGAGCTTTGAGACGCTCCCAATATTTAGGTGCTTTATCGCGTCTATAACTGCTGTATATGTTCTCTGTATTCCTCTATTTTCAGCAATCTCTCCTGCTCTGAAGGGGGAAGTGAGTACTGAACAGTACTCAAGACGGGACAGCACAAGTGACTTGAAGAGTACAAGCATTGTGATGGGATCCCTGGATTTGAAAGTTCTCGTAATCCATCCTATCATTTTTCTGGCTGTCGCAATATTTGCTTGGTTATGCTCCCTAAACGTTAGGTCGTCAGACATCATTATTCCCAAATCCTTTACATGTTGTTTTCCTACTATGGGCACATTTGATTGTGTTTTTGTACCCTGTATTATGTTTAAGGTCCTCATTTTTACCGTACCTGAGTACCTGGAATTTGTCACTGTTAAACATCATATTTATTTTCTGATGCCCAGTCGAAAACTTTATTAATATCAGCTTGAAGTTTTTCAATGTCTTCAGCCGAGGTAATTTTCATACTGATTTTGTGTCGTCTGCAAAGGATGATACGAAGCTGTGACTTGTATTTTTGTCTATATCTGATATGAGAATAAGGAAAAGCAGCGGTGCAAGGACTGTACCCTGAGGTACAGAGCTTTTAACTGCACTTGGACTAGATTTTATATGGTTGACCGTTACTCGCTGAGTCCTGTTTGACAGAAAACTGAGTATCCAGCGTCCTACTTTACCGGTTATTCCCATTGACTTCATTTTGTGTGCTATCACGCCATGGTCACATTTATCGAAAGCCTTTGCGAAGTCCGTGTATATCACATCAGCATTCTGTTTTTCTTCTAATGCCTCAGTGACTTTATCGTAGTGCTCAAGTAGCTGTGAGAGGCACGATCTTCCCGCTCGAAATCCATGTTGGCCTGGGTTGTGAAGGTCATTGGTCTCCATGAAATTGGTGACCTGACTCCTAATCACTCTCTCAAATACTTTTATTATGTGCGATGTTAGTGCAACTGGTCTATAATTCTTTGCCAATGCTTTGCTCCCTCCCTTGTGTAGAGGGGCTATGTCTGCTACTTTAAGTGCATCTGGTATCTCCCCCGTGTCCAAGCTCTTCCTCCACACTATACTGAGTGCCTGTGCTACCGGCACTTTGCATTTCTTTATAAATATTGAATTCCATGAGTCTGGACCTGGGGCCGAGTGCATGGGCATGTTTTCAATTTCTCTTTCAAAATTTAGTGCGCTCGTGTTGATATCAGTTATATTTACAGGGGTTTGGATATCCCGCATAAAGAAATTGTCTGGATCTTCTACTTTCATGTTGTTTATTGGAGTGCTGACATGTCCTCANTTCATGTTGTTAGAAGCATTGGACATGCTTTGTGTGCATACAAGTTGGTTTCATATACCATGTACATATTTGTCAATCTCACGTAATAAATAACTAAAAATCCCAGAGGAGTGCTTGGCACTGATGCAGTCAAGCCTGGTGTTCCTGTAAACTGTCGTGCAAATGGTGGCAGTGTTGTCAGTGGACCAGGCTTCACCAGAACGGTGCGTGGGGTACGTGCGGTACAAGTTCCAATAGCAGGCCTGCACTGGTGGTAGTATAAACATTACCCCCCACTACTCCTCTTTCTTACAATTTTCATCCTCGCCTGCTATGTCACCTTACTATCTACACTACAGTCACTTTCAACACTTTCAAGATCGGAAAATTCGTCAACTAAAGCCTGGAATTTTGTGGGTAAGGGTTTCAATTTTCTATATTTTTGGCGAACACTACTTTCTTTTCCTCAGACGTGTTTTTCCCTGCTTTCGTCGTGGACTGGCTCTGTTCTTGATCCCTATCCATCTTTGAGTAAATGTAGTGTATTTATATAGGCACTAACAAATATAGCAGAAGGAAATAACCAGAACAAGCACACGTTTTTGCGCATAGGGAGGCCACAACGGTCACGAGCGTAAATACAATAGGCCTACCACGTGGGTGGCAGAGCTATGATGCCACATGGGCCATCACAGAAAATGGGAAGATGTTGGTGCACTTTAAAAAAGTCCCATAATGATTGAAAAAGTTTTTTTAATGAATATTTTAATTTGGGACGCAGCGTGCGTCCTTGCCCAGACTGAGTATATTCATATACGGACTCATGAGTTATCGGCCAGGCAAAGTGTTAATGTTTTTCAATGCCTGTGAAATATTTAAGTTTTCTAGTTTGCCATCAGATAAAAATTATACTCTGCCTGCCTGTCCCCAGGCACAAAGAATTATTAAATTCAAATGTTAAAATATTGCTTTAGTGTAAATATTTATTCAATAGTTATCACTGAAACCTTTGTACTGTTAGGAAAAGTAGCTACATTTTAATCTGAAGATTAAGATCACCAGTCTCCGTGGTGTAGTGGTAAGACACTCGCCAGGCCTTCAGCGAGCGCTTTGTCATGTATCTTGTAGCTTTGTCAGGTTTGTATCCTGGCCGGGAGGATTTACTAGGCGCAAATCCTTAACTGTAGTCTCTGTTCAATTCGACAGTAAAATGGGTACTTGGTTGTAAAAAAGATTCTTCATGGGGGTCGTATTCCAGGGACCTGCCTGAAACGCTAAGCGTACTAGTGGCTGTACAAGAATGTAACAACTCTTGTATATCTCTTAAAAAAAAAAAAAGTACCCAGACTTGTAATAATAAGACTTGTAATATTAGTGAAAGGTCTACCAGTGAACCTACTGACCTCTTGGTTTAGCTTTTGCATTCTGATACTACAGGTTGCAGCATTCACTTTTTACTCTGTACATTATAATAGAGGTGAGAAAGTCCTACCCAGTGTCTGCTTATGATGCTCTGTGGTGCCTGAACAATGAAGGCAACATGCACAACACGCTCATTAATCATACACATACACATGGTTCAGAATAATTTAACCCATTCTAGTATTTAGTCCCTGGCATAAATACCAACATTACTACCATTTCTAGATGTGATGGAGCAATTATTTATGGACAGTTTGATGTCAAAGTATAAATATATATGCTGTACACCAGCCAGCCAGCCAGCCACACAAATGTAACATTATCATTCATTTGTATAAACAGTTGCACTAACTTGAAATCATAATAAATATTTGCATTCAGCATACTGCCAGCCACTGAATGTGACTGGAATACCAGTTAATTTGGAAGCTGTGGTATTGCTTAGAATTAGTATTACTATTCCTCTCAGCTCCTTGAATCATTATAAGTCAAGACACCATACAAGTACAGTACTTAATACTGACTAGATTATATTTGCAGGTGGCAACCAGCGTGAACTAGCTAGAGCCAAAAATGCAAAGAAACAAAATGAAGGGAAGAAGGGGCAGGCTTCAGGTGCAAAGGTGAGACATGTTTAGTTTTCATTTTTAGTTATTAATGCTACATGCAAATTGTAGCAACACACACTTTGCACCACCCCCCCCTTTCCTTTCCTCTCCATTTTACTGGATCATAACATAGGATCTTAGAGTAATAATCCCAAAATGTTGAACCCTTTCTACCTCCACTTCCACATTCTCTTCCCACAATACGACCAATTCTTTGCATACATTCCTATTATTAAAAGTATGTAGCAATAGTGTAATTTGGTACTGTAAGTTTGACAGGTTTTGAAAGTCATAAAATTTTCGTACTAGTTGAATGTCCATGTGATCACCACCTAGAGGAAAGCGAGTTACTAGAAGAAACATGGCATGGAAGATATTGTAACGGTTCTATTGTTACGTAAAGTATGGTGACTTAAGATTATATAGTATACTAGATGTTTGTCTAAGTATACTAGAAAGTAGATACTAGTCTGCTTTCAAGTGTGTTCTAGACCACACTTGAAAGTAGACTAGTTATTATTCGCTACTCTGCTGCTTATGTGCTCAGGTAACACCTCACCTTTCTCCAAAGGTTGGCAGGAATATTAATTAACTGGAAGTAAGGAAAGATTTGAGTTCCATAATTAGTACTAAGAAGAGCTTTGCTTCTCTTGTTAGGCTAATGTGTTTGGAGCGAG
The DNA here is from genome assembly GCA_020271785.1 of Procambarus virginalis. NCBI lineage: Eukaryota > Metazoa > Arthropoda > Malacostraca > Decapoda > Cambaridae > Procambarus > Procambarus virginalis. The sequence continues at coordinate 13,072,768 of WNGS01169217.1, forward strand.
TATATTATTGGGATAATCTACTCTCTACAAAATAAATACATGTACTGCAAATTGTTTGACTTCTGGTGATTTCCCAATCAACACATCATATGTGGCTGTTTATCATCCCATTTAATGATATGAAAGTTGAAGATCCGGACAGCCTCTTATCAAACGATATCCAAACCCCTGGCAATATAAATGATACTAGCATGAACATGGAAGACTTTGAAAGATTGACAACGTGCCCTAGATCCTGGCTTGTGGAATTTAGTGTACAGTGGCCCCTCCGTTTATGAATTTAATCCATTCCCAGAGACGGTTCGTAAGCCGAAAATTTGCAACCCGAAATGAATTTTCCCATAAGAAATAATATCTTGCGTAAGAAATAATGTAAATTGAATTAAACCATCCCACACTCCCAAAAATATTAACACTTTCGTGCACCACGCCCGCCACCCCTCAACTATGTGTAGTGGGTCCCAGCGTTTCACGGGAACGCACGTTAATTCTGAAAAGTGTATACTGTACTCTCCAACTTTGTCACCTCAATTCTCGTCCTACGAGATTAAATTTGGTATCATTGTGTTCGCAATAGAATTCTCTACAGCACTAAATGCATATAAACTCCAAAAGCCCGGCTAATTACCCACAACAAACAAAGTGCGAACGAGTTACCCAGGAACGCGCAAAAGTGATAAAATGTGTTCACTCTTTTCACTCTGGTCACCTCAATTTTTGTCCTAGGTCCTTCATTTTGGTATGATACCTGGTTGATGGGGTTCTGGGAGTTCTTCTACTCCCCAAGCCCAGCCCAAGGCCAGACTTGACTTGTGAGAGTTTGGTCCACCAGGTTTTTGCTTGGAGCGGCCCGCAGGCCCACATACCTACCACAGCCCGGTTGGTCCGGCACTCCTTGAAGGAAACAATCTAGTTTCCTCTTGAAGATGTCCACGGTTGTTCATGTAATATTTCTGATGCTTGCTGATAGGACGTTGAACAACCGTGGACCTCTGATGTTCATGCAGTGTTCTCTGATTGTGCCCATGGCACCTCTGCTCTTCACTGGTTCTATTCTGCATTTTCTTCCATGTCGTTCACTCCAGTACGTTATTATTTTACTGTGCAGATTTGGGACCTGTCCCTCCAATATTTTCCATGTGTATATTATTTTATATCTCGTCTCCTTTCTAGCGAGTACATTTGGAGAGCTTTGAGACGATCCCAATAATTTAGGTGCTTTATGTCGTCTATGCGTGCCGTATATGTTCTCTGTATTCCTTCAATTTCAGCAATCTCTCCTGCTCTGAAGGGGGAAGTGAGTACCGAGCAGTACTCAAGATGGGACAACACAAGTGATTTGAAGAGGACAACCATTGTGATGGGATCTCTGGACTTGAAGGTTCTCGTAATCCATCCTATCATTTTTCTGGCTGATGCAATACTTGCTTGGTTATGCTCCCTAAACGTTAGGTCGTCGAACATCTTTGTTCCCAAATTCTTGACATGCTGTTTTCCTACTATGAGCAGATTCGATTGTTTTGTACCCTGTATTATGTTAAAAGATCCTCATTTTTGCCGTATCTGAGTACCTGGAATTTATCACCGTTAAACATCGTGTTATTTTCTGCTGCCCAATCGAAAACTTTATAAATACAGTATCTGTTTGTAGTTTATCAATGTCTTCAGCAGAGGTAATTTTCATGCTGATTTTTGTATCTGCAAACGATGACACGATGCTGTATCTTGTGTTTTCCTCGTAGCTCAATCCTCTCAGTTCCGGGACGAGCCTGGTGGCATACCGCTGAATCTTCTCTAACTTTATCTTGTGTTTAACTAGGTATGGACTCCAGGCTGGAGCTGCATACTCCAGGATTGGTCTTACATAAGTGGTATACAGGGTTCTGAAAGATTCCTTGCACAAATTTCTAAAGGCAGTTCTTATGTTGGCCAGTCTAGCATATGCCGCTGATGATATTCTTTTGATGTGGGCTTCTGGGGACAGGTTCGGTGTGATATCAACCCCCAGATCTTTCTCTCTATTTGACTTGCAGGATTTCCCCTCCCAAATGATACCTTGTGTTCAGCCTCCTGCTCCCTTCTCCTAATTTCATCACCTTACACTTTCCCGAGTTGAACTTTAGCAGCCATTTTCTAGACCATTCCTCCAGTTTATCCAGGTCATCCTGTAGTCTCTGTCTATCTTCATCCGTCTTGATTCTTCTCATAATTTTTGCATCATCAGCAAACATTGAGAGGAATGAGTCTATACCCTCCGGAAGATCGTTCACATATATTAGAAACAGGATGGGTCTAAGTACTGAGCCCTGTGGGACTCCGCTGGTGAACAAAACATGTAGATTCTTATATATAACGTCTGTATATTCATCACACACATATCACACTAACGTGATGCATCAAATGAACAAATCCACAAGGGCAGTGACGAGGATTCGAACCTGTGTCCGGGAGCATCCCAGACACTGCCTTAATCGACTGAGCTATGACAGGGTAAAAGGGTTAAAACCGAAGTTCTACTGAACTTACTGGATCCCGTAGCCTCTCCGAGGCACAAACCAGGCTTTTACACAAACCCCCCGGTCGAGGGGGGAGAGCCGGTCGGCCGAGTGGACAGCACGCTGGACTTGTGATCCTGTGGTCCTGGGTTCAATCCCAGGTGCCGGCGAGAAACAATGGGCAGAGTTTCTTTCACCCTATGCCCCTGTTACCTAGTTGTAAAATAGGTATCTGGGTGTTAGTCAGCTGTCACGGGTTGCTTCCTGGGGGTGGAGGCCTGGTCGAGGACCGGCCGCGGGGACACTATAAAAAAAAGCCCCGAAATTATCTCAAGATAACCCCCCCCCCTGCACCCGAGCTATATCAATAGGTGAAGAGGGAGAACGGATTACATGCAGGGTACAAGGCTGCTTGTCACAAGATGTAGAGCTCCTCAGATGGTGGGCAGGAACCATGGATACAGTGAGCATTTCCTCTTTGGATTGCCACACTAAGGCGCTGAAAAAGAAAACTGGCAGCTCTAGGGTCTCTAGTTGTTTCGATTAGCTTAGACCCCAACTCCTTCAAAAAGCTAGGAGCACTCTTACCCAGGCACCAAGTGCCTGGGGTACAAAAATATTATATAAATATAAATATTTATATCTGGGGTAAAAAATATATAATATATATAAAATATTATATAATATATATATATATATATATATATTATATATATAAATGTATATATATATATAAATATTATGTAATATAATATGTGTAAATATTATATAATATATATAAAAATATATAATATAATATATATTATATATATGTAAATATATATAATATAATATTATATATATATATATTATATATATTATATATATATTAATAGAATATTTATATAATATAATTTTTATATATATATATATATATATATATATATATATATATATATAATATATATTATATATATATATATATATATATTATATATATGCGGAAAAACCACAAAAAATGGAGAAGAGAGATGAACGTTTCGACTTGCGAAAGTCGTTGTCAACATCAGATGATGTTGACAACGACTTTCGCGAGTCGAAACGTTCATCTCTCTTCTCCATTTCTTTGTGGTTTTTCCGCATACAAATGATCAGTGTTTAGTGATCGTCAATTGCATGCATGCATATTATATATATATATATATATATATATATATATATATATATATATATATATATATATATATATATATATATATATATATATATATATATTATATATATATATATATATATATATATATATATATATATATATACTATATATTATATATAATATTTTGTAATATATATTACATAATATTTATACTGTATCGTTAAGTGTAAGTCAAAATATTGGAAAAAATAATTAAAACTAAATGGGTAGAATGCCTGGTAAAAAAGATATATCAGTCAGTATGGTTTTCGATCGATCGATCTGGATCTCCTGCATGATGAATTTACTCAGTTTCTATGATCGAGCCACAGATTTTACAGGAAAGAGATGGTTGGGTTGACTGCATCTATCTGGACTTAAAAAAGGCTTTCGACAGAGTTCCACATAAGAGGTTGTTCTGAAAACTGGAACATATTGGACGGGTGACAGGTAAGTTTCTAATGTGGATGAAAAATTTTCTAATGGAAAAATGAAGGTAGTAATCAGAGGCCATGTATCGGACAGAAGAAATTGTGACAAGTGGAGTACTACAGGATTTCAGTTCTTGCACTGGTAATGTTCATTGTCTACATAAACTGTACCCATCACTGGCTCGTTGTCGCTGTGAGGGGGCTTGGTGGGCAGCTGCCGGAGTGTGATGCTCCATGGGTTAGTCCTCTGTCCTTTTGCAGCCTTATGCTCCTGCTGCTGCCTTTACGAATTTTGCCAGACCCCTTTTCCTTTTCCTCGTGTTTCATTTTTCTCCCCCACTCTTCTATCAAATTGTCATTTCCTGCCGACCTTTTGCGTGTTTTGATTATTCTTTAGACCTTTTGTTTTGACGCCTGGGTGTTTGAGGAGGCATACTCTTGCACCCGTAGAACTGTAGTACCCAACGTCTCGAGCGAGGGGACCCTTTTATTGTCAATCCTCCTTTCATCACTGAATCCGCTCTCGACAGACTCAGGGTTCTTAAGGTGGCGTTTGTGGGGCATATGTATAGATATGTGGCTCCATGGTGGGTGTGGGGGCACATTCGTGAATGAAAGTTTTTCCTCGTTTTCATGGCTGATAATGTTTCCCTTGTACTTTCTCAGGGTCGTGGGATGGGCGACAAAGCCCCCCCGAGTCGGACTGTGTTGGAAGACTAGGCCCTGTAGCCCCTGCTGCATTGGGCCCCGATGACCTGACTACTCCCCCTTAGCTCCCCTCCCTCCTCTGCGGTAGGGTCGAGTCCCCAGCCCCCAGTGGTGACCACCTCGCCCCCTGGCACGGTTTCGTCTCATTGACTACTGCGCCTTTTACCCCCCATGAACTCCGGGAGTTCTCAACGCCGTTCCCGTCACGGCCGCACTCGCACGATCCCTTCCCGTAATACTACTTACAACGCCTTGTTTGGTCCCGCTACGTGGGCTAAATACTTTGATCTCAGCCATTTGGATTTTACTCCTGATGAATTCTTCCTCCATAAACACCTTGTTGATTCAGTAGATGCCTCTGTTACTTTTAACTCCCAGTTACGGTACGCATGTCGTCGCTGCTCCTTCTCAGGATGCAGCTACTCGCTTAGCCGCTTTGTCCTGCATTGGAGAGATCCCTTCTTTAGGTTATCTTTAGATGAATTCGGGGCTTTAGTGTCCCCGTGGCCCGGTCCTCGACCAGGCCTCCACCCCCAGAAAGCAGCCCGTGACAGCTGACTAACACCCAGGTATCTATTTTACTGCTAGGTAACAGGGGCATAGGGTGAAAGAAACTCGGCCCATTGTTTCTCGCTGTCGCCGGGATCGAACCCGGGACCACAGGATCACAAGTCCAGCATGCTGTCCGCTCGGCCGACCGGCTCCCCCTGTTCGGGTCTCCAAAAACGCTAGGTTAAATGCCAGTGTTGGCACTGTTCTCCTCCCTCACCATATTGCAAATGGTGTTCAGGACCTCAAAGATTGCCATGAGGATATTAAACATACCCTCGAAGCCCAAGGCCATTCTGTCCTCCAGGTGGACACGTTTACTTGACCCCCTCGTGATCGTCGCTGTCAGCCCCTTCAAGTTGTAAAAATCACCTTTGATAGTAGGACCCTTCCACCCTCTATTATTCTTGCTGGTGCCAGATGCTCCGTTCAGGAGTACATTCCCTCTCCTAGACTTTGCAATAAGTGTTGGAAGTTCGGGCACGGTGTCCTCAAATGCACCAGTACTGTGTATCTATGCCCCATGTGTGGAGACGATAGTCATTCTAAGTCTGAGTGCACTTCTCCCCAGGCTTGCTGCCTCAATTGTGGTGAGGCCCACCCTACCTCTCACGGTTGTGTGTACACTACAAACTCGAAGAAGCCATTCTCAACTTGAAGCACCGTGATAGTCTGTCTTCCTGAAGCGAGACGCCAAGTTCGTCGTCTCACCCCTTTCGTGGGCGTATCCTATGCTCGTGTGTTGCGTTCTACCTCTCCTCGCCCTTCCACCTTCCTCAGTCTC
>WNGS01169217.1:13104889-13139889 GCA_020271785.1 Procambarus virginalis
GATGACCCCTGACTGTGATATAAATAACCAGGGTTGTGATAATAGCAGGATTGTTGTAATAATTAGCACTGTGGGAGGAGTGATGCTGAGGGACGGAGGGAGATTGCATCGTTTACTAACTGTGTGGTCACCTGTTATTGTCTGCATTCACCATACCAGCTCAGTGGTTCTCTATGGTGAACACAAATGTGGATACTGTACTTATATATGTGTGTATTAGTGTAATAACAGCAAAAGGATATGCTGGGAGGAGCAATTTGGGTGACGGAGGTGACGTCGTCTGCATGATTTGTCTGATTGTGCAGAGGGTGGCCACTATGCTCTTTGGGCACTCTACAAGCTTAGGTGTACAGTTACTGTGCATACAACATATAGATACTTATATATAATATGTGTATATAGTGTAATATAGTGATACTTATATATAATGTGTATATATAATATGTGTATATAGTCGCTCTGTATACACGGCGCTCGTGTGTAGAGCGACGGATCTTAGTGCCTGAACTAACTATATCAGCTTAGTTGTACAGTTGTGGTGAACAAAACATATGCATACTTATATATAACGTCTGTATATAGTGCCATAACACCACAAACGGTATTGTTGGGGGAAAAAGTTTTGTGCGTGTGGCCTTGAGCGAGCGAGGCAGCCGCCAGCTGACTGTGTGTATAGCGACAGCTCTTGCTGCCTGAACTAACTATATCAGCCTAGTTGTACAGTTGTGGTGAACAAAACATATACATACTTATATATAACGTCTGTATATAGTGTCATAACACCACAAACGGTATTGTTGGGGGAGAAAGTTTAGTGCGTGTGGCCTTGAGTGAGCGAGGCAGCTCCCAGCTGACTGTGTGTATAGCAACGGCTCTTAGTGCCTGAACTAACTATATCAGTTTAGTTGTACACTTGTGGTGAACAAAACATGTAGTTTCTTATATATAACGTCTATATATTGTGAATAAAATATAAAACAGGATGGTGGGAGGAAAAAGTTTGCGAGTGAGGCGTTGTTGAGGGAGTGGCAATGAGTGGCTGGCTGGTGTGTGGCGGTAACTCTTCGTTGCTTTTCGACTCTCAATACCAACTTAGTGGTTCGTTATGGTGAACAAAACATGCTGATACTTATATATACCTGTGTATAGAGTGTAATAGCAGCAAAACTATTTGTTTATTGTTTTATAAACATAATAATTGACTCACTAATATGCATACCATACTTTTGAGTATAGCGATTATTTACCACTTTTATTATATAAATATATTACAGTACACACTATTGAATAATATTACTGCAAAAAAAATAAGAAAAAATCAATGAGAGACATAGAAATAATTAAGTGATAATATCTTTGTGGCAACTCCTATCTGTCAGCGCGGGTGACGCTGTGTAAATGTCCTCAGGACCCCTGAGCAGTGGAAGGGTTAATATATACACATCTGTCGATAAGCAAAAATTCCAAAATTCCAAAAATGTTTGTGTTTATACAATGATTAATTTGGATGCAAAAGTTAGGAAAATTGGAACTAAAGAAATGCTCTCTCTCTACTGGTTTAGGGAACCTTAGAAGTTTGCCAGATAGTGGGCTCGGCTGGCATTTGTTGACGCCAGATGGCTCGAATATTCGCCTTGGACGTTTCTATGTAAATGTTTGTGGGAAGCTCTGTTAGCTCCCTGAAGCTATCATACACTGATCAGTACCATACTATGTGTGCCATTAGTCTCAGATTTCTGTTTGGCTACAGTGTCAGTTTGTACGCTGACACTGGCTTTCTGTCTATCCAGGATCGCTGTGATCGCTACAGTCTTCGCTATCTAGCGTGATCCTTACAGCATCCTCACTCTTGCCTCTATCGTGCTTTGACTTTTACCCCTCCTGTAGTTCCTGTTCCTCTTCACCACCTTCCTCTTTCTGTCCGTTTGTAACGCTTACAAGATTCTCTTTCGGTTCGTCTTACTAATGTTTCTCCTCGCATTGTTCTCTCCTTGCCCCCGTAGAGGGTCCCCCTTCCCAAATTTTGTACTTCTCTGACCCGCATCACTAAAGCTTTTACCCCTCCTACAGTTCTGAAACTCCTCTTCCTTGAGCACTTTTCTTCTCACTCCCACTCCGTTCCCATCTTCACCGACGGGTCAAAGTCTGTTGACGGTGTGGGCTACTCTGTTGTTTTTCCTGACCACACTTATATGTGTCACCTTCCTCCGGAGGCTAGCATCTTCACAGCAGAACTCTATGCTATTCTCTGTGCTCTTCGTCTCCTGCTTTCCCGGGGCAGTCCTCCTTCGTGGTAGTAGTTGACTCTCGTAGTGCCCTCATGGCTTTAGGGTCCTTTAATCCAGTCCACCCTGTGGTCATCGAGATTCAACATTGTCTGTTTCATATCTACAGTAAATTTAAGTCGGTTGCTTTTTGCTGGGTTCCCAGCCATGTTGGTGTCTCTTTAAATGAGCGTGTGGATACTGCCGCTAAGGACGCTATCCGCACTTGTCCCATCTCCCATAAAGGTGTTCCTTATTCCGACTTTTACCCAGTTATTCATGCCTCCATCCTTGCCCGTTGGCAGCGTTGTTGGTCTTCTGTTATTGGTAACAAACTACGTACTCTCAAGTGTCGTGTGTCCCAGTGTCCTTCCTCCTGCCACCGTAACCGACGGTGGGAAACGGCTCTGGCTAGGTTACGTCTTGGCCATACCCGTTTAACTCACGGTCACTTAATGGAGCACCGCCCTGCTCCTTATTGTCCAAATTGCATTGTCCCTCCTATGGTTGTACATATCCTTGTTGAATGTCCTGACTTCCAGGACAAGCGTGTGTCTTGTTTTCCGACTGTCCCCCGTGGTCGCTTGTCCCTCGATAGAATTCTTCGCCTTATGCGTTTTTGTTCTCGTATTGGCATCCTTGGTGATATTTAGCGCCCTCTGATTATCCCGCACATTTGATGGTGCTACATAGCCTTCCCGGTTTGGTTCATTCTATTGATAATTACTTACTTGATTACAGTGGACCACGAGCCAGAACCTAGTCCCCTCAGCGAGGAGCAGGGAGCATTGGCCTATGATCACTTTATATTTGAAGGTTATCATCTTTGTCACCTCCCAGAAAGATAGGTGAATCAAAACAGAGCACTGTATGGTTAAAAATGAGACTGCAGACCCCAAATTGCCAAAAGAACTTGCCAACAATGAAAATAAACAACCAAAATTTTGTGAAAATAGCCCTCTGCTAGTTTGCTACATTCCCCCCTCCCTTTGCTAGGGGGAGGAGGGAGCCAGCCCGGGTCAACTGGGCCGCACACAAGCCAATTCTAAACTGGCTCGTCTACTACCAGTTCTACACTGATGTCTGTGCCTGTTAGCCGTAATCACTTTGTCTCCGGTTTCCCATTTCGAATGGTGTTTTTTGCCTTTAGGCTGAGTTCTTACACGAAAGTGTGTAAGAACATGAGCCAGGAGTTTAGTGTACTGGAGCTGCATGTGCTCAGGGTTTTCTTCCCTGTGCACTCTGTAAGTACTACCCTTGCACAGTCAGGGTTGCCTTCCCTGAGTTGTTCGGGACACAATCCCTTTGGGGGGGGGGGGCCTTCCTCCCTTGGGATGGTCCTAGCCCTGCAGGTAAGCTGGTGGTTTGTGACTTATGTTTTTCCTTTGGTTTGGGAGAGTTTTTGGCTGGCGGTGCACACTGTGGTCTGCGCAACCTATTATTAAGTTAGAATACAGCACGCCAAAGTTTCTCCCAGTTTGCTCTTTGCCCGCAGTTTCCTCTTTGCCCGCAGTTTCCTCTTGGGGTGTCTTAGCAAATTTATCATTTATGTCCTGCTTTCACTTTTAACCCTCAAACCGCGAGGGGTCCAAATGGCTTCAACATCCACAGGCGCAACAAAAAAAAAATCCAAAAAACTCTTTCGTCTTATAAAAGTGTTCATTTGTGTTCCCTGATCACGGAAAAAATAACAAAAAAATCGTAGGTGACATATTTTAGCCGCATTAGGGTAGGGAAGTCTGACAAAAAAGGGACGTTGACAGAGCCTTCGCCAGACAAGGTCTACTCTGCCCGAGCTGTCAGGCGGCAGTTGCCACAAATATATTATTGCCTAATTATTTCAATATGTCAGATTGATTTTTTTTCTTTGTTTTTTTGAGTAATATTCAGTAGTGTGAATTGTGATATATTTATATAATAAAACGTGTGAATCATCGCTGTACTCAAAATTATGGTGTGCATATTAGTGATTCAATCATGTTCATAGAACAATAAAATAGTTTTGCTGTTATTACACTATATACACAGGTTAAATACAAGTATCTGCATGTTTTGTTCACCATAACGAACCACTAAGTTGGTATTGTGAGTCAAAATGCAACGAGGAGTGACCGCCACACACCAGCCAGCCTCTCGCTGCCACTCCCTCCCTCAACAACACCTCACTCGCTCTCATTCTCCTCCCACAATACTGTACTGTTTTTGCATTTATTCACTATACACAACGATATATATAAGTATTTACATGTTTTGTTCACCATAACTATACATCTAAGCTTGTATGGCGAGTAAAGGCAATAAGAGACGTAGCTATACACAGTCAGCTGGTGGCTGCTGCCCTCACTGGTTCAAGGCCAGACGCACTTATTATTTCTCCTTCAACAATATTGCTTGTGGTGTTATTATGCTATATACACACATTATATATAAGTATCTACCTGTTTTATTCACCATACCTGTACAAATAAGCTGGTATGGAGCCCAAAGACCATAGTGGCCACCAGTAAACAGCATGACAAGTTGTGCAGACGACGCACCTTCCTCACCAAAATTGTGGCTCCCAACCTACTCCTATTGCTGTTATTACAGTATACATTCGGTATATATAAGTATATAAGTATCTACATTTGAGTTCATCATAGCGAACCACTAAGCTGGTATGGTGAGTGCAGTCAATAAAAGGTGGCCACACACAGTCAAAAGACGACGCCACCACCCTCCCTCCCACAGCATTTCTTCTCCCTCCATGGAGCACAGCACTAAATATCACCACAGTCCTGCTATTATCAGAATCCTGGTCAGTTTTATCACAAGTCACGGGTCTTCTGTAAGACTATCATCACTAAATAATAGCATGAACATATATATTTTGACATTTTGAGGCAATGCTGTGGTCACAAACTGAACAGCAGTGCTGTGCACTCATGCTGTGTGCATCAGCCTTGGTGGCTTGCTCAATACTGATGCTCCCTCACCCAGGAATGTGGGCCATGATTTTTTTTTCTAGGTGGCGTCTGTCAACTATCGGTCGTGGCTACACTATAGCTGCCCCTATCCCTTGTGGGGCATTTAAATTAAGGCGCTAGACACTAAAACAGCTATTAATGTACTGCGCGGTTTCAGTTTTGTTACTGAAATTATCTATGTATTTATTGTGCAGTTTAAGGGTTAAAGCCTCTTTGGCTTGGAGGTTATACCTTTCACCTTATTAGGCAAGCCTAGGGTGTGTGTGCAGTGGAACCCCTTTGCTGCCCCCTTAACCTTTCCTTTGGCTTAGGGTGATTTCGTTGCTTGTATTGATAGGGTTTACTGGCATAGTGGATTCCAGTGCCTGGTTTTCCTGCAGGATTCATTTGTGGGGGAATTCTGACTCATGGAATTTTATTATTTATTTTAATTATTAATAAATTGATTAATTTAATGAGTTCTAATTTGTAATTTAAATTTAAGAGTATTTTTTACTTCTTATGATAGCTTAATGAACTGTATGTTTTATTGAGTGGACTGTATGGAATTAAATTCTCCCACAAAGTCATATCTCGACACAAGTATGGGGGGGGTTATATAATTATAGTAGCCTATCAATCTTGAATTATTGATTGACAGAAAAATTTATACTAATGGTTAATACTACTGGGACTTGTTTAAATAATGAGACTTATCAGATTAGAAGACTTCAATCTAGGTATTAGAGGGACATATGAGCAGTTTGCTAGGTATGGGCCTTGTGGCTATGGCGATGATATGTTCCCATGTGATGCAATAGGTAGACGACGCCTATTTCCCAGGTTGTCACAGAAGATCTGCTGGAAGAACACAATACTGTATAGCTACTGCAAATATTCTCCTAATCACAGATATGGCATGAAATTATTATTATTTACGTGATTGTAAGAGGCTCACACTGTTTTGGGTTGTCGCCTGCCTCTTAACTGGTTGTCGTTATGATATTAAAAGGCCTTATAATAAAACATAGATTGCTTTAGACAAACTGGATACGAGGTACAGTGGTACCTTGGAATATGAGTGTCCCTGTATACGAGTTTTTTGGAATACAAGCAGGATTTCCTCGGAAAATGTGCCTCGGAAGGGGAGGGTTACCTCGGAACACGAGTTTGTTGATACGCGTACAGGCCGACCTAGGGCGTGGTGGTACGGCGATCGTCACCCCTCAGTTTACCAGTGCCTCGAGCCCAGTGACTATCCCACGTCAATTCTTCACCTGGATTTTCAGTATTTTGTTGAATTTTTGGTCATTTGACCATAAAAGTTGTTATTATATATCTCACCATGGGTCCCAAGAAAGCCGGTGGTAAGGATCAAGGCAAGAAAATCCATGTGAGGATGACAATAGAGGAGAAACAAGAGATCATTTGGAAGCATGAAAATGGTACATGTGTTATTGAACTTTGTAGGCAGTACAAGAAAGCCACGTCAACAGTATGCACTATACTTAAGAAGAAAAATAACATTATGAGTGCTAAAGTGGCAAAAGGAGTAAGAACAATAACGAAACAAAGACCACAAATACTTGAAGAAGTGGAAAGTTGTTATTAATTTGGATACACAACAAGGAATTAAAGGGTGATAGTGTTTCGGAGGCCATCATTTGTGAGAAAGCCAGGGTATTGCACGAAGACCTTGTAAAGAAAACCCCTGCAATGAGTGATGCAGATACGAAAGAGTTTAAGGCAAGCAGGGGCTGGTTTGAAAAATTTAGGAGAAGTGGTATCCATAGTGTTACAAGGCTTGGGGAGGCAGCCAGCTCAGACAAACCAGCCGCTGGACGATTTATTGAAGAATTTAAAGAGTTTGCAGAGGCTGAGGGATACCTACCGCAACAAGTGTTTAATTGTGATGAAACGGGACTGTTTTAGAAAAGATTGCTTAAGAGGACATACATTACCAAGGAGAAAAAATTCTTGCTCGGACACAAGCCTATGAAAGATAGGTTTATGCTTGTGCTGTGTTCAAATGCGAGTGGCGATTTGAAAATTAAACCCTTTCTAGTGTATCATTCTGAAAATCCAAGGGGTTTTCAAACAGTATAAAGTACAGAAAACCCAAATGTGTGTGATGTGGAAGTCTAATAAAAAGGCATGGGTGACTAGGATTATTTTTTTGGAGTGGGTGAATAAAGTACTGTGCCCTGCCATAGAAAAATATCTGCAGGAGAAACATTTGCCACTCAAGGTCCTGCTTCTCCTCGACGATGCTCCTGCTCATCCTCCAGGATTGGAAGATGAATTGATGCACAGATACAGTAAATTTCTCACAATAAAGTTCCTTCCTCCTAACACCACTCCTCTAATTCAGCCTGTGGACCAGAAAATCATAGCAAATTTTAAGAAACTGTATGAAAGGGCACTTTTCCGGAAATGCTTTGAAGTGACTGAAGCCACAAACCTCACTCTCAAAGAGTTCTGGAAAGACCATTTTAACATTTGTAGTGCTTTAAAACTCATTGACAAAGCCTGGCAAGAAGTGACTCAAAGAACCCTGATCTCTGGCTGGAGAAAATTGTGGCCTGAATGTGTGACAGAACTAGACTTTGAGGGGTTTGAGCCTGTAAATGATGTGCCTATTGTTGAGGAAATTGTTACTCTGGGCCGGCAAATGGGCTTGGAATTGGATGATGATGACGTGGAGGAGTTGGTAGAAGAACACAATGAAGAACTGACCACCGAAGAACTCAACGCCCTTCAAAAGGATTAGCAAGACGACCCAGCTGATGAAGTTTATCTAGTGGAGGAGGATGAGGCAGAAGCAAATGTCCCTTCTGCACAAATTAAGAAGGTGTATCAGATGTGGGAAGAGATGCAAACTTTTTTGCCCCTTTTGGTGTATAAGGACTCATATCTGGGGGTGTTAATAAATTCAACCATGGTTCTGTCCACACCCTTCTCCTTTCCTGGTGAGCCAGTTTCGCCTTTCTCCTCCCACCCTGCTTCTAGCTCTGAAACATATGAGGGTTTTGGATATAGGGCACGGTTTAGCTCGGGATGTGGCTTTGGCAGTTCCAGAAGTTACCCCTTATGATGCGGGCACGGAGGCAGTTGAGCCGCTTGATGCCATCAAGGCTTTTGGGTTTTTCTAGCCGGCCCCTTTCTTCGAGGCCTTTTCCTTCCCGGGTGATGGGCGTGGATGAGTGCTCTGCCTTGGAGCATTTGGCTAAGGTTCCCGGGGTTCGGAGGGAGTCTGACTGGAGCTTTTGGTTTCCTTTTGGATCTGTGTGGGCCCTCATATCCTCTGAGCCGGTATACCTTACTCCCTTATGGGGTAAGGTATACCTGTTTTCATATTCCCTTTCTCTGTATGAGTTTGAGTTAGGTGCGACTTTCCCCAGGGTTTGTTACTGGGTGCTTTTGGGGACCCCTGATTCGTCGTTTCGGAGGTTCTCATCCTCCTGTGGAACCTCATGCACCCTGTGTTTCCCGGGCGGAGGCTCGGGAGGCACTTAGTGCTTACCTCCTGTGTGACCCAGTTTATGCTTTGGTTATGAATCTAGCCTCTTTTGAGTTCAGTTCGTCCTCTTATTGAATGTGTTACGAGGAATCATCTTGGATTGTCCATTGTTTACCTCACAGCCTGGTGCGGCTTTTGCTGTACCTGCATGGTTGATTGGTGGGGGGTGTCTCCTATGTTGCAGGTTTTTCTGGGGGACTCTTTTTGGAGTCCCTCAATGTTTGCCCTTTCCTGTGACATGGGTCTTGGGTAACTACACACTCGGGTTTCCCTGCTGTAGGCTACTTTGGTTGCTGATGATATTCCTACCCGTGAACACTTGGCTTCCATCTTGTGGTCCTTGAGCCTCCTGGAGCTGCAGTCCGACTGTCTTTTGGAGAATGTGGAAGTGCTTGATGAGGTGTCTCACGCGGGTATTTTTTCTCATTGGCTTCTACATCAGCTGCCTTGTTTAAGGTTTATGCTCCGATCCTCCAGGAGGGGGTTTCCTCTGTTTTTCATTTTCCATCTCGCATGTCAGCAGGCTTTGTTGGCCTATTCTTTGGATTTAGCATGGGCTGTGGCTCTCAGTTCAGCTTCTCTCTTTTTGATCACATTTGTTCCCTGAGAACATTGTTTTTCAGTTTCTGTTGGCTGTCGTGGTGAGTTGCCATCCTGTCTCTGAATTGTTGTTTCCCGGGGAAAAACTTCTTGCTTCTTTTCTAAGAGGAGCCCCTTCGGCTCTTTGGAGTTGTCCAGGCTGATATGGATATATTAGACTTTGACATCGGTCAATGTAAATGGAGTTCTAGGCCTACCAGGGACCACGAGCCAGAACCTGGCCCCCCCTCAGAGAGGCACGAGGAGTAATGGCCTATAGAAATGCGCATGTGGTTATGGAGCATTCCATGTCTGTTCTCGACCGGGTCAGCCACCCAGAAAGGTAAGCACCACAAAACAAACCCCCCTTATGCTTATTCACTCCTGTGCTTTCTTGGGATGTTGCCCTTCTGCAGCTGCATGTGCAGTTTCCTACCCATTCAACATTTTTGGTTGCTGAGGTTTTCTGCGCCTGTGGGCATTTGGCTTTGGTCTTGTGCTTATTTTCCTTTCTCGCGCTGTCTTCGGCCTGGCTTGAGGAGGATGTGGAGGCATTGAGTGCCGGGCATTCGTCTGGTGTACTGTCATCGGTGGCTAGGGCATCAGCCACGCTGTTGAAGCTGTTTGCGCCTATCCTGAAGGAGGCGGTGTCTGTTCTTTGCTTCTCACCTCGCTGTACTCACTCTCTCTTTGGAATTTGCTTGGGCCCTGGCTCTTAGGTTTTCATTGCCATATTGTCCATTGCTGTATGCAGAATCTGCTGTCACGCAGTTTCTGCAGGCGACTTTGTCTAGTTGTCATCCTGTGTCGGACTTGTTGGTTCTACAGGGGTGGCCGTTCTTGGCCATCTCGGAAGGGTCGTGCCAGGGATCGTGGTTCTGATGGGCGAGATGGGCCATTGGTGCCAACTTCTGAGCCAATGTTGTCTTTGAAGTGGGCATTGTCTGGTTGGCGCGATGATCACTCTGTTCATCAGCCAGCTTCTCGTAACGGGTGTCAGACCTTTCGCAGTTCTCCCCGTTGACGGGGCGATGGGGGGAGGCTCGCTATGTCCGCGTCTGGTCCCATGATTCGTGGCTGTTTTCAGTCATGTTATTCTGCCTGTGGTGGCATTGGGCAGCTGCTTCCCCTTCAGGGGAGTTTGGGGCTGGCGGGGCAGGCTTCTTCCCCTGCACTTTGTAAGGTCAACTCGGAGTAGGTGCACTTGGGCATGGTTAAAACGATCCCGTCCCTCAGGTGGGTTTCCCGCCGGTTTCCAGTGCCGAAACGGGACTGTGCGGATCTGAGGTTCATTTTGGACTTGTCCCTTCTGAACCCCCTGGATTCCTTGCCCCACCTTTCGGATGACTGCTCTCTCAGGTCTGTTTTTTTTTAGAGCTGGGTGTCTGGATGGATAGGATGGTGGGACGTTAAGCTAGCGGCTTTCATTGCCTTTCTTTTGGCTTAAATTTGGTACCTCGTGTATTCACGCATCTTACCAGAGTCGTGGTGACCTGTCTGCTTCTGCTAGGGGTTTAGGTCCTGGCCTACCTCGACAACTGGCTGGTGTGGGCTCCCAGTTAGTCCGCTTGTATACTCACCATACCTTGAGGATACTTTGAGGTGCTTCCGGGGCTTATCGTCCCGTGGCCGGTCATCGACTAGGCCTCCTGGTTGCTGAACTACACACCATGGGTGTATTTCTTTCCCAGCTCGCCGGGATTGGGTTCCTGGTAAACTGGAGGAAGTCCCATATAGTTCTGTCCCAGATTCGGACCTGGCTGGGTCTTGTTTGCGACTCGAACTGCTTTCATGTCTCTCCCTCTGGAGGCATTGCTGAGGCTACCGCCCCACCTTCGGCTGTTTCTGGGGGGGGGGGGTCCCGGGTCACTCGGCAGTTCCTCAAGCAGTTGTGCGGGAGTTTGAACTTCGCCATGCTGGTGTACCCGCTGGGCCAGGTTTGGCTTCGGCGTCTGTTTTGGTTCCTTCGAGGATGCCCCTTCTGCTTCTCTCACAATTGCTGGGTTCATATTCTGGGGGCCTTGCATTGGTTGCTGCATCGCCGGCTTCCTCTTTCAGGGTTTTCAGGGTTCAATGCCTTTATGCCTACCTGAGCCCTTGTTCAATGTGTTCACAGATGCGTTGTCTCTTGGCTGGGGCTTTGTAACCAGTGTTCACCAGGCGGACCAGGGGCATTGGGGTCCGTCCTTCCGTCGGGCTCACATTACGGTGTGGTAGTTCACATCGGTTTGGTTATTGCTTCGTAGGGATTGGGTGGCTCGGAGTTTGATCATCCGACTCCATTCGGACTGTTCTATGGTGTTTCCCTTCAGTCCTTGCCTCTTTGGGGCTGGTTGATTAGGGTGGCTTGTCTGCTGGCTTCTCTGGGTTTGGCTCCGTGTGGTTCATATATGGAGAGTGTCCAACATCCTGGTGGATAGCCTGTCTCGGTACATTCCCAGATCCACGGAATGAACGGTCAATGTTGATTCCTTCCGTTGGCTCTGCCGGACGTATGGACTCCCGGACGTGGACCTCTTCACATCGGCGTGGTCTCAGCGTGGTCGTGGTATCTCCCAATCTATGTGGTACCCATTCCCAACTACAAGGCTGTCTCAGTGGATGCCTTTCGGCAGGATTGGTCGATGTGGGGTTACCTGTACCTCTTTCCCCTGGTCCAGCTGTTGCTTCAGGTTCTGGCTCGGTTGGAGTCCTACCAAGGAAGAGGAGTCCTCATGGCCCCATGGTGGCCGGTCCAGCTTTGTTTCCAGGTGCTGCTTGCTCGGTGTGCGAACCTGGGGCATTTTCCGCAGCTCAGGCCTCTTCCTACAGGTCGGACTGGTTTGGTGCATTGCCTGGTTCAGTCTTCTCCACTCTTCGCGTCTGTTCATTTTGACAGGTGGATTTTGAATGATCTTTTTTTGAATGGTGAATTATCACCATTTGTATGGTGATCAGGTGGCTTCATTGATGGTGTCCCAACTGAGAGCTTCATCTCCACGACAATATGAAGTTTCCTAGCCTTCTTTCCACCATTTTCTCTCTTTGTAGGTTGTCTTCTATTTCTGATTAGGTTGTCTTGTCCTTTCTGTCTTGACTTTTTCTGGACTGCGATTTGATGCTTAACCCTTAAATTGCGCATCGCATCATATGATGCTTTGACCGACTTGCAGTAAATCGCGCATCGCATCATATGATGCTTTGGAATACTACACAAGATTTAAACGGCCCGCGGATACACGGGGTTCACCACACCTTCATCAGGGCTCTTGTAAACAGACTCCATTTTAAAAAAAAAATCGTGGGCCAAATTCCCGGGTGTTAGGGGCCTCAGTATTGAGTGAGCTACCAAGCCTGACGCACGCAGCATGAGCTCACAGCACTGCTGTTCAGCTTGTGACCACAGCATCGCCTAAAAATGCCATAATATACTTGTTCATGCTATTATGTAGCGATGATATTATTACAGAAGACCCCTGACTGTGATAAAACTGACCAGGGTTCTGATAATAGCACGACTGTGGTGATATTTAGCGATGTGCTCCATGGAGGAAAGAGTAATGCTGTGGGAGGGGAGGGTAGTGGCGTTGTCTTCTGACTGTGTGTGGCCACCTTTTATTGACTGCACTCACCATACCAGCTTAGTGGTTCGCTATGGTGAACACAAATGTAGATACTTATATATAACGTGTGTATAGAGGGTATAAACAGCAAGAGGAGTAGGTTGGGAGCCGCCATTTTGGTGAGGACGGTGGCGTCATCTGCACGACTTATCATGTTTACTGGTGACCATGATGGTCTTTGGGCACCATACCAGTTTACTTGTACAAGTATGGTGAATAAAACAGGTTGATATTTATATATAATGTGTGTATATAGCGCAATAACACCACAATCAGTATTGTCGGAGGAGAAATATTAGTGCGTCTGGCCTTGAGGGCGGCAGCCACCAGCTGACTGTGTGAGCAGCTATGTCTTTGTGCCTTTACTCACCATACAAGCTTAGATGTACAGTTATGGTGAACAAAACATGTAAATACGTATATATAACGTCTGTATATAAAAGCAAAAACAGTATGGTGGGAGGAGAATGTGGGTGAGTCAGGTGAGGTGAGGGAGGAAGGGAGTGGCAGCCAGTGGCGGGATGCCACTGCCACTCAGCATACCAACTTAGTGGTTCGTTATGGTGAACACGAATGTAGATACTTATATATAGCATCTGTATATAGTGAATAAAAGCAAAAACACTATTGTGGGAGGAGAATGTGGGTGAGTCAGGTGACTTGAGGGAGTGAGGAAGTAGCAGCCAGTGGCGAGCTGCCACTGGCACTGCCACTCAGCATGCCAACTTAGTGGTTCGTTATGGTGAACATGAATGTAGATACTTATATATAACGTCTGTATATAGTGAATAAAAGCAAAAACAGTATGGTGGGAGGAGAATGTGGGCGAGTGAGGTGTTTAGGGAGGGAGTGAGTGGCAGGGGGGGGGGCTGTGGCTGCCACCTCCCGGGTAAGTCCCTCTTTTCCGGGTGGCACAAGACTTTTCCAGTTAATGGGGTTCAAGCCCCAATAACTGGGCATTCGACTTGGTTAATAAAGATGTAGAAGCAGATGTTCCTATGGTTTGATAATTTGAGAATCCAGATAATGAGGTTCCACTGTACTATTATTTTCTCATTTTAAATTAAATAATTAACATATACTGATTTTGTTTAAAGTACAGTACTGTATATTATATAACTTAGACAAATGTTATCTAATTCATTTACAGAGTATCAACACATGCAGTTGGAGATTTGTGCCTAGAGGGTAATCAACCTACTGCACTTGTGCTGGAATCTCCCTTTAATAACATTAAAGATGAAATCAAGTTTCACCCACTTTCATCAGTAAGTTTCAATTAGCAGAAAAGACTTTTTCTGGCCTTGAATTGTCATTCCCAGAAGTGTGTGATCAGACTTCTGTCATATGATTACTGAACAGTCAGCAGATTTTTAGGTGGTGATGGTACAGGTTTGAGTCATTCATATAGGACAATTTAGGTGCTTATGCCTAAATTTGTGTTCACACACATAGTCTCGTTGATTTAAGAAACTGTAACAGCTAATGGCAGGTTCCTTAAAAGGTATCAGCCAATCAAAACACAGGCCAGCCTTGATCCAGCAGCCTCCAGGTGGCAACACCAATTGGACCCAGATCTTAATACTGTACCCTTCACTACCATAACAGACATCCTAAATGCACTGGCATCGGTGTGTAGACTTGAATTTAGGCATATATATTTAACTTTTTTCTGTTTTAGGTTCATGTTGACTGACATTTTGAACTTTCAGGTACTCAATAGCTTCCTAATTGTCAATCAGTCTAGGTCAGTGTATCTGAACCTGTACTTCAGCTTGCACCCCTTTGTCTAAAAAAAAATATTCTTGTACAAGTTTAAAATGTTAATTTATAAGTTTTCGTCACTTTTTGTCCCTTGCTGTTGCAGATTCTGTGGTTGGAAAGTATCTGCGGGCAGCTTCTGCTGTTGCCGTCCATGTTGAACTTGTTGGTTCTCCGGAGGGGGATTTCTTCCCAGAGGAGTCATGCCAGGGCATGGGGATCCTCTTGTCGTGGTAGACTGGCAGTGCCAGTTTCGCGGTTCGCCACGTTGACGGGACGATGGGGGGGAGGCTTGCCTTGTTTGCTCATGCCTGATCTCATGATTTGTGGGTCTTTCAGGTCATTTCTGGTGGCCTGTGGTGGCATTAGTTGGCTCCTCCTCCTTTGGGAAGGGGGGGGGGGAGTTCGGGGCTGGCGCGGAGGGCCTCTTCTCCTGTGCTTGGTCGGGTCATCTTGGATTGGGTTTGCTTGAACGTGGTTGACACGTCCATATCCTTCAGGTGGGTGCCTGTATGTTCCCAATCCCGAAACGGGACTGCGAATCTGCGGTTCACTCTGGACTTGTCCTGTCTGAACCCTGGGTCTGTTGTTCTTCTTTTCGGATGACTACTCTATCCCAGGTCTGGCTTCTGTTGGAGCAGGGTGCTTGGACGGTGTCCCTGGACCTTCAGGATGTGTATTGGCACGTCCTGATTTATCCAGGGTTCAGGGATTTGCTCGTTTGTTGTGGGGCGTCTCAGGTACCGCTTTCGTTGTCTCCCATTCGGGTTGAACCTGGCACCTCGAGTGTTCACATGCCTTACCTGGGTTGTGTTTGCCCGTCTGCGTCTCTTAGGTGTTCGGGTGCTGGCCTACCTCAACATCTGGCTGGTGTGGGCTCCCAGCCAGTCCGCATGTCTGCTTGCCAGAAATTGGGTTCTTTCCGAGCTTGCCAAGTTCGGGTTCCTGGTGAATTGGCGGAAGTCCCATTTGGTTCCCTCTCAGGCTCGGACTTGATTGGGTCTTGTGTGGGCCTCTCGGACCGCTTCCTTGTTCCTTCCCTCGGGAGTCTCTACTTCGGCGCTGCGGTCCCACCTTCACATGTTTCTGGGGGACTCCCGGGTCACTCGGAGGTTGCTCGAGGGTTTGTGCGGGAGCCTCCGGGGGCTTGCGTTAGCTTGCTTTTTGCGTTGGCTGCTGCATCACCGGCTTCCTCTTCAGGTTTTTCGGGGTTCAGTGCCTTGGAGCCAACCAGAGCTCTCGCTCGATGTGTTCGTGGATGCATCGTCTCTTGGCTGAGGCTTTGTGACCAGTGCTCACCAGGCTCAACAGGGGCAGTGGGTTCCGTCCTTCCGTCGGGCCCACAACACGGTGCGGGAGTTAATAAGAACACAAGAACATAACAAAGGTAACTGCAGAAGGCCTATTGGCCCATATGAGGCAGCTCCTATTTATAACCACCCAATCCCACTCGTATACATGTCCAACCCACATTTGAAACAATAGAGGGATCAAACCTCCTCCACACTACGCTGTAATTGGTTCCACAAATCTTTAACCCTGTTACCGAACCAGTATCTACCCAAGTCTTTACTAAATCTAAACTTATCCAATCTATACCCATTGTTTCGTATTCTATCTTGTGTTGATACTTTTAATACCCTATTAATATTCCCTTTGTTATGTCCATTCATCCACTTGTAAACCTCTATCATTGCTCCTCATGCCTCTCCGAAGGGGCCAGGTTCTGGCTTGTGGTCCCTGGTAGGCCTAAAACTTCATTGATTGACTGTTGCCCCGTCGGCTCCCTAGAGCTATCCAGGCTGATATTGCTGATATTAGACTGTAGCATCAGTCAGTGTGAATGGAGTTCTTAGGCTTTCCGGGAACCACGAACCAGAAACTGGCCCCATCAGAGAGCACAAGGAGCAATGGCCTATAGAACAACCCGTCCTCGCAAATTCGTATAGTCAATATTGACTTATTAAGTAAGTGCATAGGTGACATACTTAACATAATAGTTTCCCTTGTAAAGCTTCATAGAAAACATCAACCTTACTTAACCTACTTAGTATGTTAAGATAAGCATCTTATTGCTTCGTAATTACAATTATTTCCTAACCTATACCTATAATAGGTTAAGTAACAATTGTAATTACGAAGCTATAAGATGCTTATTTTAACATACTAAGTAGGTTAGGTAATGTCGGTGTTTTCTATGAAGCTTTTCAAGGGAAACTATTATGTTTAGTATGTCACCTATGCACTTATTTAATAAGTCAATATTGACTATACGAATTTGCGAGGACGGGTTGCATAGAAACCCCTATGTGGTTGGAAGCATTCTATGTCTGCCATCGACCGAATCAGGCACCCAGAAAGATAATCGCCCCCCAAAAAAAACATATTCTGGTTAAGAAATTGCTACTGAGAGCCAAACTAATGGACAGAACTAACTCAAACAAAAACGAGCAAACAAGCATGACGTCACCATGTCACCGCGCCGTCATCTGCGCAGCTTTCCCCCAACCCGGGAGGGGGAAGGGGGAGCCCCGTACCCCTCACACTGGCTTCCCAAAACCCCAGTTCTGAGGTTAATGCGCTAGGCTGAAGTCATATGCTCTGGCTGCTGATTTTGTCTTCAGCTCTGTGCCTTTGTGGTGTTGGGCTGTCTCATAGGGGGTGCGCAAGCCAGGAGTAATTCTTCAGTACTCGGGCTGCATGTGCCTAGTACTGAAGTACTTATTACTACCTTCCCTAGGTGCCCAGTAAGTACTGCCCTTGGGGCTTCAGACCACCTTCCACAAGTTCCTTGGGTTCTGCCTCTGGTTGTTGGCTGCTTGGTTTTCAGCCGCCCTTTGTGTGTTGGGGTGTTTCTGGCACCCTTGTTCACATTCGGGTAAGTAGTAGTTTGCACTGGTAGGGGCACAGGGTACTGTGCAGCTAGTTGTCACCTATCATAGCATCTGACTCTGTTCTGCCTCGGTACATTACCTGCTTGATACCTGCTTGATGGGGTTCTGGGAGTTCTACTCTCCAAGCCTGGCCCAAGGCCAGGCTTGACTTGTGAGAGCTTGGTCCACCAGGCTGTTGCTTGGAGTGGCCCGCAGGCCCACATAACCACCACAGCCCGGTTGGTCTGGCACTTCTTGGAGGAAACAATCTAGTTTCCTCTTGAAGATGTCCACAGTTCTTCCGTTAATATTTCTTATGCTCACTGGGAGGATGTTGAACAACCGTGGACCTCTGATGTTTATACAGTGTTCTCTGATTGTGCCTATGGCACCCCTGCTCTTCACTGGTTTTATTCTGCATTTTCTTCCATATCATTCTCTTCAGTACGTTGTTATTTTACTGTGCAGATTTGGGACCTGGCCAGGGACATTGTCCTCTTGCAGAGTTTTATTTTTGTTTTCCTGCCTGGTGGGGAGGGTCTGCTTTTGTTTGGTTGCCCCCATTGTATATTTAGTTCGTTTCTGTGTTCTGGTGGTACCCGCTGGTAGGTCCCTGTGAGTATACATGTCCCGGGAGTTCAGTTACTTAGAAAGTTTGTTGGTAGACATGGGTGCTGGTTAGCAGTATCCTGCCTGGGCTTCCCTGAGCACGAGTTCCATCTCAGGACCCTTGGGAATCCCCGCGGGGGCGTGCGGGTCCAATGGATGTGACCCCCGAGTCCCCCCTTGCTTTGTGCGAGTTTGAGGGTTACTCTGTCCTCTTGTCTCAGGGCAGCGCTCATTGTTTTTGCCTCCATCATGCTGCCTGTTAGGTCAGTGACACCTTTGACCCAGAGTCCTGCGGGCATTGTTGCTTGTTTGTGACTCGCTTCACCCAGTCACCTGATGACATTGTTTGGGTGCAGGTGGCTCAGGCATTGCAGGCTAGGTATTGGTTGCTCCGATGTGTTAGGTTGGTTGCTTCCCCGAATGCTCCAAGGCTGTCCTGCTTTGCTTATGGGGCCCTGGACTGGGGGTTTTGGTCGTTTCGGCCTTGGTTCACTCCGCAACCCCTCATTCTTCACCTGCTGTGGTTCATTCTGTTCCCCTTCCCACTGCGTCCAGCTCCTAAGTATCTGTGCGCTTTGGAGTCAGGGCGGGGTTTTGAGGTTTGAGAGACTGGTGGTTTCGGGAGTTGCCCCTTCCGGGGAGGCGACGGAGGCATTCGAGTCGGTTCCTCCAGCCGTAGCACTGGGGTCTGACCAGTGGATCCCCTCTCTTCCTGCTTTTCCGGCCGCTCCGACTTTTTCTTGTGAAGAAGGGGCTTTGGGGGGATGACTCGCCCCTGGGATCTGATGTGGAGGTTTCTGGGGTTGGGGAGGGGCTCACTTTGGGGTCTTGGCTCCGTTGGACCCCGCCTGGGTTTTTCAACCCTCTGAGCGGGGCTTGCGGTTTCGGGGAGTGGGTTTTCCTTTCCCTCCTCTGAGTATGAGTTTGTTGGGCGTTTGCCTCTCCCCAGGTTTGGTTCCTGCCCCCTTTGGCTCCATTGGTTCCGTCCTGCTGGTGGGTACTTTTCACCACTTTCTCACCCTTCTTATCTGGGACATGCATTCTCCGTGATGTCGCAATTATGTTCTCCTCTTGTCAGGATGCCACTGGGCCCATATGGGCCTTCGTGATTTTGTGCTTGCTTCACAAGGATCTTGAAGGTTCGGTAAGGTCTTCAATACTTCCCATATTATTGGAACATCTGTCGACTTCCGGTGAGGCTTACCTCTATCCTTTATAGGACTCTTTGGTCCGCTTCCGTACTACTACTTGGTTTTCGATACTACATCATTTATAATTACATCTTCNAAAGGGCATATGGCAGACATAGATATGCTGGTAATAAGAAAGGATTAGAATGCAGTTATCAACATCCCAAAAAATGTTTAAATATGCTTAGGAAAGGTGAGTGTCGATTGGATCAATATGTAGGTTTTTCATCCTGAGATGTGCCAAACCTCACTGGAGGACAGACAGAAAATGCTATGACCTCAGCTGCCCATACTTTCACGTGAAAGGCACGGAACGCTACATAAAGAGTGGCAAGCAGGATAATGAATTTGGAGGAAATTCGATAAATTTTTATACCAGACCGAAAGAGAATTCAAAAGGAGGAGCATGGAGAATGTATGGAACTGGATGCCAGACCCACTTGCATACCAGAATTACAGATACAACTACACACCGAAAGGGAACCACAACTACAACAGGCAACTGCCCTACAACAATCAGCACTGGTCAGAACAAACTCAATATGTCCACGCATAATGGGCTTGCCACAAAAGTCCCCAGTCAAACTATCACTAATAGAGTAACCTCATTCATCTTTGCCAACATACAAGGACTGAAAACAAGAACAAACAATAAAGTACAGTTCATAAATGGCCTCCTCACGGAGTCAAATGCAGTATTTGGAGCTTTCACAGAAACCCATGCAGGGGAATTCTTGGACAGTGAGATCTGGATTCAGGATATAACCTATACAGGTGTGATAGGAAAATTAGGCACATGGAGGAGTGGGTCTGTATATTAGGGAAGACCTTGGTGTGCTCGGAGCTCCTAAACGTTACAAATGAGGTGGTAGAGGTACTGGGATTAAAAATAGAGAAAATAAATTAGTGATTATTCTAATATACAAACCGCCAGATGCAACGGCTGAGGAATTCACAGAACAGATAAACAAAATAGAGAATAGCCTTGATAATTTGGAGAACCCAATACCTGATATTATCTTCTTAGGTGACTTCAACTTGCCTAGTCTCAGGTGGAGAATAGCAAACAATAATATTATACCAGGGAATCTATCAGGACCTAACCAAACACAGATTAGAGAACTACTTAGATTCTGTGACAAATTTTCACTCACTCAGCAGATATCGGAGCCAACGAGAATAAAAATATTCTAGATCTGGTCTTTACGAACAATGAAGACATTATCAGAGACATTACGATATCAGATACCACATATTCAGATCACAAGCTCATTGAAGTGCAAACTACCATCAATACTCAGAATAGACCTAAAACGTTGATAAAGCGAGAGGGGCTATTCAGTAAATTCAATTTTAATAATAAAGGATAGACTGGGAGATAATAAACAGGGAACTTAAAAACATTCCATGGGAAACTGTTTTAAGTAATAAAAGTCTACAGAAGGAATAGAAAAACTGACTTCGGAAGCGTATCAAGTCTGTCTGAAACATGTTCCTTTGAGGAAAGCCAGAAAGAGATCCAACGTAGAAGAGAACGCAGAAGACACTATAAACGCAGGAAAAGAATAACGGAACTGCTTATGCAGACACGAATTTCCCGTCAAAGAAGGAATAATTTAAATAGGGAGATTGAAGAAATCGAGCGGAAATTGAAACACTCATATGAAACTGAAGAAAGGCAGTTAGAACAGAAAGCAATTCAGGAAATAAAGAAAAATCCAAAATACTTCTTCACATATGCGAAATCAAAAGCAAAAACTACTGCCAGTATTGGACCTATTCGTACAAGTGAAGGTTCATACACGGAGGATGACAAAGAAATTAGTGAAATCCTAAAAAAGCAGTATGAGGACATGTTTAGCACTCCAATAAACAACATGAAAGTAGAAGATCCAGACAATTTCTTTATGCGTGATATCCAAACCCCTGTAAATATAACTGATATCAACACGAGCGCACTAAATTTTGAAAGAGAAATTGAAAACATGCCCATGCACTCGGCCCCAGGTCCAGACTCATGGAATTCAATATTTATAAAGAAATGCAAAGTGCCGGTAGCACAGGCACTCAGTATAGTGTGGAGGAAGAGCTTGGACACGGGAGAGATACCAGATGCACTTAAAGTAGCAGACATAGCCCCTCTACACAAGGGAGGGAGCAAAGCATTGGCAAAGAATTATAGACCAGTTGCACTGACATCGCACATAATAAAAGTATTTGAGAGAGTGATTAGGAGTCAGGTCACCAATTTCATGGAGACCAATGACCTTCACAACCCAGGCCAACATGGATTTCGAGCGGGAAGATCGTGCCTCTCACAGCTACTTGAGCACTACGATAAAGTCACTGAGGCATTAGAAGAAAAACAGAATGCTGATGTGATATACACGGACTTCGCAAAGGCTTTCGATAAATGTGACCATGGCGTGATAGCACACAAAATGAAGTCAATGGGAATAACCGGTAAAGTAGGACGCTGGATACTCAGTTTTCTGTCAAACAGGACTCAGCGAGTAACGGTCAACCATATAAAATCTAGTCCAAGTGCAGTTAAAAGCTCTGTACCTCAGGGTACAGTCCTTGCACCGCTGCTTTTCCTTATTCTCATATCAGATATAGACAAAAATACAAGTCACAGCTTCGTATCATCCTTTGCAGATGACACAAAAATCAGTATGAAAATTACCTCGGCTGAAGACATTGAAAAACTTCAAGCTGATATTAATAAAGTTTTCGACTGGGCATCAGAAAATAACATGATGTTTAACAGTGATAAATTCCAGGTACTCAGGTACGGTAAAAATGAGGACCTTAAACATAATACAGAGTACAAAACACAATCAAATGTGCCCATAGTAGGAAAACAGCATGTAAAGGATTTGGGAATAATGATGTCTGACGACCTAACGTTTAGGGAGCATAACCAAGCAAATATTGCGACAGCCAGAAAAATGATAGGATGGATTACGAGAACTTTCAAATCCAGGGATCACATCACAATGCTTGTACTCTTCAAGTCACTTGTGCTGTCCCGTCTTGAGTACTGTTCAGTACTCACTTCCCCCTTCAGAGCAGGAGAGATTGCTGAAATAGAGGGAATACAGAGAACATATACAGCACGTATAGACGCGATAAAGCACCTAAATTATTGGGATCGTCTCAAAGCTCTCCAAATGTACTCACTAGAAAGAAGACGAGAGAGATATCAAATAATATACACCTGGAAGATACTGGAGGGCCAGGTCCCAAATCTACACAGTAAAATAACAACGTACTGGAGTGAACGATATGGAAGAAAATGCAGAATAGAACCAGTGAAGAGCAGGGGTGCCATAGGCACAATCAGAGAACACTGTATAAACATCAGAGGTCCACGGTTGTTCAACGTCCTCCCAGCAAGCATAAGAAATATTGCCGGAACAACCGTGGACATCTTCAAGAGGAAACTAGATTTATTCCTCCAAGGAGTTCCGGACCAGCCGGGCTGTGGTGGGTATGTGGGCCTGCGGGCCGCTCCAAGCAACAGCCTAGTGGACCAAACTCTCACAAGTCAAGCCTGGCCTCGGGCCGGGCTTGGGGAGTAGAAGAACTCCCAGAACCCCATCAACCAGGTATCAACCAGGGGGTTTGTGGTGTTGGTTCTGTACTCGCCTGGTAGGGCTTCTGGCTGTGCTTGCAAGGTTTATGCGCTCTGGCTTTTGGGTCCCGCCTATCTGGTAGAACTTGCGGGATAGTACCAGTGGAGTGCAGTGGTGCCATAGGCACACTCGGGGAACACTGTATATCCATCAGAGGTCTGCAGTTGTTACACGACCTCCTTGCGAGCATACGCCTTCTCGCTGGTACCTTATCTTGAGGTTAACTTGAGGTGCTTCCGGGGCTTAGCGTCCCCGCGGCCCGGTCATCGACCAGGCCCCTGGACTGGTCATGCTGGCTGTTGGACATGGCTGCTTGCTGCCCGACGTATGAGTCACAGCCTGGTTGATCGGGTATCCTTGGAGGTGCTGATCCGGTTCTCTCTTGCACCAACCCGTCACCGCATCTTTATTACGTCAATATTGACTTCTTCGTTCCGTGCATAGGTGCCATACTAAACATAATGGTTTCCCTTAAAAAACTTCGTGGAAAACACCGACCTTACCTGACCTACTTAGTAGGTTACAATAAGCATCTTATGGTTTCGTAATTACAATTGTTACTTAACCTATTATCGGTATGCCACTGAACTCTGTGAGGGGATTGCAAGTTATGCCCCTATGGTACGGTCTGTGGACTTTCGGGGCACACTAGCTTGCCTTCGACTTAGTTATGGCCCATCCTGGTTGTGGGGAGTCTGTGGGCCTGCAGGCCGCCCCATGCGTCTTCCTGGTGGGCCTCCCTTTGGCCGGGCTTGGGGTGTACATGAGCTCCCGGTTCCACATCCAGCCGGTTTTGAGCGGGGTTTCTCCGCCGTCAGTCGCCTGGTAGGCGGGTTCCTGGGCCTCCTGGGTTCTGTCGTGTCTCAGTGGGCCCTGTCTGGGGTCTATCTGCTCCGTTCTCTGCCTTTGCCGGAGCGAGTTGCTCTTTACCTGTGGCATGTTGCGGTGGTGTATACTCCCCTAGTTGTGCTTGCGGGGGTTGAGCTCTGGCTCTTTGGTCCCGCCTTTCAAACGTCAATCTTATAACAGGTGTACGGTTTCCTGAGCCTATTGGGCTCTTATCGTATCTACACTTGAAACTGTGTTTGGAGTCAGCCTCCACCACATCGCTTCCTAATGCATTCCATTTGTCAACCACTCTGACACTAAAGTTCTTTCTACTGTCTCTGTGGCTCATTTGGGCATTCGGTTTCCACCTGCGTCCCCTAGGGCGTGTGCCCCTTGTGTTAAACAGCCTGTCTTTATCCACCAGGTTGTATGTTGCTACTACTGCGCGTGTGCATTAGTACCGTGTTCGCAGTGGCGTGTCCTTACTCCTGGGGTTTTTTATGCTTCTGCTCTTTCGTCCTGCCTCACCCCAGTCGTTTTCCTGGCATCTCCTTTGGTCAGTTTTGCCTGCACTTGCTGCTATGTTGGGGGACGTGGTCGGTTTCCACCACTTCATTGTTTGTGTGTTCCCTTGTTTTCCTCCTCTGCCACAGGGGTGTTCTGCGTGTGTTCCTTGGCTTCTTGGGCTTTTTTCGGCCTGTGTCCTGTGGTGTGCTTCTTTGTCTCGGTCTGTTGCTGTTGCTCGTACCTCTTGGTTCGGGTAGGGTTCTGGCGGCAACCCTTCCGCCTTCTTTGGTTTCCTTGCTTGCCCTGCCACTTGGTTTTTTGGGGTCTTGCGATGTCTCGCGTCGGACCCGTCATTTGTTCTCCTGGCGGGTTTGCTTGCTTTGGGATTTGTCTGTTCGGCAGACGTTCCATCTCCTTGTACCACCTGAGTTCGGTGGTCGCGCCCGAGATCTTCTTGCGGCTCCGCCTTTTCCTGGGCTCGGAGGGGCCTTGTCGGGGCTGCTTCCGTCTGCCTCGTGGTCTCGCCTCCGGCTGGTGGTCGGTGTCCCACCTGCGTGTTTCTCTTGGCGGCAGTATGGGGTGTTTTGGCGGTCCTTCCTTTTCCTGTACCTTCTTAGGTGGTTCCTCTTGTTAGCGTCGGCCTGGTTTTTTGGTGGGGGTTGGGGGCCGTCGTCGTGCCACATACTGTCGCCTCTCTTTTTGTGCGGCGCTGGCGGAGTCGCTTTGGCTTGCTTTCGGTCTTGCTTCTACACCGCTTAGTAAGCTGTCTTGTGCTTCGTTTCCCCTCCGGCCTGTTCGTGCGCCGCTTGCACCATCCTGGTTTCTGGTCAGCGTGCTCTGTCTTCTCCTCGGTTGGTAGTGCCTCTTCGGTTCCGGTTTGTTTTTCGTCGGCTCTTTTCCTTTTGGGCTTTTGCCTCTGGGGGTCGGGTCGCTGTGTTTTCCTGCTCCTTTGGTTTTAGCGTTTTGGTTGTTTGGGTGGTGTCCGCCTCCCGGTTCCGTCCCTTTGATCTTCCTCTGTGGGTAGTTAGCTCCGGGGAGCCGACGGGGCTCCCCCCAGAAAACCAGCGTTGAATGTAATGAAACGCCATTTTCTGGGTGAGTCCCGGAGGCTCCCCGGCAACCCTCCCTCCCTCCGGTCGGCGGTTTTTCGCGTGTCTTGACATCCAGCCTCAGAACTGATGGGTGGATAGCCGGCGTGGGAGGTCTGGGGCTCCACCTTCCCCCTCCCGGGGAGGGGGGAGCTGCGCAGACAGCGGCGCGGTGACGTGTGACGTCACACTAGTTTGCTTGTTTTCTGTTTGGGAGTTCTATCCACTAGTTCGGATTTTGGTAGCAATTTTAACCAGAATAGGGGTTTGTTTTGGGGCGCTTACCTTTCTGGGTGCCTGTCCCGGTCGATGGCAGACATAGAATGCTTCCAACCACACGGGGGCTTCTATAGGCCATTGCTCCCCGTGCCTCTCTGAGGGGGCCCGGTTCTGGCCGTGGTCTCCGGTAGGCCTAAGAACTCCATACACATGACTGATGCCAAAGTCTGAAATTAGCATATCAGCCTGGGATAGCTCCGGGGAGCCTCCGGGACTCACCCAGAAAATGGCGTTTCATTACATTCAACGCTGGTTTTTTGCGTGTTTTGACATCTAGCCTCAGAACTGATGGGTGGATAGCCGGCGTGAGAGGTCTGGGGCTCCCCCTTCCCCCTCCCGGGGAGGGGGGAGCTGCGCAGACAGCGGCGCGGTGATGTGTGATGTCATACTAGTTTGCTTGTTTTCTGTTGAGGAGTTCTATCCACTAGTTTGGCTTTTGGTAGCAATTTTAACCAGAATAGGGGTTTGTTTTGGAATGCTTACCTTTCTGGATGCTTGACCCGGTCGATGGCAGACATAGAATGCTTTCAACCACATGGGGGTTTCTATAGGCCATTACTCCCCTTGTCTCTCTGAGGAGGCCAGGTTCTGGCCGTGGTCCCCGGTAGGCCCTAGAACTCCATACACATGACTGATGCCAAAGTCTGACATTAACATACCAGCCTGGTCTAGCTCCGGGGAGCCTCTGGGTCTCACCCAGAAAATGGCGTTTCATCACATTCAACGCTGGTTTTTTCCTTAGTTTAAATTTGTGTCCTCTTGTTCTTGAAGTTGCTGGTTTAAGGAATTCCTCTCTGTCAATTTGGTCGATTCCTGCTATTATTTTGTAAGTGGTGATCATATCACCTCTTTTTCTTCTATCTTCTACCTTTGACATATTTAACTCCTCAAACCTCTCCTCATAACTTGTTTTTCAGTTCCGGATGCCATTTTGTAGCATGTCTTTGCACCTTTTCCAGTTTATTGATGTACAGTGTGTCCTCATTTGAATGAACTACAGGCATACCTCAGTTTAAGAGTTTAATTGGTTCCTGGAGACGCCTCGTATTACGAAAACTTGTATTCTGAAGCTAATTTCCCCATAAGAAATAATGGGAAATGAATTAATCCGTTCCTGACTACCCCAAAAACCCCATATCAAACAAAATTTTTATACCTAATTCATCTAAATAAACCTACAAAACTATGTTCAAGTTATTACTTACCTTGCTCTTGAATGCTGTAGGCATATGGAAGATGGTGAGGAGGGGGGAGGAGGAGAGGAGTTACTGTTTGGAAGGGGAGTCCCCTTCCATTATCACATCAGGCAGTGAGGACTTCACTGGTATGCACACTCTGGCACATTTTGCCAGCATACCACTAGGACTTGCTTGTCTTACTAAGAATTTCTGTAAAGACACTTGTTTTTCCCTACATTTTAACACTTGTCTGTAGTAATACATCACATTATCATTTAAAAGGTCAATGCAACGGCCTGCTACAGCTTTATCTGGGTGAGTTTTTTCAACAAAACTTTGCAGTTCTTCCCATACTTCACACATTTTCTTAATCAAGGAGGGACATCCTCTACTGCCTCTACTCACAGCTATTTTCTTAGGTTGAACCTTATCAATGGCTCTCTTGAGACCCATGGTGAGATATATAATAACAAATTGTATAGTCAAATGACCAAAAATCCAACAAAACACTGAAAATCCAGGTGAAGAATTGATGTGGGATAGTCACTGGGCGCGAGACAATGGTAAACTGAGGGGTGGAGGGGCGACGATCGCCGATCCACCACGCGCTAGGTCGGCCTGTACGCGTATCAACAAACTCGTGTCGTCCGAGGTAACCCTCGCGTTCCGAGACATAATTTCCAAGGAAATCCTGCTCGTCTTCCGAAAAACTCGCATACAGGACACTCGCATTCCGAGGTACCACTGTATATTTAGATATTTAATTTTACTTTTATTTTATTTATAAATTGACTTTCATTATTCAATCATTATAAATTTATTAATGAATAGTTGTAAATTTTTATTGACATTTCAAAATTTTCAGGTACAGTCCTCATTACTGGTGCCTCTCCCCTCCCCACAGTGGCTCCACACAGCTTTTGCATTGGTACCCCAGGGTCAATACCATCTTGCAAGACATGTTAAATTTTCTCATGGCCTACCAGGAGCAGGGACCAAAATCTTGCTCCTGACAAAGAGCAATTTGCTGATTTGTCACAATCGGCAAAGAGCTGATTGTGACAAGGCTGTTGGGCCTGACAGAATCTCACCATGGATATTAAGAGGGGTGCAGAAGCACAAAGTGTGCCACACTCTGTGGTGTATAACAGGTAACTGGAAACAGGTGCTCTACCAGAAAGGTGGAAGACAGCTAATGTAGTCCCAATGTACAAAATTGGTGACAGACAAGAGGCACTGAACATCCAAGGTGATGGAGAAGATTGTGAAGAAAAAGCCCATAGAACATCTGGAGAGAAGGAGCTTTGTAACATGCCACCAGCATGGGTTCAGGGATAGGAAATCGTGCTTCATAGGTTTAATAGAATTTAATGACCAGTGACAAGAAATAGGCAAGAAAGAGAAGGGTGGGCATACTTCATTTTCTTAGAATGTCAGAAAGCCTTTGACACAGTACCCTATAAGAGGCTGTTACAAAAGTTGGAGAAACAGGCAAGCATAAAAGATAAAGTGCTCAAGTGGATGAGAAAGTGTCTAAGCAACAGAAAACAGTGAGTTACTGTGAGAGGGAGACCTCAGAGTGGCAAAATGTCGCCAGCGGAGTTCCACAGGGAAGTGTGGTTGATGTGACTGTTCATAACTCACCAGACCTGTTCCCTGAAGCCCACATAAAGAGGATAATATCAGAGGCATTTGCAAGACTGGCAAACATAAGAACTGCCTTCAGAAACTTGTATAAGATATTCCAAAATATCTTGTATACCTCATATGTCAGACCAGTACTAGAATATGCAGCTCCAGTGTGGAGTCCAATCTAGTCAAACACAAAACGAGGTTAGAAAAGGTTCAGAGGACCTTGAGTTTTTTTCTCATCTCGTGCAGGGCCTTACGACTAGGTTGCCAGGCATGGGCTGTTTAAAAAAAGTGACATGGTTAGTATTTTAGTATGGTGTCTTCCTTGGTGTGGTGGCTGTTACAGGGATGGTGGTTTATTATTGAGCATGAGTATTTAGGGTAAAATTACTAGTTGTGGTACTCGCATAAATATCTCCCCTAAACTTGTGGGATGGCCCTTCGAGGGTACGTGAGACATCTCCCGTCATGCAGGGTGCAGCCGCACCTCCACAGATCTCCAGTATCATCTATTGATACTGGTAATGGCTCAAAAGGGTCACCACTTACGGGCTATTCATGCCGTGCCACCTTTGGGTGGCTTAATCTTCATCAATCGTCAATCTTCCAGGGTAACTTACTGGAGAAGCAACCACAACTTAAACGACTCTGGCCCAGCCCCCAGTGATAAATCACTGTTAAGTTAAATAAACCCTGCTGTCAAGGGAGTTAGTCAAGTTCATTGGATAAGTGAAGCTTTGCCAATGGTTAACAGTTTATTTCACTAAACCCCCATTCCACTACTAACAAATATCAACAATAATCCAACACAATGACATACAATAAAACTGAATCAGACACCAGTGTAGCACCAGTGTAGACACCAGAATCCCGGGCAGGACAGAAATGGTTGGGTACATTTCCTTTCACCTAATGCCTCTGTTCAGCTAGCAGTGAGTAGGTACTCAGGGTTAGTCAGCTTGTTGTGGAGTTGCATCCTGGGTGGGGTCAATAATGCGGCCTGGGTGGGGGGGGAGACTTGAAAATCAAACTGTGTATGAATAGACTGGCTTCCTGTCCCCCGACACAATGAATTATACTACAAATAATAATGAAACCTAGTGGCATGTTGGAAAGAACAGGACTTGACTGATATTAAAAATGTATGGCCTGGGAACTCTGCACCTCACTCTAGCTCCGACACAGACCCATCAACTTTGCTGTCGCTCTCTCCAAGCAGCGTTTAACCTAAACAAACTGTCGTACAATATCCGTCCTGTGCTTCCAGACAACTTTGCCAAATAAGAACTTAATGCATCCAAAAGCCAAAATATAGCCAATAGTTTACATTTATACAAATAATTGTGGCGCCATCACCACCAAAAAAAAAAAAAAAAAAAAAAGAACCTTGGTTTCCACACTTGTGTATGTTGCATAAAATGACTTGTTTTATCTCAATTAGACCCCCACAGGTCGTAATAGTGGCAATTACGACTAACTTTAAATGTAAAATGTTCATAGGCCACTGCTCCCTGTGCCTCTCTGAGGGAGCCAGGTTCTGGCACATGGTCCCTGGTAGGCCAATAGAACTCCACAACTGATGGTACCTAGTAGTTTGGCACTGAATCAGTGTGATAGCTTCAGGAAACCTCTGGGGCTCACCCCAGAAAGAGGCGAGATGATCACTGCATACAAAATAAAACAGGAATCAACAAAATTGACAAAGAAGAATTTTTGAAAACTGCAACTTCAAGAACAAGAGGACATAAGTTCAAACTAAGGAAACAAAGCTGCCGAAAAAACATTAGAAAGTTCACTTTTGCAAACAGAGTGGTTGAAGATTGAAACAAGTTAAGTGAGAAGGTGGTAGAAACCAAAATGGTCAGTAGTTTTGGTCTCATTACCATTATACAACAGAGTACTGGGAAGACGGGATACTACTAGCATAGCTTTCATCCTGTAACTATACTTAGGTAATTACGAGCATGGTGTTTTGCATGGCATGATGATGAATCAAAGTGCTGTCTGTACCATTGTCTTTTAAGCCAAGTACATAACATTTATCACTGAAGTGCTTCTTTCTAGGTATACCTCACTAGCTCTCTACGTGACCTGTTGTTCCCGTCTTCCCATGGGGGGAGTGGGCACATTTTTATGTGGCACATAGTGAAGATGTTTTCTGATTGATACCCCGGGTGACTTGGACAGACATCTAGTGGCATTCAAGTTGGAATGAAGTTGTTAATCCATGGCCAGTTCTTGTTTGCTTTGTTCTAACTTTTTTTTTTCTTTTCAAGAGCAGTTATTGTTTTTGTGTGTATTTTCTGGGTGGTTTTCTTGGTTTTGTACATATATCTTATCCATAGGTGTCCCTCATCTTAGTGAAGAGACCAGATTCTGCTCCTAAAGTTTTACTTCAAAAATGAGGTGAAAATCACACATACCTTCATATACACATGCATACACATTACTGTACCGGACATTTAAATACACGTACATGGGTAAATTACTGATTCATTTCTAATTGCAGAGATTTTCTAACATTCATTCCTATTCCTACAGGATATGCAGATTCTTCTCCGGTACAGCCAAATGAGCTTGGAGTAGTACATGATGCTAAAGTTGTGTACAGATATCTGCAGGAGAGAATTGGCTCTTCACCTTTGTTTGTGTGGGGTCATTCACTTGGAACAGGGTATGTGTTTGAGTAAAGAGTGAAGCTCTGTCACTTAAAAAATAAGTGAAACTCTTGAACATACAGCACAACTTAGTGTGTCCAGACATGTTGGAGGAGAAGCTCATTTGGAGAGATTAATGCATCTGCACTATAATAGACATTCTTTTACAGCGCACAGATTTGTTTTATGGATGAAACATTTGTACAAGTTTACTTACTTTAAAATTATGGTGTAGTCCAGGAGTGTCAAACTGGTGATGCATGAACCCAGAGAGGTTCAGGATATACAGGACTTGTATGTCTGGACAAAGCCCCTTGTTGGCTCCCGTTGCTTAGATCATCGATGTTGCCAGGATTAGTGTATACACCAGACTCCTGTGTGACTTTTTTTTTCTTTTTAACCACCAGGGACAAGGACATTTTTAATAACATCTTGCCCTGATGTTATTGCACCTTGCCCTTCCTGTCTGGTATGACTGGAAAAATCACACACTATGACACAGTAACCTTTCAAAACACTCATCTACCCTCTGAGAAATGTTTAGCAACACTCAATCACCAAACAGGTCTATGAAAACAATTAAAGTACACATTTTCTACTACCCCAATTGCCAGCAGGTGGAAGGGCTACCAACTAAACAGTCTGGGGAGCAAGCCACTTCACTTATCACCTGGTATGGTTTATGTTAAGTAATTCTGGATGTCATTTGAACTTTGCTGTTTATGTAGGGGAGTTCCAAGCTTTAACCCTTGGCTCCTAATGAGTGGCTATTAACCCTTAAACTGCGCATGGCGTATATATGCCATGAGTAACATGTCCCACTGTGCGCATGGCGTACATATACGCCATTGGTTGCCAAGCACGATTCAAATGGCCCGCGNATATATATATAATTATATAATAATGTATATATTAGGGGTACCACCTCTGGTGCAATTGCAGGACCCACATCCTCGAAGAAGAAAACAAGAGCATTCAGAGAAGATCTTGTGGATTCTCACTGAATACTTTATTCTTTCTTCTCCTACCACCCCTATTATTTTTTGTATGTTTTGTTTTATTTTATTGCAATGCTACAGTTTACAAAGAACACACACACACAAATATATACAATTAAAAATCAGCGTTCGAAGACCTCGTCCAGCTCCTCGGAGGTTGGATGCGTACCCAGGATACAGCATGCATTTCCCCTCTGCACTGCGACACTGAGGCGGGAACAGGAAACTGGCTGCTCGTGGGTCTCTAGTTTTCCAATGAGTTCCTCACCAACCTCATTAGAAATTGAGTGCAATTTACCCCAGGCGCCCAGAGTCTCTGAGCCATCGGCACGAACCTGTAACAACGTTCTAGGTCCTCTGTACTTGTGGATTTTCTGGTCTCCCTGAAGTGGCTGCCCCACCTAATGTATAATGTATATATATATATATACACATTATATATATATTCAGGAAACTTGCTTATTAGCAAATCGGGCCTTGTATAGTAGGCTGAGAAGTGCGTTCTGGCTACTAGGTACGAATATAATATATATATATATATATCTATATATATATATATATATATTATATATATATATATATATATATATATATATATATACAGTATAAATATATTTATATAATATATGTATAATATATATTTATATATATATATATACATATATATTATATATATATTATATATAATTTGTATATAATATTTATATATATATATATATAGAATATATGTATATATATGTATATATATATATACTTATATATAATGTATATATAGTATTATATATATATATATATATATATATATATATATATAAATGTATAGATTGTATATATATACATTATATATATGGAATTGCCATAGGTCCTCCATATAATGTTGTCACAACATTATATGGAGGACCTATGGCAATTCCATGACCGAGAGACGGCTTCCTGAACCTTGCAGGAATCAACCTCACTGAGGACCAAGTCACTCTCCTAAATCTGGGTATAAACTGCCACGTTCTGTCCAGACCAAGTGAGATGGCCCGGAAAGTGGAGTTGGAAATCCTGTGGACGATATTCGACCTCGAGACACAAAAAAAGGTCACCACCAAGGACACCTTACAAGCAGAATTTATCGCAGAAGAGAGGAAAGAATCGAGGCAACTACAGAAGCACCATACTGTCCCCTGAGCTCAAAGCGCAGCTAAGAGCCTTCGTGAGAACAAGGAGATAGTCGTCAGGAGAGGTGACAAGTCACCAATAAACGTTCATTCTAAAAAACGAATATCTGGCGAAAATGAACCTCATACTCTCTGACCAAACTAAATTCCAAAGAGTAACGAAGGACACTACAGCCGAATTGAAAGCAAAGTCAACAATTGATTGAAACTGTGAAAGCCAAGTAATCCGGACTCCACCTGCCAAAGATTATTGGAGAATACAACCTGGATACGCATATGGAAATGTCAAGACACACAAGCCTGGAAACCCACTTTGGCCAATCATCAGCAGACCCCACCTACGTACAGACTGGCGAAGCGACTCAACGGCTTGCTGACTCCTTATGTCCCTTGCACCTTAGCCTGAAGTCTCCAAACGAATTTGTTGACTTACTGCGGGGAACACGGGCCACATGGAAGAGCCTCGTGGACGTAGAATCACTGTTTACAACGTACCTGTGGATGAAACAATCGGGATGATAGCGGACAGAGTGTATCGTGATCCAGCTTGTACTCCTCTTGACATACCAGAAAGCATTCTAAGGAAACTACTCCAAGCTTGTACTAAAGAGGCACCCTTCTTGAGCCCGGATGGGCACATGTATAAGCAAGTAGATGGGGTCGCCATGGGTTCTCCCCTAGGTGTCCTGTTTGCAAACTTCTACATGGGTACCATCGAACAAAGGTCTTAGTCGATATGAACTTGAAACCGGCCATATACTGCAGGTATGTTGACGACATTTACACCAGGACTGATGTCAGACCTCTGCAGGATCTGAAGGAGGCCATTTGAGCAGAATTCCGTGTTGCGTTTCACTTACGAGATGGAGAAGGATGGGAAACTACCCTTTCTAGATGTAACAGTCATGGAAAGGAGCGGAGTTTCCCACTGCAGTCTGCACTAAGGAAACAACATAGGAATGTGCCTCAGTGCCAACAGTGACTGCCCAGACAGGTACAAGTGGAGTGTTGTTAACGCTTATGTCGATCGTGCTCTCAGCCACAGCTCGGGATGGAAGCAAGTCGATGAAGAACTCTGTAGGGTAAGGCAGATCCTAGTCAACAACGGCTTCTCCAATGGTTTCGTTGAAGACATCATAAGAAGGAAGGTGAAACACCATGCAACCTCTGAAGAGACAACTAACACAACACCTGTACCCCCTATTAGACTGTTTTACAGGAACTTCTTTTCCACAGCTCATAAAACGGAGGAAAGGGTCCTGAAAGGTATTGTTAATAGAAACGTTATCACTACAGATAATAATCAGAAGATACCATTGACGATTTACTATAAAACCAAGAAAACTGCTAACCTACTCGTGAGAAACTCTCCAGACACAAAGCAGAACGCTTTGAAAGAGACCAATGTCGTCTATACCTTCAACTGCCCACTTGGGGACTGTAAGCCTCAAAGAACTCAGTATATAGGCAAGACAACAACATCTCTTTCCAGGCGATTAACGATGCATAAGCAACAGGGCTCTATCAAGGAACATATAATCTCTTCCCACAACCAGACCATCACCAGAGAAGTCTTAACAAAAAACACGGAAATCATCGATAGATACAGCGATAGCAGGCGGCTTGATATCTGCGAGGCACTACACATTAAGAAGTCAACACCAGCAATCAACAGCCAATTAATGC
>WNGS01169217.1:13142389-13171241 GCA_020271785.1 Procambarus virginalis
CATTGAAATGGAATTGTAACATATATAGTAAGCGTGTGTTGGTCTTATTAGCAAGAGATTGCACTGTTTTACAAAAATGCATGTTTTTACCTGCCACAGGGGGTGACACCTTTATAGTAGGTATATCAAAACACACGCGTATTCGAATGGAACGTTGTGTCAAAATTTGAAAGTTATCGGTAAAGAAATTTTGGAGATTGCAGCGTGTGTTGCTCTTACGTCTAACAGATGGCGCTGTTTAAAAAAAAAAAAAATGTTTTTTCCTGTCATAGGTGAGGCATGTATATAAAATGATGCGCCTATTTGAATGCAACGTTGTGTCAAAATTTCAAAGCAATCGGTAAAGAGGTTTCAAAGATTTCCCTCACATGAAAAACACAGTTTTTTAAAAAAAAAAGCATGTTTTTTCCCGTCACAGACATGACATCTATATAATATGTATATAAAAACCCGCTCTGATGCGATTGGAACGTTGTGTGAAAATTTCAAAGCATTCAGTGAAGAACTTTTGGAGATTATCGATTATGAACAAACGAACATTTCCATTTTTATTTATATAGATAATACAAAATATGGGCAATATACTGTTTTATGTCTGTTGCGTGCATGTTGGTATGCTGTCTTTTATAATGCCATTGGTAGAGCTTCACCTGTAGTCAAATATTTAATCACACTTATATAAGTAAAAAGCAGAAATATATCAGTTGAACTGATGTTAAAAAAATATTAGGTACTGTACTTTCTGTACTGTACTTTACTTTCATTTTTCAGGCATATACTCCCCGAGTTACTTATTTCTTCAGCTCCTAATGAGGAATCTGCAGATCATGTAGCATGGTATGAAAAAAGTTTAAATGATGAAAGGCCTGTTATTCTATACCTTCATGGGAACACTTCATCTCGTGCAACTGCACATAGGATCGAACTCTATAAGGTTCTCAGGAAAATGGATTATCATGTTGTGGCATTTGATTACAGAGGTAAGCATTGGTCTTTATTCTCCAGAAGATCAACATCATTTAAGTTTGATAGGCATCTGATTATATTTGGTATCTATATACGCTTAAAAATTCACATTGATTTGTAAAATATTCAGCAAGCTGTCAGTTTTGCAGGAGATGCATTCCTAGAAATCCTTAAAAATATCAAATAGACAAAAACTAAGCTTAAACTTACATGTAGGAAATTAATGCCAACCTGAATATTAATACTAAATATTCCTGCTATTTCCAAGCCACAAGTACTACACTGATAAAATAGAACATCAGTAACATGCTTTATTGAAAACATTCATGTCGAACTTTCCATTCTCTTTTTATAATACATGTTAACTCTGTTAGTAATGGTTTCTGTGGGAGCCCCTGTGGCTCCCCCAATTTGCTGCTTGGCAATTGCCTGCCCTTGGGGCCAGCTGGGGTTTTTGTTGCCACTGTTTGGCCTTGGGTAGGAAGTGGT
Organism: Procambarus virginalis; assembly: GCA_020271785.1. Taxonomy (NCBI): domain Eukaryota; kingdom Metazoa; phylum Arthropoda; class Malacostraca; order Decapoda; family Cambaridae; genus Procambarus; species Procambarus virginalis. The sequence goes on from WNGS01169217.1 coordinate 13,143,845, forward strand.
ATCATTGCTAGTAGGGGTGCAGGTATTGTGCAGCTTGTCTCCTATTATACACAGGTATAATATATATCTATTATTCTGTTCCTCCTGGAGATGTGCTTTTGCAGGGTTTTCTTTTCTTTTTTTCTTTTGCCTGGTGGGGGTCTGCCCCCTTGGTTTATCTACCCTTCTGTTGTATTGGTGGTTCTTCGCTAGGCCTTCGTGCTTGTAAACATCGCAGGGGTTCAGGTTTTTAGCAGTTTTCATAGTAGTTTGGGCCCAACCAGTTAGCAATACCTTGTCTGGGCTTCCCTTAGCAGTCAGCCTAAGGTACCTGGAAAAACCCCATTGGGGCTCTTTGAACCTATACTCGCCTAGTTGTGCTTGCGGGGGTTGAGCTTTGGCTCTTTGGTCCCGCCTCTCAACCGTTAATCAACTGATGTACAGATTCATGAGCCTACTGGGCTCTGTCATATCTACATTTGAAACTGTGTATGGAGTCAGCCTCCACCACATCACTTCCTACTGCATTCCATTTACTAACTACTCTGACACTGAAAAAGTTCTTTCTAATGTCTCTGTGGCTCATTTGGGTACTCAGCTTCCACCTCTGTCCCCTTGTGCGTGTGCCACCCGTGTAAATAATCCATCCTTGTCTACGTATGGATGCGTCCTCTTGGTTACAACGCACCGAGTGCGAGTTTGAAGGTTGCTCTGTCCCCTTGTCTCAGGGTGACATTCACCAGTTTTGCCTCCATCATGCTGCCTGTTGGGTCAATAACACCTTTGACCTGGAGTCTTGCGAGTCTTGCTCCGTGCTTGTGCTCCAGATTACCCAGTCTTCTGATATTGATATTCAGGTACAGGCAGCTTCGGCATTGCTTGCTAGATATCGGTTGCTGCAGAATGCTAGGTTAGTTGCTTACCCAGATGCCCCGAGGCTGCCCCGCTTGGGTTAGGGATCCGGACTTGGGGGCGTTAGTCGCTTCGACTTTGTTTTCGTCCGCTCTCCCATGTCCTTTCTTTGTTGGTGTTCGTCCTGCCACACCCCCCCCTCCTCCCCCCCCATTCTCCTGGCTCCCAAACGTCTGAGGGTTTCAGAGTCGAGGTGGGGTTTAGATGGTAGCGAGACTTGGGCAGCTTCGGGGACTGCCCCTTCTGGGTCGGTGACGGAGGCATTCGAGCCTGCTCCTCCTGCCGAGGCTTCTGGGTCTTACCAGCAAACTTCCTTCTTCTCAGCCTTTTCCCTTGGACTCTGCTTTTTCTTTAGGGGCAGAGGGTGTGGGGGATGGTTCTGCCCTGGGTCCTGGCATGGATAATCCCAGGGCTGGGAGGGGTTGAATTGGGGGCCTGGGTCCCTTTGACCCCGCTTAGGTGTTGGTACCCTCGTCACGAAGCTTGTTGTTGCAGGGGGGAGGGGTTTTTGTACCCTCCTTCCCTGTATGAATATGATTTGTGTTCGGCTCCTCCCTGGGTTCGGTTCCGAGTTCCTCCGAGTTCTTCGGTTCCTTCCTTCTGGAGGCTTTCGGCTTCTCGAATCCCACCTAAGGAGGTTCGAGAGTCCATCGCGGCTTACCTCCTGTGAGACCCGGATTATGCCTCGGTGAAGGATTCATCTTCTTTTGAGTTCGGTTCGACCTTTTCTTTTTGAGTGCGTTACGAGGTACCGGAGTCTTGCTGGTTAGCAAACTGTTCTTTGTCATGGTCAGACAGACCATGCCACATTGGGAGTATGGCATGGGTTCTGTCTCATTCGCACACTTGATTGGCGGGAGACTTCCACTGTGGTACAGGTTTATCTGGGGGTCGAGTTCGAGTGCCTAAGCATGTGCTTGTACATCCCCCTGTGCTTCCTCAGGATGTTGGCGTTGTGCTGCTTCACATGCAGGTTTCCTCCCTTTCGGCTGCTTTAATAGCTGAGGATTTGCGAGACTGTGGGCATTTGGCCTCGGTCTTGCATTTCTTTTCCCTTCTTGAGCTGCCCTCGGATTGGCTTGAGGAGGATGTGGAGGCACTAGGTGCCGTCTTCGTCCAGTGTGCTTGCCTCGGCGGCTAGGGCATTGGCTGCCTTGTTGAAGTTGTTTGTGGCCTGTGGTGTCATTGGTCATCCATTGGGGTTCGGGGCTAGTGGGGCAGGCCTCTTCCCCTGCGCTCCGTTGGGTCATCTTGGAGCGGGTGCGTTTGGGCATGGTCAACACAACCCCATCCCTCTAGTGGGTTTCCTGCCTGTTTCCAGTCCTGAAATGGGACTGTGCGGATTTGAGGTTCATTCTGGACTTGTCCCACCTGAGCCCCTGGATCTTTTGCCCCACTTTTTGGATGACCACTCTATCCCATGTTCGGCTTCTCTTGGAGCGGGTTGCTTGGATTGTGTCTCTGGACCTCTGAGATGCATATTGGTACATTCCAATTCATCTGGGGGTTCAGGGACTGGTTAGGTTTTGTGGTGAGGCGGCAAATTTTCCGCTTTTGTTGCCTTCCATTTGGCCTGAATCTGGCACCTCACATATTCATGCACCTCACCCGGGTCGTGGTGGCCCGTCTGTATCTGTTAGAGGTTTGGGTTTTGGCCTACCTCGACGACTTGCTGGTGTGGGCTCCCAGCCGCTCTGCATGCCTACTCGCCAGGGGTGTGGTTCTTTCCCAGCTCACCGGGTTTGGGTTCTTAGTGAACTAGAGGAAGTCCCATCTGGTTCCATCCCGGGTTCGGCCTTGGCTGGGTCTTGTGTGAGACTCTCGGACTGCTTCCTTGTCTTTCCCTCTGAAGTCGTTGCCAGGGCTGCAGTCCCGCCTTCGCTTGTTTCTGGAGAGCTCCCGGGTCACTTGCCGGTTGTTCGAGCAGCTGTGCAGGAGTCTGAACTTCGCCATGCTTGTTTACCCGCCGGGTTGGGTATTTCTTCGGCGGCTGTTCTGGTTCCTTTGGGGCTCTCTCTCTTCCATTGCTCTTGTGGTTGTTGGGTTCGGCCCTCGGAGGTTTTGTGTTGATCGCTGCTTTGCCGGCTTCCTCTTCATTATATTTTGAGTTCAGTGCCTTGGCACCTATCCAAGACCTTGCTCGATGTGTTCATGGATGCCTTGTCTCTCGGCTGGGGCTTTGTGAACAGTGCTCACCAGGTTGGTCAGGGGTCGTGGGCCCCATTCTTTCGTTGGCCTCACAGCACGGTGCAGAAGGTCGCGGCTGTTTGACTGGTGCTTCAGAGGGTTCGGGTCACTCGGGGTTCGACGATCAGGCTCCATTCGGACTGTTCTCCGGTGGTTCATTGCCTGAACTGCGGGGGCTCTCTTTGGTCCTTGGCTCTTTGGAGCTGGTCTCTTCAAGTGACTTGTTTGCTGATTCTTGGGGTTTGGCTCTCTGTGCGGTTCATGTTCGGCGAGTGTCCAACGTCCTGGCGGACTGCCTGTGTTGATTCATTCCCCTGTCCACAAAATGGATGGTCAACACTGACCCCTTCAGTTGACTTTGCCGGATGTATGGACTCCTGGACGTGGACCTCTTTGCATCGGCGTGGTCCCGGTATCTTCCTTTGTATGTGGCACCCATTCCCGACAGAGAGTCCTTTGCGGTGGACACCTTTCAGCTGGACTGGTCGAGGTGGGGGTTACCTGTACCTCTTCCCCCCCCCCCCCCCCCGGTCCAGCTGTTACTTTGGGTCCTGGCTCAGTTGGAGACTTACCAGGGGAAAGTAATCCTGTTGGCTCCTTGGTGGCTCGCCCAGTCTTGGTTTCAGGCGCTGCGTGTTCTGTGTCTGAACCCGCGATGTTTTCCGTGGCTCTGCCTCTGTCAGCAGATCAGCCTGGTCAGGTACCTGGCTGGTTCGGTTATCTCCACTTTTGAATAACCTCAACGTTTGCCCACTGACCAGGAGAAAGAGTGAGTAAGGCAGGCGCTTCATAATCAACTAATCAACTAGGAAACGAACAGCGTGTATATAAAACATTCTTAACACTTTGTGTCCCGCTCCTAGACGGGGCCCTGTGATTGCTCTCATTATATTTAGTCATGATTTTGCTTTCTCCTTCAGTTACGGAATTTTCTTGTTGAATGTCATTTTAGAATCTATCCACACTCAGAGATATTGATATTGTGTAACCCACTGAAGGTTAATGTCTTGAATGCGTAGGTGCCTGTCTGGAGTGTTGCTGCCTAGTCTCATGAGGTTATTCAAAACGATGCATTGCGAATTATAACAGGAGCTCCCAGATGGACTAAAATACTGAACCTAAGACTAGAAACCAAGCTAACGTCGATTGAAATAATGGTAAAAGGGATTGCGCGTGCATGCTGACCAAGATATTGACTAGACCTAGAATCAGTTCACTTAAAGATATAATCACTGGAGCACTAACTCTGGACAGAAGAGCCTCCAATAGCAACAGGTAGACCCATTGTGCGATAAACACCATCAATACATTCGATATAACAAACACAATCACTAAGAAGGGTGTTGACGAAATACATGCAGACTTTGTTATGCAAGCCCCTTGGGAATCTCCGCCAGCAGACTTTAAGATTATGGTTCTTGAAGGTAAAAAGAACCAGGCAAATCCTCATCTGCTACGTAACATTGCACAGATGCATATAGAAGCAAACTTGGCATCCGACAGCTTCACTTACCTCACAGATGGATCAGTAGGTCAGCAGGGACAAGAAACCGGAGCTGCAGTTAAAGCACGAAACTCTGTAAATAGTTGGAGACTCTCAAATGGGTGTTTGACTTTACAAACAGAGATGCTAGCCATTTAAAAGGTTTTTGAACATACTCTTGCTGAACACCGACAACATGTTATCATACATACAGATTCGAGAACCGCCATTGAAACCTTGCAACAAGAACACACATGTGATAACATACATCTGATCACAAATGTCATATCATTGATGCAAACACTCAAACGACAAGGCCGACGGGTACTTATCAACTGGGTGCCAAGTCATGTGGGAATAATAGGAAATGACATTGCAGACGAAGCTGCAAAACTTGCAACTAAGAGAAGAAATGTAGACATTTACATACCACAGAGGCTATCACAGATTAAGAAAGTAATTAGAAACAGAGCAATGCAAAAGATGTACAGTGACCACAACACAGCAGTTGCAACATCAGGATCTGTGGGTTGGTACAAGAATTCAACCAACTACGAACCACTTAGTTTGATGAAAGGGAGCAGTAGAGCAACAGAAGTACACTTACTTCGCATCAGGCTTGGATACCCATGTGCATGGGAAATAGGCTTACAGGTTCCGGAAGATGAGAGGAAATGTCAGCACTATGGAGAAATGCCCGACAGACCACTGGATAATTATCTAACACAGTGCAGTCACAAACCCATTAAGATTTCAACTTAGATTCAACAGAGCAGAAGTTGTTAAACACATATGGCAAAATCTTACTGAAGCGACCATACGAGTCATAAATACTCGTACTCCGCCCAAGTAAATCAGAAACAAGAAACACTTAGTGGGCCAGCCAGAGGCTTAGGGCCCACGCAGGAATATCCCTGCAAAAAAAAATAAAATCTCCTCCACTCTTTGCATCTGGTCTTTCAGACGCAGGTCTATCACCACTTGTATGGAGATCAGGTGGCTTTGTTGATGGTGTCCCACCTTCGAGTTTCATCTTGGCGACAGTATGAAATCGTTCTGCCATTTCCTCTCCGTAGGTTGTCCTCTATTTTGGATAGGGTTGTCTGGTCTTTTCTTTCTTGTTTTTTTCGGGACTGACATTTGATGCCTGTCATCTAGTGTCGTGCAGCGCTGGCGGAGCCGCTTCAGCTTGAGTTCGGGGTGGATGTTACTTCTGCTCCGTTCCACAAGCTTTATCGTGCTTTGTTTCACCTCCGGCCTGCTCATGTGCCACCTGAGCTGTCCTGGTCCTTGGACAGGGTGCTCTTCCTTCTCTCTTCTCCTCAGTTTGTGGTTGCCCCTTTGGTACAAGATTGTTTTTCCAAGGCTTCATGCTCTCCTCAGGTGCAGAGGTTTCGGTCCTGGTGGTAGGTTTGTATGTTTGCAGCCGTCTCCTTCTTTTCTGGCGAAGAATGAGTCGGTGGTTTTCCGTAGGAGTCCTTGGGTTGTTGATGCTTGATTGGTAAGGCTGGGGGTGTATTATGTGTTGTGTCCGGTTGCAGCTCTTTGCCGTTATCTGCGCGCCACAGCTTCTGTGGCTGGGGATGCGCTTTGGGTTTCCCAGTTTCCCCTTGTTCCCTGTTCAAGGGCTCGGGTCTCCCAGGTCATCTGCAGAGTTATTCGGTCCAGCCAGCCTGCATTCTATCCTCGTGCCCATGGCGTTTGTAAGTTTGCTGCTTTGGTTTCTGTCTTTAGTAATATGTCTTGAGCTGACATTCGAGCACGGGGATTTTGGAGGTCAAACAGGGTCCTGGCCGCACATTACTTAGTCAATGTTCCTGGTCCTAGTTAGGCGTGTTTTGCTTTGGGTCGCAGGTTGCAGCCAGTTGTCTCAACTTCGAGTTGAGAGGCTAGTGGCAGACACCTCCTGGATAAGTCCCTCTTGTCATTTTCCTTTGTTTAGGTAGCTCCGGGGAGCCGTATGGGCTTCTCACGCAAAATCCGCATTGAATGTAATGAAATGGCATTTTCTGGGTAAGCCCCGTAGGCTCCCCGGCACCCTCCCTTCATCTAGTCGGCAGTTTTTCGATGCTCAGCCTCGGAACTGAATGCTGTAGTGGCCTGCGCTGTTGGGGGGGGGAGGGTTTTTTTGGAGAGCTGCGTGAATGATCAGCGCAACGATGTTAGTGACATTTGCTTGTTTGCTTATTTTTGTTTGGGAGTTCTGCCTCCCCTGTTCAGTTTTAGGTAGCAATTTTTACCATGTGGGATTTGTTTTGTTACGCCTACCTTTCTGGGTGCCAAACCCCGGTTGATGGTAGACATGAAATGCATCCAAACACATGGGGGTTTCCATAGACCATTGCTCCTCGTGCCTCTCTGAAGGGTGGGGGGGGCAGGTTCTGGTTTGTGGTCCCCGGTAGGCAAGAGCTCCATCGACGTATGCCACAGTCTAATATATACATATCAGCCCAGTAAACTCCAGGGAGCCGTAAGGGCTCACCCAGAAAATAGTGTTTCCTAACATTCAACGCTGGTTTTATACTAGTGTTCTGGCATGTTAAACAGTCTGTGTTTCACCCTTTTTACCTTAATTTAGCTGGAACTATTTTACACAATTGTAGCCCAGGCATCATCCTATTGAGTAGTCTGGTTCAGTGGTGTTTGTTGATGGTGGTGTCAGTGTTGATGGTGTAGGACTGTAGGTGGTGATTGTTGTGGTGGCATTGTATCAATGATGACAGTGGTATTCGAGTTAGTTGTTAAAATTTGTTAAAGATAAGCTCGGTAAATAAAATAGTAAATGTCTGTCAAATTATTAGCCTATTTCTTCTGGAAATGGAAGAAATTCCCTGCTTAATTGACTTAATTGCCATAGACATGATAAAGCACCTAAATTATTGGGATTGTCTCAAAGCTCTCAAAATGTACTCTCTAGAAAATAGACAAGAGAGGTATCAAATAATATATACATGGTCCCAAATTTACACAGTAAAATAACATACTGGATTGAACTATACTGGAAGGAAATGCAGATTAGAGCTAGTGAGGAGTAGAGAGGCCATAGGCACAATCAAAGAAGACTGTATGAACAGTAAAGGTCCATGGTTGTTCAGTAACCTCATGCAAGTATAAGAAATATTGCTGGAACAAAAGTAGACATTTTCAAGAAAAGCTGGACTTTTTCTGCAAGAAGTGCCAGACTAACTGGGCTGTAGTGGATATGTGGGCCTGCGAGCCACTCCAAGCAACAGCTTGTTGGACCAAGCTCTCACAAGCCTGGCTCCAGGGCGGGCTTGGAGTCTAAGAACTCCCAAAACCTTATCCAGGTACAATCCAGGTTAGCCTGTGAGATATAAGAAATATAATTTTTAACTCGCATATACAGGCATACCTCAGTTTAAGAGTTTAATTGGTTCCTGGAGACGCCTCGTATTCCGAAAACTCGTATTCTGAAGCTAATTTCCCCATAAGAAATAATGGGAAATGAATTAATCCGTTCCTGACTACCCCAAAAACCCCATATCAAACTAAATTTTTATACCTAATTCATCTAAATAAACCTACAAAACTATGTTCAAGTTATTACTTACCTTGCTCTTGAATGCTGTAGGCGTATGGAAGATGGTGAGGAGGGGGGAGGAGGAGAGGAGTTACTGTTTGGAAGGGGAGTCCCCTTCCATTATCACATCAGGCAGTGAGGACTTCACTGGTATGCACACACTGGCACATTTTGCCAGCATACCACTAGGACTTGCTTGTCTTACTAAGAATTTCTGTAAAGACACTTGTTTTTCCCTACATTTTAACACTTGTCTGTAGTAAGACATCACATTATCATTTAAAAGGTCAATGCAACGGCCTGCTACAGCTTTATCTGGGTGAGTTTTTTCAACAAAATTTTGCAGTTCTTCCCATACTTCACACATTTTCTTAATCAAGGAGGGACATCCTCTACTGCCTCTACTCACAGCTATTTTCTTAGGTTGAACCTTATCAATGGCTTTCTTGAGACCCATGGTGAGATATATAATAACAAATTGTATAGTCAAATGACCAAAAATCCAACAAAACACTGAAAATCCAGGTGAAGAATTGATGTGGGATAGTCACTGGGCGCGAGACAATGGTAAACTGAGGGGTGGAGGGGCGACGATCGCCGATCCACCACGCGCTAGGTCGGCCTGTACGCGTATCAACAAACTCGTGTCCCGAGGTAACCCTCGCGTTCCGAGACATAATTTCCAAGGAAATCCTGCTCGTCTTCCGAAAAACTCGCATACAGGGACACTCGCATTCCGAGGTACCACTGTATATTAGAAATATTTAATTTTACTTTTATTTTATTTAATAAATTGACTTTCATTATTCAATCAATTATAAATTTATTAATGAATAGTTGTAAATTTTTATTGACAATTTCAAAATTTTCAGGTACAGTCCTCATTACTGGGTGCCTCTCCCCTCCCCACAGTGGCTCCACACAGCTTTTGCATTGGTACCCCAGGGTCAATACCATCTTGCAAGACATGTTAAATTTTCTCATGGCCTACCAGGAGCAGGGACCAAAATCTTGCTCCTTGACAAGAGCAATTTGCTGATTTGTCACAATCGGCAAAGAGCTGATTGTGACAAAGGCTGTTGGGCCTGACAGAATCTCACCATGGATATTAAGAGGGGTGCAGAAGCACAAAGTGTGCCACACTCTGTGGTGTATAACAGGTAACTGGAAACAGGTGCTCTACCAGAAAGGTGGAAGACAGCTAATGTAGTCCCAATGTACAAAATTGGTGACAGACAAGAGGCACTGAACATCCAAGGTGATGGAGAAGATTGTGAAGAAAAAGCCCATAGAACATCTGGAGAGAAGGAGCTTTGTAACATGCCACCAGCATGGGTTCAGGGATAGGAAATCGTGCTTCATAGGTTTAATAGAATTTAATGACCAGGTGACAAGAAATAGGCAAGAAAGAGAAGGGTGGGCATACTTCATTTTCTTAGAATGTCAGAAAGCCTTTGACACAGTACCCTATAAGAGGCTGTTACAAAAGTTGGAGAAACAGGCAAGCATAAAAGATAAAGTGCTCAAGTGGATGAGAAAGTGTCTAAGCAACAGAAAACAGTGAGTTACTGTGAGAGGGAGACCTCAGAGTGGCAAAATGTCGCCAGCGGAGTTCCACAGGGAAGTGTGGTTGATGTGACTGTTCATAACTCACCAGACCTGTTCCCTGAAGCCCACATAAAGAGGATAATATCAGAGGCATTTGCAAGACTGGCAAACATAAGAACTGCCTTCAGAAACTTGTATAAGATATTCCAAAATATCTTGTATACCTCATATGTCAGACCAGTACTAGAATATGCAGCTCCAGTGTGGAGTCCAATCTAGTCAAACACAAAACGAGGTTAGAAAAGGTTCAGAGGACCTTGAGTTTTTTTCTCATCTCGTGCAGGGCCTTACGACTAGGTTGCCAGGCATGGGCTGTTTAAAAAAAAGTGACATGGTTAGTATTTTAGTATGGTGTCTTCCTTGGTGTGGTGGCTGTTACAGGGATGGTGTTTATTATTGAGCATGAGTATTTAGGGTAAAATTACTAGTTGTGGTACTCGCATAAATATCTCCCCTAAACTTGTGGGATGGCCCTTCGAGGGTACGTGAGACATCTCCCGTCATGCAGGGTGCAGCCGCACCTCCACAGATCTCCAGTATCATCTATTGATACTGGTAATGGCTCAAAAGGGTCACCACTTACGGGCTATTCATGCCCGTGCCACCTTTTGGGTGGCTTAATCTTCATCAATCGTCAATCTTCCAGGGTAACTTACTGGAGAAGCAACCACAACTTAAACGACTCTGGCCCAGCCCCCAGTGATAAATCACTGTTAAGTTAAATAAACCCTGCTGTCAAGGGAGTTAGTCAAGTTCATTGGATAAGTGAAGCTTTGCCAATGGTTAACAGTTTATTTCACTAAACCCCCATTCCACTACTAACAAATATCAACAATAATCCAACACAATGACATACAATAAAACTGAATCAGACACCAGTGTAGCACCAGTGTAGACACCAGAATCCCGGGCAGGACAGAAATGGTTGGGTACATTTCCTTTCACCTAATGCCTCTGTTCAGCTAGCAGTGAGTAGGTACTCAGGGTTAGTCAGCTTGTTGTGGAGTTGCATCCTGGGTGGGGTCAATAATGCGGCCTGGGTGGGGGGGGAGACTTGAAAATCAAACTGTGTATGAATAGACTGGCTTCCTGTCCCCCGACACAATGAATTATACTACAAATAATAATGAAACCTAGTGGCATGTTGGAAAGAACAGGACTTGACTGATATTAAAAATGTATGGCCTGGGAACTCTGCACCTCACTCTAGCTCCGACACAGACCCATCAACTTTGCTGTCGCTCTCTCCAAGCAGCGTTTAACCTAAACAAACTGTCGTACAATATCCGTCCTGTGCTTCCAGACAACTTTGCCAAATAAGAACTTAATGCATCCAAAAGCCAAAATATAGCCAATAGTTTACATTTATACAAATAATTGTGGCGCCATCACCACCAAAAAAAAAAAAAAAAAAAAAAGAACCTTGGTTTCCACACTTGTGTATGTTGCATAAAATGACTTGTTTTATCTCAATTAGACCCCCACAGGTCGTAATAGTGGCAATTACGACTAACTTTAAATGTAAAATGTTCATAGGCCACTGCTCCCTGTGCCTCTCTGAGGGAGCCAGGTTCTGGCACATGGTCCCTGGTAGGCCAATAGAACTCCACAACTGATGGTACCTAGTAGTTTGGCACTGAATCAGTGTGATAGCTTCAGGAAACCTCTGGGGCTCACCCCAGAAAGAGGCGAGATGATCACTGCATACAAAATAAAACAGGAATCAACAAAATTGACAAAGAAGAATTTTTGAAAACTGCAACTTCAAGAACAAGAGGACATAAGTTCAAACTAAGGAAACAAAGCTGCCGAAAAAACATTAGAAAGTTCACTTTTGCAAACAGAGTGGTTGAAGATTGAAACAAGTTAAGTGAGAAGGTGGTAGAAACCAAAATGGTCAGTAGTTTTGGTCTCATTACCATTATACAACAGAGTACTGGGAAGACGGGATACTACTAGCATAGCTTTCATCCTGTAACTATACTTAGGTAATTACGAGCATGGTGTTTTGCATGGCATGATGATGAATCAAAGTGCTGTCTGTACCATTGTCTTTTAAGCCAAGTACATAACATTTATCACTGAAGTGCTTCTTTCTAGGTATACCTCACTAGCTCTCTACGTGACCTGTTGTTCCCGTCTTCCCATGGGGGGAGTGGGCACATTTTTATGTGGCACATAGTGAAGATGTTTTCTGATTGATACCCCGGGTGACTTGGACAGACATCTAGTGGCATTCAAGTTGGAATGAAGTTGTTAATCCATGGCCAGTTCTTGTTTGCTTTGTTCTAACTTTTTTTTTCTTTTCAAGAGCAGTTATTGTTTTTGTGTGTATTTTCTGGGTGGTTTTCTTGGTTTTGTACATATATCTTATCCATAGGTGTCCCTCATCTTAGTGAAGAGACCAGATTCTGCTCCTAAAGTTTTACTTCAAAAATGAGGTGAAAATCACACATACCTTCATATACACATGCATACACATTACTGTACCGGACATTTAAATACACGTACATGGGTAAATTACTGATTCATTTCTAATTGCAGAGATTTTCTAACATTCATTCCTATTCCTACAGGATATGCAGATTCTTCTCCGGTACAGCCAAATGAGCTTGGAGTAGTACATGATGCTAAAGTTGTGTACAGATATCTGCAGGAGAGAATTGGCTCTTCACCTTTGTTTGTGTGGGGTCATTCACTTGGAACAGGGTATGTGTTTGAGTAAAGAGTGAAGCTCTGTCACTTAAAAAATAAGTGAAACTCTTGAACATACAGCACAACTTAGTGTGTCCAGACATGTTGGAGGAGAAGCTCATTTGGAGAGATTAATGCATCTGCACTATAATAGACATTCTTTTACAGCGCACAGATTGTTTTATGGATGAACATTTGTACAAGTTTACTTACTTTAAAATTATGGTGTAGTCCAGGAGTGTCAAACTGGTGATGCATGAACCCAGAGAGGTTCAGGATATACAGGACTTGTATGTCTGGACAAAGCCCCTTGTTGGCTCCCGTTGCTTAGATCATCGATGTTGCCAGGATTAGTGTATACACCAGACTCCTGTGTGACTTTTTTTTTCTTTTTAACCACCAGGGACAAGGACATTTGTAATAACATCTTGCCCTGATGTTATTGCACCTTGCCCTCCTGTCTGGTATGACTGGAAAAATCACACACTATGACACAGTAACCTTTCAAACACTCATCTACCCTCTGAGAAATGTTTAGCAACACTCAATCACCAAACAGGTCTATGAAAACAATTAAAGTACACATTTTTCTACTACCCCAATTGCCAGCAGGTGGAAGGGCNAAGCAACCGCCGGACAAGGACGAAACCCCCCGCTTCGCCTCCTCCTCAGAGGCCTCTTCGGGAGGCTCTGACTCGGACGGGGACCATATACCCGATGCCCATCCAAACGGAATTGCTGCGGGGGGCGTGGCTGACCACCCCTCCCAACTTTCGGACGCCGACTGGGCAATGCTGAGGACGCTCATTGCTCAGGCCCGGGCCCCCCTCCGAATCGAGACGCAGCAGACTACGAACCCCGGCGAGCGGACAACACGGACGCCTCACGGACCGCCTCCACCACCGCTTCCCCCCCTGCGCGCCACCACGGTCAAGGGCAAGGAGCCGCACGTCAAGGCGGCGACACAGCTCTTCCACACGTCCTCCAACGGTGAGTACCGCCGAGAGAGCTTGTTCCCCACTACCCCTAGTCCTTGGGGGCACAGCCCTGGGGGACGCGAGGCAACACCGTCACCATGCTAGGCGAGCACGTCCCACTGGCCCTAAGAGAGAAAGTCTGGGCAAACAAGTACATCGACTTGCGCGAGCTGCTGGCTTACGAACGCGATGCCAGGCCTTCGGAGACACGCCATGCCACTCTCTCGGAGACCCAGTTATCCACGAAGAACTTGCCGCCTCTGACGCCGGAGCAGTGGGGGCACGGTTTCGACATCTTCGCTTCAATCTACCTGGAGCGACATCCCGCCGAGGGCCGGGCGCTTTTCACTTACGTCCGCTACGTGAAGTCCATGAAGCGCAACCTCCGCGGCGACTGGATGTGGTATGACGAGGCATTCAGGTGGGACAAGGAGAGGTCGGGCTGCCCTTGGACCGCGCTAAGGCTCGACCTGGAGATTCGGTCGGTACAACGTGCAGCGCAGGAGCGAATACAGGTGGCGCCTCGCGCCGCCGCCTACCCAGCAGAACGTTCACTCTCTACTGCCCGGGCCTACGGACTACCGCCGGGATACTGCTACGCCTTCCACGCAACCGGAGCGGGCTGCTCCGTCCCCTCATGCACTTTCAAGCACTACTGCCCGCGTTGCCACAAGCGACATCCTGCCTACTGCCCGTGCCCCCAGGCCAAGCCTCGAGTCGCCGCCGCCAAGGAGAATCGTCCCCATCGCCCCGCTCAGGACAGGAGCAGGAAGAAAGACACACGTCACAACGCCAGTGGACGCAGACGCACTTGATGCGTTCCTAGTGGGTTACCCCCTCCGGGACTATGTCGTCGGAGGCTTCCGGGGGGTTTCCTATTAGGTTACGAAGGGGTAAGGACACCACTCTCCTCTCGTAACCCCCCAGCAACTACAGCCCTGCCACATATAGTGGGGCCTATGCTCGACAAGGAACTGAGCCTGGGGCGCATAGCGGGCCCCTTCGAGGTCCCCCCATTTGAGAACTTCAAGTGTTCTCCTATAGCCCTGAGAGAGAAGTCTACGCCGGGAAAATACAGGCTCCTGCACAACCTCAGCTACCCCTATACCTCCGAGAGCGTGAACGCCAACATCCCGCGGGAAAAGACAACTGTGACCTACCAGTCCATCAACGACGCGGTGGCCTTGGTGGTCAGACGCTCGCCGGGGGCGCATCTGGCAAAATGCGACATAGCAGAGGCGTTCAGGATCGTCCCGGTCAACCCCAGCGACTACCACCTACTCGGCTTCGCCTATGGAGGGCGGTACTACCATGAAAAAATGCTCAGCATGGGGGCGGCACCTTCCTGCAGGATCTTCGAGACGTTCTCCGACGCCCTGCAATGGATCCTTGCGGAGAAGTTCGGCGTGCGGGATGTCGTAAAGGTGCTAGACGACTTCCTCTTCGTGAGTTCTACCTACGAGGAGTGCTTGCGGAGCCTGCGGGTGTTCATTGCCCTCTGTGAGCGCCTAGGCGTACCCCTGGCTCCCCACAAGACTGCAGGCCCCCACCACTGCCTCACATTCCTTGGACTTGAAATCGACGCACGACGTATGGAGACAAGGCTGCCGGACGACAAGAGGACGAAGTACACGACCGCAGTGGAAGACGCTCTGCGGGCCGAGAGCCTTCCCCTGCGGGACCTGCAAGGGATTATCGGCAAACTGCAATTCGCCACGTCAGTCATACCGGGGGACGGGCTTTCCTCCGACGTCTTCACCCGCTCACCCGTGGTGTACAACGTCCCTCACGCCCCTGCCAGCTGGACGCGGAGGCGAAGCTCGACTTGCGTGCCTGGCACACGTTCCTCGGCGCGTTCAATGGAGTTACGGTTTTTCCACCAGACGGTGGATGGGGGAACGCCACGGCCCTCACGATGTGCGCGGATGCCTCATCCATGGGTTATGGACTCACACTCGGAGCGGCCTGGCTCAGGGGTACCTGGCCTATGGACTGGAGCCGGCTGAACATCGCGCTCCTCGAACTTTACCCTTTCTACATGGGGATATCCATCTTTGCACCTGTGTTAGCAAACAAGAGGCTTGTGTGTAGGTCCGACAACGCCGCTGTGGTAAATGTGCTTCAATCCCTGTCTGCCAGGTGCCCCCTCCTCATGCAACTGGTCCGGCCACTGGCAATCCTCCTTCTCACACATAATATTACGCTTCTTCCTTCACACCTCCCGGGCAAGTTAAACGGGGTTTGTGACGCTCTCTCCCGGTTGCAGGTACTGCCGCCATCGTTCCTGCGAGACGCAGGACTCGCCGAGAAGCCAACCGCAATCCCGCAGCACCTCCTGCCCTGCAACTTCACCCTGAAACTGTAAGGACGCTGCTCGACTCCCTACAGCCTGCGACACGACGAACGTATCAACATAAGTGGGCGGAGTACGTGGAGTATGTATCGAACGGCAGGAGACGGGGTTGCCCCTTCGAGGCTACGTCCACGACACTGGCGAACTTCCTGCAGTCGCTGCTGTCTCGAGGTTTGGCATACCGCTCTCTTAGTGCTTACCTTGCGGCTATCGCCTTCATGTTCAAGCTGCATGGTAGGGAGGACCCCACACGTCAGTTCCTAGTCACACAACTACTTAAGGGAGCACGCAACAAGGCCCAACGGGCCCCCGCACGACGGTTGCCCGTGACCAGGCGACTACTCCAGCGACTACTGGGGGTCCTGCGAGGTGTCTGCCGCTCGACGTACGAGAAGACCTGCTACCGAGCGCTCTTCTCCCTCGCCTTCTATGCTTGCCTCCGGCCAGGGGAGGCGACCTATGCGGGGAAGGGACAACACACACTACGCTTGGACCAGCTAACTTTATCGCGGACGGGGATAGTCATCGCGTTTGCCTCCTACAAGCACAGTGCAGGGCGTACCCCCAAGTTAACCCTGAGTGCAGTCCCCTACAGTAAGTACTGCCCGGTCCGTGCCATGACGAACTTCTTAAAACGACGGGGCTTGGAACCAGGACCTATCTTCCTGGGCGAATCGGGCTCCCCCGTCACCAGACAGGATTTCACATGGGTGCTACGTGCCTCCAAACGATTATGCACCACACTCCTTCCGAATCGGCAGGGCCACGCAGATGTCCATGGATGGCCTGGCACCGGCAGCAATCAGAGCAGTCGGCAGGTGGAAAAGCGATGCGTTCCACTCCTATGTCAGGCAAGACGTCATTCCATTACCTAGATAGGTTCTTCTGTGGCCAGCGGGCACCTCGCCCTTCAGGGGGGTTGGGGACCGGCTTCGCTGGCCTGTGGAGTGGGGGTGCTGCGCCGGATCCCAAAGTCTAGGGCTGCCCGCAGCTACTTACCATATGTCAAGTGCTCACTACTGGTGCAAGTTGGGGGTTGCAGACTTTACATGTACTAGGCACTAGCATGTCATTACCCCTGGAAAATCTTAAATATTTTTCATGCCCTCTGCGTATGCACAATATATTTTATCCATACTGTACTGGCTGTGCCACTCATTTATCTCTGGCATTGTTTAATTATAGCATTACGCTATTTTACCATGAAAAATCTTCATTATTATCCTATGCCCTCTGCATATGCAGAATATATTTTATCATACTGTACTGGCTGTGCCACTCATTATCTCTGGCATTGTTTTAATTATAGCATTACGCTGTTTGTGAGTACTGCAACTTTGCTTCGGCTAGCCGACTCTAGGCACGATTAACGTCCTATGACTTATTCCCTTAGTTGCATCTTTGCAGTACTGGCATGCTACTCAGTCATGTTACGATTTCTTTTATTGTGGTACAGCAGTCGCTCTGTAAACATTAATTAATAAATTAAGGTCCCCCCGCTCCTGTTTTGTTTTTCTCTCCGCCCAGAAATGGCCCCTGCATAATTTAAATTAAGCGGGGGAATTCTGGGAGCGAGAATAAACATATACGCAGCGCTCAGGAGAGCTGCGCGCGCCGTGGGGGGGGGGGGCACATTTAAGCAAACGCACGAGCAGTTTCTCCCTCTTTCCACTTGGCTCCGCTACGCTTCACACGAAACACCCGCCCTCCTCCCTTGACTGCAGAACTTCTTATGCTCTCCGAGCCCCACACGTTTCGCCTATGCTTCTCTTTAATTTAGTAATTTGGGGGGTGCTGTGCCGGATCCCCAAGTCTAGGGCTGCCCGCAGCTACTTACCATATGTCAAGTGCTCACTACTGGTGCAAGTTGGGGGTTGCAGACTTTACAAGTACTAGGCACTAGCATGTCATTACCCCTGGAAAATCTTAAATATTTTTCATGCCCTCTGCGTATGCACAATATATTTTATCCATACTGTACTGGCTGTGCCACTCATTTATCTCTGGCATTGTTTAATTATAGCATTACGCTATTTTACCATGAAAAATCTTCATTATTATCCTATGCCCTCTGCGTATGCAGAATATATTTTATCATACTGTACTGGCTGTGCCACTCATTATCTCTGGCATTGTTTTAATTATAGCATTACGCTGTTTGCGAGTACTGCAACTTTGCTTCGGCTAGCCGACTCTAGGCACGATTAACGTCCTATGACTTATTCCCTTAGTTGCATCTTTGCAGTACTGGCATGCTACTCAGTCATGTTACGATTTCTTTTATTGTGGTACAGCAGTCGCTCTGTAAACATTAATTAATAAATTAAGGTCCCCCCGCTCCTGTTTTGTTTTTCTCTCCGCCCAGAATATATTGATACTTGCACTCTGTAACCCGCCATCTCGAATAGGCCAGCACCTAGGTCTGTTAATTACAACAACAGTAGGCATATATATATATATATATATATATATATATATATATATATATATATATATATATATATATATATATATATATATATTGATTTTCCGGAAGGAACACAACAAGTGGGATATGCAGATGATGTTCTAATACAAGCTTCCACCCTGGGAAAAATTGAACAGTCCATTGAAGTGTTTGGTTCAGTAACAGGGTTGTTGATTTGTGGAACCAATTGCCGCGTAACATTGTGGAGGTGGGGTCCCTCGATTGTTTCAAGCATGGGTTGGACATGTATATGAGTGGGATTGGGTGGTTATAAATAGGAGCTGCCTCGTATGGGCCAATAGGCCTTCTGCAGCTGCCTTTGTTCTTATGTTCTTATGTTCTTATGTTGTATTGGAAATGTATTGAACTCGGTTTCACTCTCTCCACAAACAAGACGAAGGTATACTCCCATCACAAGCGGAGAGCAAATGAAGAACTGCAAATTAATGGTGTAACACTTGAATGAGTTGACCACTATCGGTATCTTGGCGTCACTGTCGGCTCTAACAAGGGGAAGAAAGAAGAGCTCAATCAACTCATAGGAACATGCAAAAGTCGACTCAGGGCACTGAAAGCTATGACCTGGAATGGACATGGAGCCTCTATTGCCGTGCTTAAAATGATGTACACAGCCTATGTGCGCTCCGTCATAGACTATGCCGCACCAGTTCTGTGCACCTACTCCCAAAGCGATATGAAAAGGCTTGAAAGCATTCAAAATGAATCCATGACAATCATTCTTGGAGTTCCAAGAACTGCCAAAACATCTAATCTACGAGAGGAGTTGTCCCTTCCCAGTCTTAAAAGCAGAATTAAGGAGCTGAATGCTAAGCTTGCAATTAGGATAGCCAGAGATCCCCATTACAATGATATTGCTAAGAAAAAACTGAGCTCTGTGTTACTTTCAGGGGGAAACAGGAGAAGCAAAAAATGGCATCACAGATCAGTCTGCTACCTCGAAGAGCTTCACCTGCTTGAGCAAGCCCGTGAGCTCCTGCCTGTAGAGAGGTTACCTCCCTGGGAGGATGACTCATGCAAGATCATCATCAATGAAATGACAATGAAAAAATCCAACATGTTACCACAAGAAATGAGGCACAAGTATCTCGAGGAAATTTATAAAGAAGCCGGAGATGAACTAAATCAAATCTACACTGACGTGTCATCTAATCCTGTCAATGGCAGGGCTGGTGCAGCATACACGGTAATCAAGGATAATACTTTCCAACGCAGAAATGAAGAAAAAGCACGTATTGAGAACTATATGCCTCTTCAACGCAAGCAGAGCTAACTGCCATTGTTATGGCGCTAAGGTTTCTTGAACGGAACACTAATGGTGCAGTGATTTGCACCGATTCAAAAGCAGCACTGCAAAGCCTAAGTAAAAATCGGACAGAAAATCTTGCAATAGTCGCTGAAATTAAGAGAGCTGTGAGAGTGTCATCACCGTGACAAGGTAACTGAGGAAAGGAGGATAGAAGCACAAACCAGTGAATCTGTACGATGGTACAACATATGGTTGCAGCTGGCAATCCCAATCATTATGGCCGAAGAGGAGGAGGACGAGGGAGAGAATCAGTAATAGCGAGAATCCGTCTTGGATACAAATATCCATGGAGATATGGAATGGAAACAACAATTGATCAGCGAAGTTGCAGAATCTGTGGTGAGAGTGATGGACACCGCCTTGACCACTATCTACGTGAATGTGAACACCTGAGAGACATCAGAAATATATGTAGAATAATAAACCCCACATTGTTTGAGTTAGGAAAACACTATTTGTCAAATATTGATACTGTTCTTAAAAGATTTCCCCATTTTGCACCCGCAAGATAACGTAAGCTTTTAAGGGTTGATAGATGTTAATCTTCTTGTTTGTTGAGCTGTTCACTTGAGACAGTTAAGCAAGTCCCAGCTGTGTCTGGGTACAAGTGACAGGATGAACAACCCAGCGGGTTTTCTTCCTATTGGGGAGTGTTGTACATGCTGCTATGGCGGTATGTCCACTCACAAGATGGGTGGCGCTGCCCAATAAACTCGCCCCTCGGGGCAAAATTTAAAAAAAAATTTAGGCATTGTATGTACTAAGCTCTACCTATAAATCGATCCATTTATGTAAAATCACTTTATGTATGTACCTTACCTGAATAAACATATTTATTTATTTATTTATTTAACAAAATTACAACAAAATAGTGCCTCAAAATGCTTGCACATTGTTGGGATACCTTACATGGGCCATAGTTGGGTTGTGTGAGAGAGTCAGCGGGGCGACGACCCTTGTCTCATATCTCACCTCCAGCTCTCCTCTCCTGTAGCATCTCCTCGGGATCTTGAAGTAAGAAGCTCGTGGTTTTTAATCAGAGTGTATAGGCATTATTAATGTGAATGATAATTTTGAAGCTAAAAAATAAATGGCGAGTAAGTCATCCTTAATTTGTTTACTATATAAACAGTGGTCTTGTGACCCTGTTGCAATCAGGTTAGGTGATTTGGCTATTTAAATACTAAACATTTATTGACCCATTGCTATGATAGAATTTTGTGTATTCCAAAAATATATTAATGTAATAAAACTGGCAAGTGAGTATATATTGCAATCTGCTCTTAATTACCACGTCAAGTGCTTATTGTGTACAAATACAACCTAAACATGCTAAATATGCATTCACTCCACACATTCTCTTGTGCTAATTACATGTATAAAAAACTTATTCTAAATGGCTACATAGTCTTCCTAGCTTGGCACCTTCTTCTGATAATTACTTACTCATTCCTAAATGCTAATCCTGATCTCAAACTCTTGACATGTAATAGAACTCATGAGAACCACACCAGAAATAAATGTCTGATATTCCTAGAGTCACACTAAATCTGTGCAAATACTCCATGCAAATAAAAGGACCCAGTCTATTGAACTCGCTCCCTAATGAATTAAAAAATTCTTCAACCTATACATTATTCAAAAGTAAAGCCAATAAGTACTTAATTTCAACTTCATAGTTTTCCATCTTGTGCTACCCAACATGCCCAATTTAATACAGTACTTAAAACATTCAACTTCAACAATATATTCTATCAGTTTGAGATGTAGTCATTATGTTTAACATAATGTTAACATTTAACTTGACATTAATGCGCAGTCCCTGTGGCACAGTGGTAACACACTCGCCCAGCGCTTCATTAGCGCTTTACCCTGGGTTTGTATCCTGGCCGGGGAGGATATACTGGGCACCAATCCTTAACTGAAGCCTCTGTTTACCCCCCATCCCCCAGCAGTGAATGGGTACCTGGTTGTCAAACGATTTGGTGGGTCGTATTCCGGGGAAAATTTGGATTAAGGACATGCCTAAAATAATATGCTTGTTGGTAGCTTTGCAAGAATGTTACACTCAAATCTCAATGTATGTACTTTCTCAACCCAATGTACCTTCTTGTATATAAGTAAATATCCAATGATCTGTTAACACTTTGGTCCGAGCATGACGCAATGCTGCGTCATCCACTAAAATAATCGGCAAAAAGCAGGTTTTTATCCGATTTTTTAGGGACTGGTTTTAAAATGCGCGCCTATGTCTTCCCTACACGCCTATGTCATGTTCAACACACAACACTAAGGTGGTAAGTACAAAAAATTGTATTATTTTGTATATATTTTTTTTGTTCATACTTTCGCGTATTGTACTGGCAATATTGTTCTTCAATTGGCCCTTATATGCACATATCCATCTAAAGCATTCTATTAGGAACAATTTCATACCTAAATGAGCTCTATAACACGAAAATTGAGATTAGCAACAAGAAATAATACTAAACATTTGTGGGCAGGAATTGGGAGTGTAGCTGGAAGGCGTCTGTGCGCTCACTCGCGGCTAACGCATGGCCCGTCTTCAACTCGTCGGCGGTTGGAGCGTGACCAGGTTTTTTATTTTATATGCTAATGTTCCTCTAGAGAATTCTATTGCGAACCCATTGATACCAAAATGAAAGACCTAGGACGAAAATTGAGGTGACCAGAGTGAAAAGAGTGAACACATTTTATCGCTTTTGCGCGCTCCTGGGTAACTCGTTCGCACTTTCTCTGTTTGCTGCAGGTAATTAGCCAAGCTTTTGGAGTTATATGCATTTAGTGCTGTAGAGAATTCTATTGCAAACACAGTGATACCAAATTTAATCTCGTAGGACGAGAATTGAGGTAACAACATTGAAGAGAGTACTGTATACACTTTTCAGAATTATCGCGCGCTCCCGTGAAACGCTAGTACCCACATCGCATAGTTGAGGGGTAGCGCGGCGGGTGCGCCAAAGTGTTAAGTATAGGTTAGGTTAAAAGCAAGTTGGGTATCTTCGCTCAAGAATTGTGTACATACATTCTCACCATGAGCACATTTACAAGCTCACAGAGAGAATCCTAAGGGAGGGAATCATCCATCTTGCAGAGAACAATCTTGTAAAATCAACGCAACATGAGTTTCTTAAAAACAGATCCTGCCTTACATACCTGCTCACATTCTGGAAATGGTAACCAGCTATTCAGACAAAGGACTTCCAGTAGATGTAGCTTACATGGACTTTGCTTAAGCTTTTGACATGGTACCACTTGAAAGACTGTCAAGGAAATTACAGGCACATGGAATAAATGGAAGAATACTGGCATGAATAAAATGGCCAGGTTCTGACTCGTGGTCCCCAGTAGGCTGAACTCCATTGACTAATGCCTTAGACTAATGTATCGCATATTAGCCCGGTAGCTCCAGGGTTCACCCAGAAGATCACATTTCATTACATTCAATGCTGGTTTTTTACTTTTCCAAAATCAGAAATAAATATTTTACAATATAAAATGGAGAAAGAAATTCAAGTCTTTTTCAACACACACACTCCCTCGTAACACAAGGGGCATAACTAGCTGACCTCTCGTTGTGTTGAAGAGAACTTGATAAACAGCTTCTAAGGATACTGTACCTGGTCAACCGGTCTGTGACTCGTGTCAGACTGCGAGCAGCTGCATTTAATGGCCTGGTTTACCAGACCAACCAGGAGGCCTGGTCAGACTGAGTTGTGGGGGAATAATATTGATCCCCAGAACTGGTCATCAAGAAGCTTGATGTATTCAGTGTTCTGGTGGTATCAGTGCCAAGGCAGAGGCACTGTTCAAAAAAGTGAATTCTATTACACTTGATGCAATATTTTTACACACAATTTGAGGTGGCCTGGCTAGTTTCTCAGACACAAAATGGTGGAGACAGTCCCAAGTTGTTCAGATACAGCATGATTGAGTGATTGATACAGCATGATTTTTACTATTTACTGTTCTCTAGGACTTCAAAATATTTTTTCCTTTTCTCAGATTCAATTTCATTAACGCTGGCAACGTAAAAGATGATTAAGCGACTGCTCTATCTACTCTTTCTCATATCATTATGGATGGGTGGAATGTAAGTAACTATTGGTAATTTTTTGAATTCTCAATGGTGTAAAGATTTTTTCTATAAAAATAGTAATGAAATGGTAGCCATAGATGTTAATTTTATATATTTATGAACAAGAAGATACAGTGGGTTGTGAAAGTACAGTACAGTACATACATTCGTGATTAAGTGGTACATTCTTACAAAGCCGCTAACATGCATGGTGTTTTTGGCAGGTGCTTAAGCTAACCAATAAATGTAATGATAAGTACTTTACATTGGAACAGAATTTGAATTCACGTAATGATTTCCTTAGCATAAATATATAAAATAAATTATACTGATAAATTTCTAGAGTAATATTCAGAGTCAGTAGCACAAGATTTTGTGAGAGTTAGCAGAATAAGGTGGAATACTATGAAGGTGAAAATAGGTAATTCATTGTGCTGTTTATTAATACATTTTAGGTGAACAGTTTTCTAATTCATTAGGGAGTGAGTTCCATATCCCTTTATGATCATGTCCGTCAGCAAACATCTCGATATCAATTTAAATGTTTATGTGCTCAATCAACTTTTCTAGGGAAGCCTTTTGTGGCTCCCTGAAGCTGCTATCACTGATAGTGTGCCAACTACTAGGTCACATAGCTGCGGATTTCTATATGGCCTCTGAGGGACCAAGAACTAGAATCTGGCACTCCTCACAGAGGTGCAGGGAGCAGCACCCGGTCTTGTGTTTACAGACTGTAGTCATTGGATTGTTTTCTATATTTTCTTAGGGGCACAGGATTTTGTGCCCGGTGACCTTGCCCTGTATAATCGGCCAGCTCCTAAGCCTCTGCCCTCAATATCCTGTCCGTATTATGGCCGTTTTAGTCATGGGGATCTTTTATCAGATAATGTAAAAAAATATGGACAACTGTTGAAATGTTTCATTCCTGTCATGTCTTTTCTGCTGGTAAGGTAAAAAAGTAGGTAGGTAGGGATACCCTCTGGTTCATTTCCAGGTGCCCTAGGGTTTCTTGGATTTGTCTTTTGGGAGGTTTTTATCCTCTCAGATTCCCCTTTGGGTGTTTGGGAGGCTCTTGGCGAGACCCAGTTTTGACTCTATGTTGGATTCAGTTTTGTTTGAGTTTGATTTCTCCTACGATGATATGGGGGTTTTGAAGTTCTGGCGCCTTTTTGGCTTGCAGCCTACTTTGATGGCTCATTGGTGTGGACTCCAACTGGTCTGCCTGTCTGCTGGCCAGGGTTCTGGTTCTTCCCAGCTTGGCAGGTTTGGGTTCCTGGTGAGTTGGAGGAAGTCCCAGTGGATAACTTCCCAGGTTCAGACTTGGTTGGGCTTGTGTGGGTTTCTCAAACAGCGTTTCTCTCCCCTCTGTGGCTTAGCTCTGGCTGCGGTCCTTGGTGGTTGCTCGAGCAGTGTAGCAGTGTTCGGAAGCTGGAACTTTACCATGCTGGTTTACCCGCTGGCAGGGTTTGGCTTTGGAAGCTGTTCTGGTATTCTCGGGGCAGCCCCTTTCCACTCTCTTGTCCGATGGGTTCACCCTCTGGGGTCCTTGAGTCGGTTGCTGCATTTCTGGCTCCCCCCCCCTCGCTCCCTTCCCCCCCCCCCGCTCCCCCCCCCCCCCTCGCTCCCTTTCCCCCCCCTCGCTCCCTTTCCCCCCCTCGCTCCCTTCCCCCCCTCGCTCCCTTCCCCCCCTCGCCGCTTCCCCCCCCCCCTCGCTCCCTTCCCCCCCCTCGCTCCCTTCCCCCCCTCGCTCCCTTCCCCCCCCCTCGCTCCCTTCCCCCCCTCGCTCCCTTCCCCCCCCTCGCTCCCTTCCCTCGCTCCCTCCCCCCCCCTCGCTCCCTTCCCCCCCCTCGCTCCTTCCCCCCCTCGCTCCCTTCGCTCCCTTCCCCCCCTCTCTCTCTCCTCTCTCTCTCTCTCTCTCTCTCTCTCTCTCTCTCTCTCTCTCTCTCTCTCTCTCTCTTTTTTTTTTTTTTTTTTTTTTTTTTTTTTTTTTTTTTTTTTTTTTCTCTTTCTTTCTTCTTTCTTCTTTTTCCCCGGCCCCATGGGCTTCTCGTGATCGCTGGGTTTGACCTGTGTCCTTGCGCAGGTTGCTGCATCTCCAACTTCGTCTTTGGGGTTTTCGGGGTTAGGTCCTAGGTGTCCTATGATGCCTTCTTCCTCCCTCGCTCATTGTCTTCTCAGATGCCTCATCTGTCAGATGGAGCTTTGTGACCAGCACTTGCCAGTCGACCCGGGGGTGTTGCCAGCTGTCCTTGCATCAGGCTCGCAGCACAGTGCGGGAGTTTACGGCAGTACTCGCCTAGTTGTTCTTGCGGGGTTTGAGCTCTGGCTCTTTGGTCATGCCTCTCAGCTGTCGCTCATCTGGTATACAGATTCCTGAGCCTCCTGGGCTCTATCATATATACATTTGAAACTGTGTATGAAGTCTGCCTCCACCACTTCACTGCCTAATGCATTCCATCTGTTAACTACTCTGACACTGAAAAAGTTCTTTCTAACCTTCCTGTGGCTCATTTGAGTACTGTACTCGGTTTCCACCTGTGTCCCCTTGTTCGTCTACCCCCCTTCCCTGTGCTAAACAATTTATCTATCTACCCTGTCAATTCCTCTTAGAATTTTGTTGGTAGTGATCATGTCTTATCACAGGATAAGGGTCGGGGGAGTGGTGCTAACGAACAGGGGTTGGTTGGACAAAGTTTTGCTTTTTTCTTTGTGGGGAAGTTCTTTGCTATTTTGAGAACGTAGGTTGCAATTTTCAACCAGGCAGTAGTCTGTTTTGATTCACTTAACTTTCTGGGTGTCTTTCCTGGTTGATGACAAGATGACATACTTGAACAGGGTCTTGGCAGCAGGTATCTTGTGAACATTCCAGTCCTTGGTGGCCTTGGGTCCTGTGTTGCAGCTGTTGGTCTCTTCTTTGTCTTGTTACCTGCAGTGCTTTCTCCTCCCTGGCAAGTGCTGTTTCTTCCATCCTTCTCTGTGGGTAGATAGCATCAAGGAGCCAAAAGGGGCTAACTCCAGAAAACCAGAATTTAATATAATGAAATTACATAATTGATGACTTTGTTATGGGTGAGCCCTGGTGGCTCCCTGATACCACCCCTCCTTCCCCAGGTCATCAGGGTAGTTTTAATCATAAGAAGTGATTAATCTGTTCCTTAATCCCTTAACAGTGATCCCTTAAGGAATCCCTTAATCTCTTAATAAAGTGATCCCATCTGTTCCTGAGCCCTGGTGGCTCCCTGATACCCCCCCTCCTCCCCCAAGTCATCAGGGTAATTTTAATCATAAGAAGTGGTGGTGGAGCAGCTGGCTGACCCGGTCTGACCCCTCTTTCCCCCTTGTGGGGGTGGGGGGAGGTGGGTGAATTAGCTCGCACTAGTTTCACAAATTTTATATCATTTATTTACATTTTGGGAGGGGAGGGGGGGGAGTTCTTTTGGCTGTTTTAAGGATGCTGTGTGGTTTTTAATCGAGCAGTGGTCTGTTTTGTTTTGCTGACTTTATTACTGCCTTCCCTTGGTGGTGGCAGACATGAATAAATTTACATAAAATTGTTCATAATGCTCCCTATGCCTCTCGGAGGGGGCCAGGTTCTGCTTCATGGTCCCTGGTAGGCTTACAAAGAACTCTGCGACTGATGACTCTAAGTATTATGGCATTACAGTATATCAGTAATGATAGCTTCAGGGAGCCACTGGCATTTCATTACATTCAACACTTTTTTATGATTATAAACTGTTTGCTATGTACAGTATTATATAGTTACAGCA
>WNGS01169217.1:13178942-13205318 GCA_020271785.1 Procambarus virginalis
CTGTTCTCGTGCTGGGTACAGCTGTTCTTGTGCTGTTGATTTTCTGCTACTAGTTGTTGCAAAATATTGCTTCGTTTTTGGCATTAATAAGGCACTATTAGTAAGCCCCCGAGACATTTTGTTTTTATAACCAAAGAGCTGTAGTAAAAAAATGGTCATTCCACAATTATTCTTCCACCGGCCGATAAATGTACGTCAATCGCAGACAAAGCTAAGGGCACTGGGTGCATACTGTACGAACGCAGACTAAGTCTATACGCACACCCTTCAGTTGGCTGGTGTTTAAGCCTGATCCAGTAACATAAATTCTCTTAATATTCAATTTACATCAAATTATATATTTTTGTGTTATGTATTTAGTTTAGCAACATTATTACGATAATAAGGCTATAAAATACTTATTTTGAAACTGATTTATTTATTTCATTATTTCGAAGCCATAGGTCACTGAACTGTGGCGACGAAATCGAACAAAACACCGCCTGGTGTTGTGTTCGATTTCCAGTAGCATATGTTTCTCTCAATTTCTCTCAAATATTCAATTTACATCAAATTATATATTTTTGGGTTACATATTTAGTTTAGCAACATTATTACGGTAATAAGAGCTATAAAAAATACTTTGGAACTAATTTATTAATTTATTATTTCGAAGCCGTAGATCGCTGAACTGTGGCGACGAAATCGAACACAACACAACAAGCATGGTGTATGGACAGGGATTAGACCGTCCACTCGTGCTGGAGTTGTGCTGCAAATAACGTGAACAATTTCTCAAATAGGAGATATCTACCTTATTACAGCATATTTTTGGTCTTATTTAGTTTAGTTTAATTATGATAATAGAGAGTTATTAAAACACCAGTTTTAGAAATGATTTATTAATGTGAAACGTTCAAAGTCATGGGTCACTGAACTATGACAACACAGACGAAAGTGAGTGAAACCTCACTGTAAAGTGAAGTTTACTGTACAGTATTCCCTTATCTGTCTACCCTCACTCGTCTTGTTTCATCACAGAAAATGTATAAGAAGATTTAAACATATTAGCTAGCTATTCACGCTTCAGCCTTTAAATTAATTTACAATGATATGTGTGCCACAAATCGGTGAACGAAAATCATTGAAACTCAGTCGTTCACTTCTGTGGACCACTCTGGCTGGTGTTTGGTTAATATGCGTCACTTCTTGTGGACCATTCTGGCTGGTGTTTGGTTCATATGATTCACTTGTTGTGTGGTCCACTTGTGTGGTCCACTTGTGTGGTCCACTTGTGTGGTCCACTTGTGTGGTCCACTTGTGTGGTCCACTTGTGTGGTCCACTTGTGTGGTCCTTTGTGTGATCTAACTTGTCATATGAAGGTTTATTAATTGTAATCTGTGATGGATGGTAAAGTTTTCTACCACTGTGAACTCTGTCCCAACATCGTAAGATTGTGGACCACTTGTGGACCACATGTGCGGTCCACTTGTGTGGTCCACTTGTGTGATCGAACTTGTCATATGAAGGAATTAATAATTGTAATCTGTGATAGAATGTGAAACTTTTCCACCAGTCTGTGAACTCTGTCTCGACGTCGTAAGCAAATCCGAACATCCCCCGCTTCGGCGAACCATTGTTCGTCGAACAGGGTGAGTAAATCCGGCCTGAAAAGTGTGCGAACTAGCCGGAGATTCGTTGAATCGGGGTACGTTGAATCGAGGTTGTACTGTACTGTCGGAAAGCTGTTTGCTCGAGTCGCATTGAAGAGGCTCCAAGTACTTGCAGAGAGAGTCTATCCAGAATCACAATGCGGATTCAGAGCTGACAGGTCCACAATCGACATGGTCTTTTCCCTCAGACAACTGCAGGAGAAATGCAGGGAACAGAAGCAGCCACTCTTCATAGCCTTCATAGATCTGACGAAGGCCTTCGACCTCGTCAGCAGGGATGGCCTGTTCAAGATCCTCCCCAAGATCGGATGCCCACCCAGGCTCCTCAGCATCATCAGATCTTTCCATGAGAAATGAGGGGCACCGTGGTCTTTGATGGACTAACATCAGACGCCTTTGACATCCGAAGTGGAGTAAAGCAGGGCTGTGTACTGGCTCCAACCCTATTCGGGATTTTCTTCGCAGTTATGCTGCGGCACGCCTTCGGATCTGTCACGGAAGGCATTTACCTCCGGACCAGGTCGGATGGAAAGCTCTTTAACCTCGCCAGGCTGAGAGCCAAGACGAAGGTTCGGCTGAGGTGTCTGCGCGACTTCCTTTTCGCCGACGACGCAGCAGTCACTGCCCACTCAGCCGAAGACCTCCAACGGCTCATGACCCGCTTCAGCGAGGCCTCTCAGGCTTTCAGACTCACCATCAGCCTGAAGAAAACACAAGTCATGGGACAAGGAGTGGACTCCCCACCTGACATCGGCATCTCCGATTCCAAACTGGAAGTCGTTCACGACTTCGTGTACCTGGGCTCCACAATCTCTGACTCCCTCTCTCTTGATACGGAGCTAAACAAACGCATCGGTAAGGCATCTACTACCATGTCGAGACTGACAAAAGAGTGTGGGCCAACAATAGGCTGACTGAGTATACTAAGATTCAGGTTTACAGAGCCTGTGTCCTGAGCACTCTCCTTTATGGCAGCGAGTCTTGGACACTCCGCGCCCGTCAGGAAAGACAGCTGAATGCCTTCCACATGCGCTGCCTTCGACACATCTTGGACATCACCTGGCAGGACAAGGTGACAAACAACGTCTTGGGGAGAGCAAGAATCACCAGCATGTACACAATGCTGAACAGAGACGAATGCGCTGGCTCGGGCACGTTGTGCGAATGGGCGACGGCAGGATCCCCAAGGATCTCCTGTATGGAGAGTTGATGCAGGGAAAGCGTCCAACAGGCAAGCCCCAGCTACGGTACAAAGACGTATGTAAGAGGGACCTGAAAGCCATGGACGTCGATCTTGCTATATGGGAGACACTGGCTGCAGACCGTTCAGCCTGGAGGCAGTCTGTTCAAAGAGGTCTCTCCAAGTTCGAGGAGTCACTTGCCAAGGAATCGGAGGCAAAGAGACAGAGAAGGAAAGCCAATAGCCGGGAAGACAGACCAGAATCGGACTTCGTTTGTGCTCGGTGTGGGATGGACTGCCACTCTCGGATTGGCCTCATCAGTCACACCAGACGCTGCACCAGGATTGACAACCAAGGCGCAACTCCATAGTCTCCCGAGACTGAAGGATGCCTACTACTATTAAGGAAGTATTTGCATTTGATGGAGAGTCAGAGTTGTCAGCTCTGACAATGTCCAATTGATTTATTGACCAATGAAACAGCATCTTTCTACCCCTATTTGGCAAAAATACATATACATTGCCAAACGGGAACAATATTTATGCATAAACTACGTAATTTAAAAGTGCTCCACGGCAAGCAGCATGGTGGAGCACCTTCAACTTGCATGTAGCGAAGGCGGGCTCAGCAGGTCGGTCTATGATGAGCCATCCTGCAACTCACAGGGAAATTACCAGGTTTGAGGGTGGCTAACCACCCTCAGTAACCACCCTCAGCAGTACTCCACTCTAGAGTGGAGTACTGCTGCACAATGACAGCCCCTTTCACTGCGGGTGAAATTGCTGACCTGGAGAGCGTGCAGAGATCCTTTACTGCTAGAATCCACTCGGTAAAACATCTAAACTATTGGGACCGACTAAAGAGCCTAAATCTGTATTCCCTTGAGCGCAGGCGGGAGAGATACATAATAATTTACACGTGGAAAATATTAGAGGGGCTGGTCCCAAACCTGCACACAGAAATAACATCACATGAGACCAGAAGACATGGCAGGATGTGCAGAATACCCCCGTTGAAAAGCAGAGGGGCAACTGGTACTCTGAGAGAGAACTCTATCAACATCAGAGGCCCGAGACTGTTCAACACGCTTCCACTACACATAAGGGACATAACTGGCAAACCCCTCACAATGTTCAAGAGAGAACTGGATAAGCACCTCCAAAGGATACCTGATCAACCAGGCTGTGACTCATACGTCAGGCTGCGAGCAGCCGCGTCCAACAGCCTGGTTGATCAGTCCAGCAACCAGGAGGCCTGGTCGATGACCGGGCCGCGGGGACGATAAGCCCCGGAAGCACCTCAAGGTATCCTCAAGGTAAGGTAACCATGCGGCACACCCCAGGCACTAGGAACGTTTACTGGAAGAACAAGCCCCGAATGCAGCCTGCAGGATATACTTGGCTACAAAAGGGTACACCCAGCATGCAGTATAAACTAGTGCATGAACCCTAATGCATCTCATAAAACAGAAAAAGAATGCACACAACCACAAGGTTGTGAAGAAGAGGAGGCCAACACTATTGTACTGACCCCCAGGGCAAGGCTTTCCAACCTGGTAGCCTTGCCTCTCGGGATGAACTCCCAAGCACCAGAGAAGGCAACTCTGGTTATACAGGTGCAATGTTGAAGGAGCACTTAAGGAATGGTGGACCTAGGCCCATGTGTCTTGAAAACATTTTCTTAGAGCAAAATACCAAAAACTAAGGATGATATGCTAGCAAAAAGCCCCCCCCCCCACAGAACATTGTTCTTAAGAGGAACTGAATGACACCACAAACACCAAAAACAAGCTTGGCAGGCAGGTATATAGCCAAACCACACAAGAGAGCTGTGGTGAGCATGCTAATTCCATCAGAAGTAAATTGAACAAGGTCACCAGACATGGGAGATGCTTTCGAGCAAACACTAAACACAGTTTAGGGAGAAACTCGGCTGAGGAGGGTGTATTCAATACACCACAAGGCGATCGTGTAATTACCCACGTGTAGTTACAGGATGAGAACAATGCTCATCTTCCCAATACTGTACTGTCATATAAGGTTTTGAAACTACTAATGTTTTGGCATCCACCGTCTTATATAAACTTGTTCCAACCATCTACCACTGTTTTCAAAAGAAATTTCCAGTGTTTGTTGGCACCTTTCTTTCCTTTGTTTGAATTTGTGTACTTGAAGGGCAGGTTTCAATAATTCTTGTCAATTTTGTTGAGTCCTGTTACTATTTTGTACATAGTGATCATATTGCCTCTTTCTTTTATCTTGAAACTTTAGCATACTTAATGTGCTAGTCTCTTGTAGCATGTGAATATTTCATAGCATGCCTTTCCACCTTCATGCTCGTCTCTGCCACGGGTTTCTGCTCCTTTGGTCCTGGTGGTCAGTTTGTTCAGTTGCAGCTGTCTCCTTTTCTGGTGAAGATCGAGATGGCGGCTTTCCGGAGGGGCCCTTGAGTCATTGATACTTGGTTGGTCAGGCCGGGGATGCATTATGTGTTGTGTCCGGTTGCGGCTCTTCGGGTGCTAACCGAAAGGTAGGAAATGCCTACCTTTCTGGGTGCTAACCCCAGTTGATGGCAGACAGGAATGCCCACAAGTACAAAGGGATTTTCTTAGGCCATTGCTCCCTGTGCCTCTCTGAGGGGGTTAAGTTCTGGCTTGTGGTCCCTGATAAGCTGAATTCCGACTGATGCCTCAGACTAATATATCGCCTATAAGTCCAATAGCTCGGGGGAGCCTCCGGGGGCTCACCCAGAAAATGGCGTTTCATTACATTCAACGCTGTTTTTTTTTTTTAGGTCCAAATAAACAGTCAACTCGACCATCTCTTTCCTTTAGTATCTTTGTGGCTCTTATCATATAACTAAGTAGATGTGTTACACAGGATCTTTTGAGTTCAAAATCCATACCGATATATCATTTCTCTCCAGATGTTCTATTAATTTGTTTGTACCTCTTTGTATGTTTTGTATATGGAAGTGTGGTGATGCATCAGACTATTTCATTATGTCTATTATTTTAATAATTAATAGTCTCTCTTAAAACAAATATTTGACTATGCAAATATGAAACGTATGGTGAAACTTTAGTTATTTTTTCTAGGCTTCAGCTGTTGCTAAGCACTTTGTTGCCCTTTCAACCAACGGTCCTAAGGTGAAGGAATTTGGAATCGATGAGGCTAACATGTTTGGCTTTTGGGACTGGGTTGGTGGACGTTACTCCTTGTGGTCTGCCATTGGTATGTCCATAGCTCTACACATTGGCTATGACAATTTCGAAAAGCTGCTTTCAGGAGCTCATTTTATGGACAATCACTTTAAGACTGCTCCCCTAGAAAAAAATGTAAGTACAGTATATTTGTGTGTTTTTACAAATAAGAAAACAGATTTTACAAGTCCTACAAGATGACAAGTCCTAACAAATTAAAATTATATTATAATTAACCTTGCAGTGTTGGTTTCTTGGCAAACTATGAATAACTAACAAAGAAGTTTCGGTAATTATTTATTTGTAATAATAACTTGAAATAATTTGTTGTAATTAATGTTGTTTATTATGCACCCCAGTTAAACAGTTGGAAAAAAGTCCTGGATCTCCGATGTCGTGCACCCATGTACATGTAACTTTAAGATTGTCTTCCAGGCCTGATATCTGGAACCACATCAATTAGCAATCGTGTAGATGAAATGGTTTTATTAAAATGTATGTTGGTGCATCATAACACTTTAATTGTTAAGGCAAGTTAGTTCTCGTGCTCACAGCTCCAGGTTAATGCTCATAATGTGTGGTTTATTTAATAGGCTTCCTTTAAGATTTTGTTTAGTGGTTTACACAAGAAGCATACAAGATTTCTTTTTTTTTTTTTTTAGATTACTGTATCTAAAAGCTCAGTGTTTTTATGTATTTAGTACTGTATATCAATTCCCTCAATAAGTAACTAGATTGGGATTTATAATTTTGTAAATTCAGGTTATTGCTGGCAAACATTTATTACAGATTGTAGCAAGTGTGTTGTTGAATTTTTGTCTTGTATACTGTATTTGCTTTTACTTTTCCAGATTCCTGTAATCCTTGCAATGCTTGGGGTTTGGTATCATAACTTTTATGGAGCAGAGACGCATGCTCTTTTGCCATATGATCAGTACCTCCATCGATTTGCTGCTTATTTTCAACAAGGCGACATGGAGTCTAATGGAAAGTAAGGATTTCAAAAAGTATCATTCATATTATACCACTTGTTGAAAATACAACATGATCTATAAGTCTGTATTTACAGTATAGCATAAAGTAGCATTTCTGGAGGAAGCCCTCCCGGTGGCTACCTGAAACTGTTGCCAAGATGCCTCCATACTATAAGGTCACATAAGTTGCGGTAGTTCTGGTTGGCCTACCGGAGACAGGAGACAGAACCTGTCCTTCCCCATTCAACACCACCACCTCACAAGGAGGTGGTGTTGGATGGGGAAGGACAGGTGGACAAGCACAAGGAGTGAGTGACAATCTTCCACCCTACTGGGAAAAGCCTCCAGAAAGCAGGGAAGCTTTACAGACAACTGAAGGGTTCACAGAAAAACAAGGCCTCAGAACTGCCAAACACCTCTGCAAACTATTCACACAGAACAAGGGATTCATTCAATCAGCTTGAATCTGGTTGTACCAATTAACACTCCCAGTTGACTCCATTTTAGTTCTGTTACTTTTGCTGCACTGTGAAGTGCTGCTTGTAGTGTTCCAGTCTCGGTTTAGAAGCAGAGGGGCTTGCCCACGATCAAAGTGCCAGCCATCCTTGGACTGTTGTCCTAAGGGGGTCATTTGCTTTGTGTATTCTTTTTGTAATTTAGTTCTGTCTTTGCATGTGTGTGTGTGTTGGTCCCACTTGTGTGGGCTTGGCTCTTGTTGCATTTTGGGCTGCATGTGCTTAGGGTTTTCTTTCCTGTGTGCCTACAAAAGCTACCCTTGCATTGTCAGTTACCTTCTCTGGTGTTTTCAGGAGTTCGCACCCGAGAGGCCTGATCATTGGGGTGGAGAGCCTCACCTTCGACGGTTGTGCATGGGTGCATGGAAGGTCATGCATTTGTGTATACAACATAATGCAGTTTCCATCATATCCTGGTGGTTTTGACCGTGGATGGTGACTTCCTCCGAAGAGCGGCACTAATGCCCAAGATGCTGCGTGGTTACCCGCCTTTAGGCCCTGGGAATCTCCTGCAGGTTTCTGTTGTGGTCTGTATGGATGGACCTGTCGAGCCTGCCCTTACTGAGCGAGAGTTTGAGGGATGTTTGTTTGCTACCAGACATTGATTAGTCTCTGTCCCACACGCTGCCTGTTGGGTCGGTGACACCTACGACCCTGAGTTGTGCGAGGTGTGTTCCCACTGGGTCTCTGCAGTAATTGATTTTGTCTGTCATTTGGAAGCATTTCGGGCAGTGGCCACTTTGCGAGCTAGGTTTGTTTGAGTTAAGCATTCGTGGCAGATTGATTAGCTGGATGCCCTGAAGTCCAAGTCTATTCCTTTCCCTGCAGATGTGGTTTCCCATGCTTCTGGTTTTTCCCCCCTCCCACTGGTTCCAGTTCTGAAATGCCTGAGAGTTTTGGAATAAGGTCAGGATTTTGCTCGGCGTTTAACTCTGCCTTCTCTGGGGGTGGTCCCATCCATGTCAGCTGCAAAGGCAGTCGAGTCATCCAGTCCTTAGGAGGACACCTTCCTATATCTGGTGTTGGGCAGGAACTTCGACACTGCATCAGAGCCTTCATGGCAGGCTTGATGGGTTGAGAAGCACAAGGAGTGCCCTTTGTGGATCTTGGTCTCCTCCACAGAGGGTCTTTTCTTGCAGGGTGATAATTTTTCATATCCTCCCTCCATGTATGAATTGGATTGCTTGGCTGCTTTTCCTTGTGTTCAGTTCCAAATCCAATTTGGTGCCTCAAAATTTTCACGTATTGATTGGCATCTTATGCCGAATACTGTCACCACCTATGTAACATTGGCAGTCACCNCAGATGGAGTTTCACCATGGTTCTGAGAGTGTGCACCTGAGCTCAGCATTCCACTTCAGCTGATTTTTCAGGCATCCCTGTTTACAGGAGTTGTAGCTGATGTGTGGAAAAAGGCTAACATAGTTCCAATCTACAAAAGTGGAAGCAGGAAGCCCCTTAATTATAGACCTGTATCATTGACAAGTGTAATAGTCAAAATATTGAAAAATAATTAAAACTAAATGGGTAGAACACCTGGAGAGAATGATATAATATCAGACCGACAGTATGGTTTTCGATCTGTAAGATCCTGTGTAACGAACTTACTCAGTTTTTATGATCGAGCAACAGAGATTTTACAGGAAAGAGATGGTTGGGTTGACTGCATCTATCTGGACCTAAAAAAGGCTTTCGACAGAGTTCCCCATAAGAGGTTGTTCTGGAAACTGGAACATATTGGAGGGGTGACGGGTAAGCTACTAACATGGATGAAAAATTTCCTGACAGAAAAATGAGGGCCGTAATCAGAGGCAAGGTATCGGATGGAGGAATGTCACAGTGGAGTACCACAGGGTTCAGTTCTTGCACCGGTAATGTTCATTGTCTACATAAATGATCTACCAGGGATACAGAATTACATGACATGTTTGCTGATGATGCTAAGTTAATAGGGAAGATAAGAAACCTAGATGATTGTCATGCCCTTCAAGAAGACCTGGACAAAATAAGTATTGGAGCAACACTTGGCAATGGAATTTAATATGAATAAATGCCATGTTATGGAATGTGGAATTGGTGAACATAGACCCCACACAACCTATAAATTATGTGAGAAATCTTTAAAGAATTCTGATAAAGAAAGGGATCTAGGGGTGGTTTTTAGATAGAAAACTGTCACCTGAGGACCACATCAAGAACATTGTGCGAGGAGCCTAGCTACACTTTCTAACCTAAGAATTGCTTTTAAATACATGGATGGGAAAATACTAAAGAAATTGTTCACGACTTTATTAGACCAAAGCTGGAATATGCAGCGGTTGTATGGTGCCCTTATCTTAAGAAGCACATCAACAAACTGGAAAAGGTGCAACGACATGCCACTAAGTGGCTCCAGAAATGAAGGACAAGAGCTATGAGAGAGGTTAGAGGCATTAATATGCCAAAACTAGAAGATAGAAGAAAAAGAGGCGATATGATCACTACGTACAAAATAGTAACAGGAATTGATAAATCGACAGGGAAGATTTCCTGAGACCTGGAACTTCAAGAACAAGAGGTCATAGATTTAAACTAGCTAAACACAGATGCCGAAGAAACGTAAGAAAATTCACCTTCGCAAATAGAGTGTAGACGGTTGGAACAAGTTAAGTGAGAAGGTGGTGGAGGCCAAAACCGTCAGTATTTCAAAGCGTTATATGACAAAGAGTGCTGGGAAGACGGGACCCACGAGCGTAGCTCTCATCCTGTAACTACACTTAGGTAATCACTTAGGTAATTACACACCATGGGGCCAGGAGTGCTTCCCTGGCCCCATGGTGGCCTGCCCAGCCTTAGTATCAGGCGCTGCTTGCTCGGTGTCTGAACCCAAGCTCTTCTGCTTTACTGTCTGCATTTCTGACGTGTGTATCACAATTTGTATAATAATCAGGTGGTTTCTTGGTATCCCACCAGCAGTCTTCGCCTCTGCGACAACATGAAGTCTCTTGGCGGTCTTCTCACCTTTTCTTTCTCTTCGTCGAATTTCGTTGGTGTGGAACTGGTTTTGTCCTTTCTCTAGTGGCTTTTTCTGGATCGGTAACTCATGCCAAATACTGTCGCTTCTTGTGTGGCATTGGCAGTCACTATATCTTGTATTCGTGGTGTATGCCACTACTTCTGTTTTGTAAGCTTTCTCGTGCATACTTTATCTCTGGCTTGCTCATGCGCCGCCTTAGCTGTCTTGGTCATTGGATTGGGTTCTTTTTCTTCCTTCTCCTCGTTTTGTGGTTGCCTGTTTAGTTCAGGATTGTTTTTGGAAGGCGTTTTTGTTAGCCTTGGCCTCTGGGGGTCGGGTTGGGGTTTTTACTCTTCTACGATGCCGTGGATTTTGTTTCTTTGGTCCTGGTGGACATTTTGTTTGCTTGCAGCCGTCTCATTCTTTTCTGTAGAAGAATGAGACGGTGGGGTTCCGAAGGGGTTCGTTGGTTTTTAGATGCTTGGTTGGTTAGGCCGAGGTTGCATCACATGTCTGGTAGCTGCTTTACACCACTATCTGCGGTCCACCGATTTTGTGTCAATGGTCGCGCTCTGGGTTAATCCGATTTCTCCGATTCCCTGTTCCAGGGCTCATGTTTCTCAGGTTGTCCACAATGTCCTTCAGCCTAGCCAGCCTGTGGTCTACCCTCGCGACCAGGATGTTAGGAAAGTTTGTCGCTCTTTGGGCTGTCTTTGGTAATATGTCTTGGGACAATGTTCGGGAGCGTTGGTTTTGGAGATTGAACAGGGTCCTGTGTACTCTCGTGTACCTCTCGGGTCCTCTGTGGCCTTGTGTGGCCTTTGGGTGCCATTCACGGCCATCTGTGTCTTCCTTGCTTTGAGACCTGCAGTGCTTCTGCCTTCCTGGCAAGTCCCTGTTTATCTTTTCTGTGGGTAGTTAGCTTCAGGGAGCCGATGGGACTCCTCCCGGAAAACCAGTTCACAGTTCTAGTGCTTGTTGTGATTAAATCAAAATACAGCTTAGAGCCATGCAATACAAGAATACAATGCCAGCAGACTATGTTGCCTGATGCAAGAAAATGCCCTGAAGAACAAGATGTGAGCCCCATGAACCTATGGGAGTTTTAAATCTTATGCTAAACCTAAAAAAAAAAAAAAAAAACACCTGGTTGTAGTGCACACCATCGGTGAAACCTTTGTTGTATGCAGTTGAAGGTTAAGGGTTAATCACACTTGAATACAACATTATTTTACAAATTATATTGTAAAATAGTAATTAAAACCAAACGTACACAAAACACCCAAAAGGAATCATTGTTGCATCTTTTGGCTTGGCCATGCTCAAATTAGTGTTTTCTTTCATTTTGAAACTTTTAACCTCACCAAATTTGCCAAACACTTGTTTAACAAGGTGGGTGAGCAAAGTCAGCCCGTAAAGTGCACATTGCAACTGGAGATTCACTGAAGCAAGGGTGCATGTACTGTATTTGCATTTTTCTGTAAAGCCATTAATTACATACATGGGCATAATTGGCATTCAAACATTAATGTAAAATTTAAATGATGATATAAATTAACGAGAAAATCAACACACAACGATTGCCATACAGTATTTTGAAGGTTAAAAATAAAAATTGTGGTGTGTTGTATTATTTTAACATATGCATGTTGAGCAAGTTTTGTTTAATTTTTTCAGATCATATCTGGTGAATGGAAGGGTTATACAGGCAAATCCATAACAGACGTAGTAAATATTGGCATTGGAGGCTCAGATCTTGGCCCATTGATGGTAACGGAAGCACTCAAGCCATATGCTATTGGACCCAATGTACACTTTGTTTCGAACATTGATGGTACACACATGGCAAAGACTCTGAAAGTAGGTGGTTTCTTTTAGTTTTTATATTTAATAAAGTTAAACGTGCCCATAAATTTTTTCTCTTAACATACCAATACTGTATTCTTCTAATAACCTTTATTATGACTTTAATTCATAAATTAAGTTTCTTCCAGATACTGAATGCTGAAACAACATATTCATTATTGCTTCCAAGACATTCACAACACAAGAAACAATTACTAATGCAACCTCTGCCAAGAACTGGTTTCTGTCTACTGCTAAAGATGTAAGTACAGTGCAGTATATCTTTTCTGTCTTTTGTATAAATGTAGTAAGATAGAACATAATGAAGTTTGCATGTGGAGTTCATTCCAGAAAATAGTTAGGCAGTGCATCACAGCATAAGAAAATTGTCAAGAGGAATATGTTAAATCAATGGTACTGTATGTGATGAAACTTTACGTGGGATTATGTTGTAGATGCATATTTATAACAAAAACTTTCTAATTGGATTCCAAGGACAATGCCACTGTATAGTAGTGGCCACTAGTATATAGTGAGAACTCCAAATTCGGTATCATATTGTTTCATTATTTTTCATGTAAATCTCAAGATGTGGACAAATCATAGAATTTTATTTTTAACAGGCTGAATGGCTTTCCCAGGGCACCAACTGTTTCATCTAATATAGTGCATTTATGAAAATTGTTAGACATAATCCAACCCATTCTCCTGTTTAGATAGTAGTTTTTGTAACTGTGCACCACAGTACTGTACAAAGATTGCCATTCTAAGCAATTAGATAGTATAACTTTGTGCTATTCACTTTATGGAGTTGGAAAAAACTGAAGCTTAAAAAACTGAATATTCCTAGGCCTAGTGTAGCGCACAAACACTGTATACTAAATTAGGCCTCGGGTATCGTGTATTAGGCGTAGT
Source organism: Procambarus virginalis (assembly GCA_020271785.1). Lineage (NCBI taxonomy): Eukaryota > Metazoa > Arthropoda > Malacostraca > Decapoda > Cambaridae > Procambarus > Procambarus virginalis. The sequence goes on from WNGS01169217.1 coordinate 13,192,223, forward strand.
AAGGTTAGGTTAGTAAAGTTTGTCTTTGCAGCATAAGTAGAAAATAGTTTTCCAGTTTTTCCAACTCGATAGTTTTTCTACTTTCTAATTTTGTTGTATGTCAGTATATACTATGGTCCTCATCGTTAGTATAAGTACTATCAAAACGAGAGGATGGGATGCATAATCGATGTCATATACCTTACAGCGGTTATCGTTATATGACGATTTAAACTATTATTGTCTGGGTTTTAGGTTTATGATGCAAATAAGGATATAATGACCGTGGATGTAATTGAGGTTACCTTGACCCACAAAAAAATCATACTATCATTTCATGGTTGTTACTAGGTGAATACGGTCATTGCCATTGTATGAAATTCCATGATAATTACATGGTATGTATACCGATAATAATCATTAGGTTTTCAAAACTCCACAACTCCGTATGGTTGTAATGAGGTAATGCCAGGTAAACCAATCAATTGAACCATTATCATGTGTTTCGTTTACTAGGAGCCCATCATGATTTATGGCGGCTTATGCCTTTCTTTCAATCTATAATCTGGCCCATATAGTGTCAATTAGGCCATGTCATCGCCCAGAGCCCAACACCGGTGTACCGGTGTATATTATGGTCATATCCTTTATATAGTTGTAATGCAGTATACCGGGTAAATTAATAGTCAATTGAAACATTTTCACATGTTAGTGAATTATGTGATTTACAAAGTTATTCAAAACACACACACTCGTGTCAGTAAAGAGAAACAAGTGATAAACAATTAGAGAAACATCCGAGGAGAACACAAGAGTTCTCTCGTATACCTCAGTAAAGCAAAGTTGGGCATCGTGTGTTGACAGCCATCAGACCACAGCACAACTTTTCAGAGCACCTCCACCTAGTAAAATGAAAATATTTACTTATTTTCATATATTCTTACATTTTACATACAACTTAATATTTATATAATGAAAAATTATTTTATGAAATTTTATTTTTTGTGCTTAGGCAGGAATGACCATTTTGCCATACCACTCTCTAAGGATTAAGGGAGGTACCATTTATACCCTAATTTTCCTCTCTGCTCTATGGGTGAATTTCACTGCACAAAATTTTAATTTCAATCTAGCTTACTATGGTCAACCATCAAGAGAACATGACTAGAAGGACCAGGACTTGAGGTGCTTCCGGGGCTTAGCGTCCCCGCGGCCCGGTCATCGACCAGGCCTCCTGGTTGCTGGACTGATCAACCAGGCTGTTGGACGCGGCTGCTCGCAGCCTGACGTATGAGTCACAGCCTGGTTGATCAGGTATCCTTTGGAGGTGCTTATCCAGTTCTCTTGAAAACTGTGAGGGGTTTGCCAGTTATGCCCCTTATATGTAGCGGGAGCGTGTTGAACAGTCTCGGGCCCCTGATGTTGATAGAGTTCTCTCTCAGAGTACCAGTTGCACCTCTGTTTTTCAACGGGGGTATTCTGCACTTCCTGCCATGTCTTCTGGTCGCATGTGATGTTATTTCTGTGTGCAGGTTTGGGACCAGCCCCTCTAATATTTTCCATGTGTAAATTATTATGTATCTCTCCCGCCTGCGCTCAAGGGAGTACAGATTTAGGCTCTTTAGTCGGTCCCAATAGTTTAGATGTTTTACCGAGTGGATTCTAGCAGTAAAGGATCTCTGCACTAAAGTAGGTGTGCACCTTAAGTAAATTAGCCTGGATGAGGTAAGGGTACAGGGCTCTAAATTTTATATTTTATGTTGTATTTTATGTTTTATGTTGTATTTTATTTATGTATGTATAGAGGGAATGAAGCAAGCACTATGTAGACCTAACTTTTGAAGAACAAGTAGTTTCTGGGAACATTTTTGTCTTGAAAGCTGGGATTCCTTGCTGCTTTGGTGATTATCCTCAGTGCTGTCACTGTATTACATTCTTCAATAATCTTGCTGCCCTAAGTCTTTAAGCCTTCCAAGACAGTATGAATGCCTCTGGCGCCTTAAAACCAGCTGCTCCGGGTAGATGGGACTCGATAGCCTTGGAAGGCAGTCCATCTAGGGGAAGGAAAACCCCGATTTTAAACCTCTGCTGCCTTGCGGCCATACCCCTTTTCTGGGAAAGGCTTCAGGAGTCAACCTCGAGGAAAAATCCGGAGTTGGAGCCCCTAAGGCAGTTCGTTGTTGACGTCGACCTCGTTCTGGCAGCTCCTGCGACGTTGCTGGAACCATGTGTATTGGCATTTGCCTTTCTATTGGATAATTTCAGCAACGTGGAGAGGGGGGATTTGCTGCATGGGTAACAGCTCCTCCTCCATATCTACCTACCCAGGCTTTGCGCCCTGGAGAGGACACTCCAGCTTCGCCTCACAGCGTCGAACCAACACGGGAAGTGACAGTCTACCGGTTTTAAGTCTTCTGCTTGATTGGCGAAGAGTGTGACGCCAGGGGTTGCTTCTGACGGTGGGAGGGGTCATCGTGCCCCACTGGGCAGCTACCGCCCGCCTCAAGCTGGGCAAACCCCAGCCAATAAGGTGTTGCCTCGCCACGGTCCGTTAACCTCACTGGGTGCGTGGGGTTTAGGGTGAAAACCGACAAGCGGCCCGACAACTTTGCACCAAGCAATATCATACCCAAAAAGAAAATATCAACTGCCCTAAAGCTGGGCACATGGAACGTCAGGACACTGACACCAGGTTTCTCTGACGACCTGCAAGAAATCAATGACGCCCGAAAAACAGCAATCATTGATAGGGAGCTGAGCAAACTGCAGATGGATATTGTTGCTCTCCAAGAGACCAGGCTCCCTGGATCAGGATCTGTGAGAGAGAGGACCTTCTCTTTCTTCTGGCAAGGAAAACCACCTGATGAGACCAGAGAACATGGTGTGGGATTTGCCGTCAGGAATACACTGTTGGGATACATTATGCCACCGATGGGGGAAACCGAACGAATTCTGTCTCTGCAACTGCACTCCCAAACAGGACCAGTCAATGTAATTAGTGCATATGCACCAACCCTGACTTCTCCAGCAGAGGCAAAGGAAAAATTCTACGATGACCTCAACAGAGTCATAGCAAAAATCCCTGTAAAGGAGCCACTGTTTATCCTCGGCGACTTCAACGCCAGAGTGGGTGCCGAGCACAACATTTGGCCCACTTGTCTGGGTAAATTCGGCATAGGGAGGATGAATGAGAACGGGCAACGTTTGCTAGAACTCTGCTGCCTTCATGGTCTCTGTGTCACCAACACGTTCTTTGGCACAAAGCCTCAACACCGAGTATCTTGGAGACACCCCAGATCCAAGCACTGGCACCAGCTTGACCTGATTCTTACCAGGCGTGCAAGTTTACCCAGTGTCAAGATTACGCGTAGCTACCAGAGTGCTGTCTGTGACACCGACCACTCCCTGGTCTGTAGCAGGGTCAAGATGCAACCAAAGAAGATTCATCACTCAAAAAAGACGGGCAGACCTCGCATCGACACCACTAAGACCCGAAACCAGGACAAGGTGAAAGATTTTGCACGAGTGCTCGAGGAAGCTCTCCCTGGCCCAGCCGGGGTCACTGCCTGTAAAAGATGGGAACACTTCAGAGACGCTGTGTTCAACGCTGCCATTTCCACCTTTGGCAAGAAGACCAGCAGGTCGGCTGACTGGTTCGAGGCTCACTCGGAAGAGATGACACCTGTCATTGAAGAGAAGAGAAACGCCTTGGCAGCCTACAAAGCCTGCCCAAGTCAGCGCAACTTACAGATCCTTCGGGCCATCCGCTGCAAAGTACAGCAGAGCGCCAGGCGATGTGCCAACAACTATTGGCTCCAGCTCTGCTCCCAGATACAGACTGCAGCGGATACAGGCAATGTAAGGGGAATGTATGACGGCATCAAGCAGGCCCTCGGCCCAATCCAGAGGAAGACCGCTCCTCTGAAATCTGCCACTGGCGAGGTGATTCAGGACCAGACACTGCAGCTGAAGCGCTGGGTCGAGCACTACTCTGAGCTATACGCCAGGGACAATGTGGTCACCGAAGACGCCCTGAGCGCCATTGAGTGTCTGCCTGTGCTAATGGAGCTCGACAGCGAACCGACCCTCGAAGAACTCAGTGATGCCCTAGACTCCCTTGCTCCTGGTAAAGCTCCTGGCAAAGATGGCATTCCTGCTGAGACCTTGAAGTGCTGCAGAGGTAGCCTGCTCATGGAGCTGCATGAAATTCTGTCTCTGCTGGGAAGAAGGAGAGGTGCCACAGGACATGAGGGATGCCAACATCGTCACGCTGTATAAGAATAAAGGTGACAGGGGCGACTGCAACAACTACCGTGGAATCTCCCTCCTCAGTACAGTACAACCTCGATTCAACATACTATATGGGACCAACCCCAGTTCGTTGGAGCGTTGGATTCGTTGCAAGAGGTGACCTTCAGGAGGCGTTTGTGTCAGTCTTTTTTTTTTCTTGTACACAATAAAAATGCATTATCATATTACATACTCTACCTATATATTACTTCTCTACTAAGAAATACTGTAATTCATAAATTTACCTTATTTTTGAAGTTATATCCATCTTGAAGTTTTGTGAAGTTGTGAATGCTCTACAGTAAATACGTACTGCAGTGCATTATGCCGTTAGCACTGTGTTGATTAAAAGTAGTTCTGCTGTATGTTGAGTACTACAATACAGTTTATGAAAACTATTGTACACAAAAATTACTGCAACTTTAATTTTAACACTGAGTACACACTTAAATTTAACACTTGTTCTAACTGTTCATGTTGCACACGATGTTTTTAGATGTTTGCATCAGCTTTGCTGGTGCTCGCTGGTGCTGGCTGCTGTTGTACCAGTGCTGGGTACAACTGTGCTTGTGCTGGGTACGGCTGTTGTACCAGTGCTGGGTACAACTGTGCTCGTGCTGGGTATGGCTGTTCTCGTGCTGGGTACGGCTGTTCTCTTGCTGGGTACGGCTGTTCTCGTGCTTGGTACAGCTGTTATCGTGCTGGGTACGGCTGTTCTCGTGCTGGGTACGGCTGTTCTCGTGCTGGGTACGGCTGTTCTCGTGCTGGGTACAGCTGTTCTCGTGCTGGTTGATTTTCTGCTACTAGTTGTTGCAAAATATTGCTTCGTTTTTGGCATTAATAAGGCACTATTAGTAAGCCCCTGAGACATTTTGTTTTATAACCAAAGAGCTGTAGTAAAAAAATGGTCAATTCCACAATTATTCTTCCACCGGCCGATAAATACTGTACGTCAATCGCAGACAAAGCTAAGGGCACTGGGTGCATACTGTACGAACGCAGACTAAGTCTATACGCACACCCTTCAGTTGGCTGGTGTTTAAGCCTGATCCAGTAACATAAATTTCTCTTAAATATTCAATTTACATCAAATTATATATTTTTGTGTTATGTATTTAGTTTAGCAACATTATTACGATAATAAGAGCTATAAAAAATACTTATTTTGAAACTGATTTATTTATTTCATTATTTCGAAGCCATAGGTCACTGAACTGTGGCGACGAAATCGAACAAAACACCGCCTGGTGTTGTGTTCGATTTCCAGTAGCATATGTTTCTCTCAATTTCTCTCAAATATTCAATTTACATCAAATTATATATTTTTGGGTTACATATTTAGTTTAGCAACATTATTACGGTAATAAGAGCTATAAAAAATACTTTGGAACTAATTTATTAATTTTATTATTTCGAAGCCGTAGATCGCTGAACTGTGGCGACGAAATCGAACACAACACAACAAGCATGGTGTATGGACAGGGATTAGACACGTCCACTCGTGCTGGAGTTGTGCTGCAAATAACGTGAACAATTTCTCAAATAGGAGATATCTACCTTATTACAGCATATTTTTGGTCTTATTTAGTTTAGTTTAATTAGGATAATAGAGAGTTATTAAAACACCAGTTTTAGAAATGATTTATTAATGTGAAACGTTCAAAGTCATGGGTCACTGAACTATGACAACACAGACGAAAGTGAGTGAAACCTCACTGTAAAGTGAAGTTTACTGTACAGTATTCCCTTATCTGTCTACCCTCACTCGTCTTGTTTCATCACAGAAAATGTATAAGAAGATTTCAACATATTAGCTAGCTATTCACGCTTCAGCCTTTAAATTAATTTACAATGATACGTGTGCCACAAATCGGTGAACGAAAATCATTGAAACTCAGTCGTTCACTTCTGTGGACCACTCTGGCTGGTGTTTGGTTAATATGCGTCACTTCTTGTGGACCATTCTGGCTGGTGTTTGGTTCATATGATTCACTTGTTGTGTGGTCCACTTGTGTGGTCCACTTGTGTGGTCCATTTGTGTGATCCATTTGTGTGATCTAACTTGTCATATGAAGGAATTATTAATTGTAATCTGTGATGGGATGGTAAAGTTTTCTACCACTGTGAACTCTGTCCCAACATCGTAAGATTGTGGACCACTTGTGGACCACATGTGCGGTCCACTTGTGTGGTCCACTTGTGTGATCGAACTTGTCATATGAAGGAATTAATAATTGTAATCTGTGATAGAATGTGAAACTTTTCCACCAGTCTGTGAACTCTGTCTCGACGTCGTAAGCAAATCCGAACATCCCCCGCTTCGGCGAACCATTGTTCGTCGAACAGGGTGAGTAAATCCGGCCTGAAAAGTGTGCGAACTAGCCGGAGATTCGTTGAATCGGGGTACGTTGAATCGAGGTTGTACTGTACTGTCGGAAAGCTGTTTGCTCGAGTCGCATTGAAGAGGCTCCAAGTACTTGCAGAGAGAGTCTATCCAGAATCACAATGCGGATTCAGAGCTGACAGGTCCACAATCGACATGGTCTTTTCCCTCAGACAACTGCAGGGAACAGAAGCAGCCACTCTTCATAGCCTTCATAGATCTGACGAAGGCCTTCGACCTCGTCAGCAGGGATGGCCTGTTCAAGATCCTCCCCAAGATCGGATGCCCACCCAGGCTCCTCAGCATCATCAGATCTTTCCATGAGAACATGAGGGGCACCGTGGTCTTTGATGGACTAACATCAGACGCCTTTGACATCCGAAGTGAAGTAAAGCAGGGCTGCGTACTGGCTCCAACCCTATTCGGGATTTTTTCGCAGTTATGCTGCGGCACGCCTTCGGATCTGTCACGGAAGGCATTTACCTCCGGACCAGGTCGGATGGAAAGCTCTTTAACCTCGCCAGGCTGAGAGCCAAGACGAAGGTTCGGCTGAGGTGTCTGCGCGACTTCCTTTTCGCCGACGACGCAGCAGTCACTGCCCACTCAGCCGAAGACCTCCAACGGCTCATGACCCGCTTCAGCGAGGCCTCTCAGGCTTTCAGACTCACCATCAGCCTGAAGAAAACACAAGTCATGGGACAAGGAGTGGACTCCCCACCTGACATCGGCATCTCCGATTCCAAACTGGAAGTCGTTCACGACTTCGTGTACCTGGGCTCCACAATCTCTGACTCCCTCTCTCTTGATACGGAGCTAAACAAACGCATCGGTAAGGCATCTACTACCATGTCGAGACTGACAAAGAGAGTGTGGGCCAACAATAGGCTGACTGAGTATACTAAGATTCAGGTTTACAGAGCCTGTGTCCTGAGCACTCTCCTTTATGGCAGTGAGTCTTGGACACTCCGCGCCCGTCAGGAAAGACAGCTGAATGCCTTCCACATGCGCTGCCTTCGACACATCTTGGACATCACCTGGCAGGACAAGGTGACAAACAACAACGTCTTGGGGAGAGCAAGAATCACCAGCATGTACACAATGCTGAAACAGAGACGAATGCGCTGGCTCGGGCACGTTGTGCGAATGGGCGACGGCAGGATCCCCAAGGATCTCCTGTATGGAGAGTTGATGCAGGGAAAGCATCCAACAGGCAAGCCCCAGCTACGGTACAAAGACGTATGCAAGAGGGACCTGAAAGCCATGGACGTCGATCTTGCTATATGGAAGACACTGGCTGCAGACCGTTCAGCCTGGAGGCAGTCTGTTCAAAGAGGTCTCTCCAAGTTCGAGGAGTCACTTGCCAAGGAATCGAAGGCAAAGAGACAGAGAAGGAAAGCCAATAGCCGGGAAGACAGACCAGAATCGGACTTCGTTTGTGCTCGGTGTGGGATGGACTGCCACTCTCGGATTGGCCTCATCAGTCACACCAGACGCTGCACCAGGATTGACAACCAAGGCGCAACTCCATAGTCTCCCGAGACTGAAGGATGCCTACTACTATTAAGGAAGTATTTGCATTTGATGGAGAGTCAGAGTTGTCAGCTCTGACAATGTCCAATTGATTTATTGACCAATGAAACAGCATCTTTCTACCCCTATTTGGCAAAAATACATATACATTGCCAAACGGGAACAATATTTATGCATTAACTACGTAATATAAAAGTGCTCCACGGCAAGCAGCATGGTGGAGCACCTTCAACTTGCATGTAGCGAAGGCGGGCTCAGCAGGTCGGTCTATGATGAGCCATCCTGCAACTCACAGGGAAATTACCAGGTTTGAGGGTGGCTAACCATGCGGCACACCCCAGGCACTAGGAACGTTTACTGGAAGAACAAGCCCCGAATGCAGCCTGCAGGATATACTTAGCTACAAAAGGGTACACCCAGCATGCAGTATAAACTAGTGCATGAACCCTAATGCATCTCATAAAACAGAAAAAGAATGCACACAACCACAAGGTTGTGAAGAAGAGGAGGCCAACACTATTGTACTGACCCCCAGGGCAAGGCTTTCCAACCTGGTAGCCTTGCCTCTCGGGATGAACGCCCAAGCACCAGAGAAGGCAACTCTGGTTATACAGGTGCAATGTTGAAGGAACACTTAAGGAATGGTGGACCTAGGCCCATGTGTCTTGAAAACATTTTCTTAGAGCAAAATACCAAAAACTAAGGATGATATGCTAGCAAAAAGCCCCCCCCCCACAGAACATTGTTCTTAAGAGGAACTGAATGACACCACAAACACCAAAAACAAGCTTGGCAGGCAGGTATATAGCCAAACCACACAAGAGAGCTGTGGTGAGCATGCTAATTCCATCAGAAGTAAATTGAACAAGGTCACCAGACATGGGAGATGCTTTCGAGCAAACACTAAACACAGTTTAGGGAGAAACTCGGCTGAGGAGGGTGTATTCAATACACCACAAGGCGATCGTGTAATTACCCACGTGTAGTTACAGGATGAGAACAATGCTCATCTTCCCAATACTGTACTGTCATATAAGGTTTTGAAACTACTAATGTTTTGGCATCCACCGTCTTATATAAACTTGTTCCAACCATCTACCACTGTTTTCAAAAGAAATTTCCAGTGTTTGTTGGCACCTTTCTTTCCTTTGTTTGAATTTGTGTACTTGAAGGGCAGGTTTCAATAATTCTTGTCAATTTTGTTGAGTCCTGTTACTATTTTGTACATAGTGATCATATTGCCTCTTTCTTTTATCTTGAAACTTTAGCATACTTAATGTGCTAGTCTCTTGTAGCATGTGAATATTTCATAGCATGCCTTTCCACCTTCATGCTCGTCTCTGCCACGGGTTTCTGCTCCTTTGGTCCTGGTGGTCAGTTTGTTCAGTTGCAGCTGTCTCCTTTTCTGGTGATGATCGAGATGGCGGCTTTCCGGAGGGGCCCTTGAGTCATTGATACTTGGTTGGTCAGGCCGGGGATGCATTATGTGGTGTCCGGTTGCGGCTCTTCGGGTGCTAACCGAAAGGTAGGAAATGCCTACCTTTCTGGGTGCTAACTCCAGTTGATGGCAGACAGGAATGCCCACAAGTACAAAGGGATTTTCTTAGGCCATTGCTCCCTGTGCCTCTCTGAGGGGGTTAAGTTCTGGCTTGTGGTCCCTGATAAGCTGAATTCCGACTGATGCCTCAGACTAATATATCGCCTATAAGTCCAATAGCTCGGGGGAGCCTCCGGGGGCTCACCCAGAAAATGGCGTTTCATTACATTCAACGCTGTTTTTTTTTTAGGTCCAAATAAACAGTCAACTCGACCATCTCTTTCCTTTAGTATCTTTGTGGCTCTTATCATATAACTAAGTAGATGTGTTACACAGGATCTTTTGAGTTCAAAATCCATACCGATATATCATTTCTCTCCAGATGTTCTATTAATTTGTTTGTACCTCTTTGTATGTTTTGTATATGGAAGTGTGGTGATGCATCAGACTATTTCATTATGTCTATTATTTTAATAATTAATAGTCTCTCTCTTAAAACAAATATTTGACTATGCAAATATGAAACGTATGGTGAAACTTTAGTTATTTTTTCTAGGCTTCAGCTGTTGCTAAGCACTTTGTTGCCCTTTCAACCAACGGTCCTAAGGTGAAGGAATTTGGAATCGATGAGGCTAACATGTTTGGCTTTTGGGACTGGGTTGGTGGACGTTACTCCTTGTGGTCTGCCATTGGTATGTCCATAGCTCTACACATTGGCTATGACAATTTCGAAAAGCTGCTTTCAGGAGCTCATTTTATGGACAATCACTTTAAGACTGCTCCCCTAGAAAAAAATGTAAGTACAGTATATTTGTGTGTTTTTACAAATAAGAAAACAGATTTTACAAGTCCTACAAGATGACAAGTCCTAACAAATTAAAATTATATTATAATTAACCTTGCAGTGTTGGTTTCTTGGCAAACTATGAATAACTAACAAAGAAGTTTCGGTTATTATTTATTTGTAATAATAACTTGAAATAATTTGTTGTAATTAATGTTGTTTATTATGCACCCCAGTTAAACAGTTGGAAAAAAGTCCTGGATCTCCGATGTCGTGCACCCATGTACATGTAACTTTAAGATTGTCTTCCAGGCCTGATATCTGGAACCACATCAATTAGCAATCGTGTAGATGAAATGGTTTTATTAAAATGTATGTTGGTGCATCATAACACTTTAATTGTTAAGGCAAGTTAGTTCTCGTGCTCACAGCTCCAGGTTAATGCTCATAATGTGTGGTTTATTTAATAGGCTTCCTTTAAGATTTGTTTAGTGGTTACACAAGAAGCATACAAGATTTCTTTTTTTTTTTAGATTACTGTATCTAAAAGCTCAGTGTTTTTATGTATTTAGTACTGTATATCAATTCCCTCAATAAGTAACTAGATTGGGATTTATAATTTTGTAAATTCAGGTTATTGCTGGCAAACATTTATTACAGATTGTAGCAAGTGTGTTTGAATTTTTGTCTTGTATACTGTATTTGCTTTTACTTTTCCAGATTCCTGTAATCCTTGCAATGCTTGGGGTTTGGTATCATAACTTTTATGGAGCAGAGACGCATGCTCTTTTGCCATATGATCAGTACCTCCATCGATTTGCTGCTTATTTTCAACAAGGCGACATGGAGTCTAATGGAAAGTAAGGATTTCAAAAAGTATCATTCATTATACCACTTGTTGAAAATACAACATGATCTATAAGTCTGTATTTACAGTATAGCATAAAGTAGCATTTCTGGAGGAAGCCCTCCCGGTGGCTACCTGAAACTGTTGCCAAGATGCCTCCATACTATAAGGTCACATAAGTTGCGGTAGTTCTGGTTGGCCTACCGGAGACAGGAGACAGAACCTGTCCTTCCCCATTCAACACCACCACCTCACAAGGAGGTGGTGTTGGATGGGGAAGGACAGGTGGACAAGCACAAGGAGTGAGTGACAATCTTCCACCCTACTGGGAAAAGCCTCCAGAAAGCAGGGAAGCTTTACAGACAACTGAAGGGTTCACAGAAAAACAAGGCTCAGAACTGCCAAACACCTCTGCAAACTATTCACACAGAACAAGGGATTCATTCAATCAGCTTGAATCTGGTTGTACCAATTAACACTACCAGTTGACTCCATTTTAGTTCTGTTACTTTTGCTGCACTGTGAAGTGCTGCTTGTAGTGTTCCAGTCTCGGTTTAGAAGCAGAGGGGCTTGCCCACGATCAAAGTGCCAGCCATCCTTGGACTGTTGTCCTAAGGGGGTCATTTGCTTTGTGTATTCTTTTTGTAATTTAGTTCTGTCTTTGCATGTGTGTGTGTGTTGGTCCACTTGTGTGGGCTTGGCTCTTGTTGCATTTTGGGCTGCATGTGCCTTAGGGTTTTCTTTCCTGTGTGCCTACAAAAGCTACCCTTGCATTGTCAGTTACCTTCTCTGGTGTTTCAGGAGTTCGCACCGAGAGGCCTGATCATTGGGTGGAGAGCCTCACCTTCGACGGTTGTGCATGGGTGCATGGAAGGTCATGCATTTGTGTATACACATAATGCAGTTTCCATCATATCCTGGTGGTTTTGACCGTGGATGGTGACTTCCTCCGAAGAGCGGCACTAATGCCCAAGATGCTGCGTGGTTACCCGCCTTTAGGCCCTGGGAATCTCTGCAGGTTTCTGTTGTGGTCTGTATGGATGGACCTGTCGAGCCTGCCCTTACTGAGCGAGAGTTTGAGGGATGTTTGTTTGCTACCAACATTGATTAGTCTCTGCCCACACGCTGCCTGTTGGGTCGGTGACACCTACGACCCGAGTTGTGCGAGGTGTGTTCCCACTGGGTCTCTGCAGTAATTGATTTTTGTCTGTCATTTGGAAGCATTTCGGGCAGTGGCCACTTTGCGATTAGGTTTGTTTGAGTTAAGCATTCGTGGCAGATTGATTAGCTGGATGCCCTGAAGTCCAAGTCTATTCCTTCCCTGCAGATGTGGTTTCCCATGCTTCTGGGTTTTCCCCCCCTCCCACTGGTTCCAGTTTTGAAATGCCTGAGAGTTTGGGAATAAGGTCAGGATTTTGCTCGGCGTTTAACTCTGCTTCTCTGGGGGGGGTCCCATCCATGTCAGCTGCAAAGGCAGTGAGTCATCCAGTCCTTAGGAGGACACCTTCCTAATCTGGTGTTGGGCAGGAACTTCGACACTGCATCAGAGCCTTCAGGCAGGCTTGATGGGTGAGAAGCACAAGGAGTGCCCTTGTGGATCTTGGTCTCCTCCACAGAGGGTCTTTTCTTGCAGGGTGAATTTTTCATATCCTCCCTCCATGTATGAATTGGATTGCTTGCTGCTTTTCCTTGTGTTCAGTTCCGGATCCCAATTTGGTGCCTCAAAATTTTCACGTATTGATTGGC
>WNGS01169217.1:13216257-13247245 GCA_020271785.1 Procambarus virginalis
AGTAGCAGTTCCTTGCTGTAGTTTACTTGGAAATGTAAATGTAAATGCATAATTTATTAGTAACAGAGATAAACTGTTCAGTCTAGCAAAATTACTGGTATTAGTGTTATTACTGGTTAGTGTTGTAGCCCTGCTGCCATTGTAAGCTTTGGTGTGTGTGTGTGTGCATGCGTGATAAGGTGGCACTGGTAAATTTTCTAGAACAAAAATGTACTGTATTATTGCTGGTTAGCACTGCACCAGGTTTGTACACGTGTACACATCCAGTAAATGTTTTTACCAAGTGTATTGATTTTAATTTGTATAGATTGCTAATGCTACAGCTTTAATATGGAGGGACATATGGGAGAACTGTTTTTTTTTATATATAGGATCTCAAATAATTTAGCATTTACATTATTTGAATTTATTTAAATAAATAAAATTTTAATTTTATTCTTTTTGATAACTCCTTTTTTGTATTTCTTACCACAGAAAGTTAATTTAATCTTGTGAAAGTTCTCGCAATACAGATTGTACTGGAAATCTGCAGCCAAGTAACCTCCATCTGAACTCTATTTATAACTAGCAGGTGTAATTTACACCAAACATTCTATTATGGTTACTGCAAAGAAATATAATGCACTTTTGTGCATTCTACTATATTAAAAATCAGTTGGAAAAATATACTAACTTATTTAATGTGCAGCAGTCATCAAAGGAGTCAGTCTGCCTGTGCAAATATTAAATGTGTTAAATGTAATGAAACGCCTCTTTCTGGTAGTCCCAGTGGCTCCCTGAAGCTATCTTTCCAAGATGGCTTTCTACTACTGACTCACTAAGTTACAAAGTTCTGTTTGGCCTACCAGAACAGGAGCTGGAACCTGTCCCCCCTCATAGTGCAAAGAGCAGGGGATGGTTATGATCACCCACACTGAGAAAGCATCCAGAAAGTGAAACAATATAGACAACTGCAATGTTCACAGAAAACAAAGCACCAAAATTGCAAACAATTCATTCCTTGAAGTTTTGCTTGAATCCCCTAATGTCTATTTGATCTCGTTTAGTTCCCCCCCCCCACATTATGGCCAAAATGCTCTGCATACTAGTGGATTCAGGCATTGTTCTTGCCTTAACTATGAATCTTCAATCTTTTTGTATCCTATGTATGTACTTTTGCTAAATTACAATAATTATTATTAACATACACAAATCACACTGATATGTTAATGAGAAAATTTGCACAGGCTGTGAGGTGGCGCGAATCTATGACCAAGACATTGCCAGCCGCATACTCTACTACTGGACCACCGAAAACTTGAAAGTCATACAAGTAGATTGCTACTGAAATCACAGGAAGTCTGGAGGCCCCTGCTGAAATAAAGTTTTAAGTATGGACCCCCCCCCCCCAAACACTTGGGTATAGGCAACATAGTTAATCAACCGTGCTCTCCAACTTAAGATACACAGTATCTTAAGTTGGAGCATACGGTGGATAAACTGTTGCCTATACCCAAGTGCTGGGAGGGGGGGGTTACACATAATCCCTTAGGGGGAATTGAGGATGTATTCATATGGAATGCAAGCAATAGAAGCTCTGCCAATGCCAAGCAATAAGAGGTGACAGTATTATTAGATATTAAATGCTGATCCACAAACAGGATTGACAGAACAGGCAATGAAGTATGACGGAGATAAAAAGAAGTAAACAGAGCATCAAGAACTTTGTCATTGAGACAAAAGACACAGGCGAGACCAACAGTTCAGCATCTTGTGCACCATCATGCTTTTACCTCATCAGAAACTCCAGACACATAAATTGGTGAAGGTCAAACCAGCAAGGTAAGTCACCAGGCCGATATGCTGAAAGAGGCGGAGCTATGGAAAAACTCCCTGGTTAAGACACAGCCAGAAAAGCTGGAAATCAAGGCTGAGCTGGCTATTCTGGACAAAACAGGTGCAACAACTGAACTGGGGGAAGAGATAAAGGAACCCCAACCTTGACCATTCCAGCCAATAGGCATCCACTATGACAGCCTTGTGATCTGGCAACAGCTATGTAGGATGTTGCCACTTCCAAGCCAACATGTTGAGGTCCACCTCTGAGTAACTGAATGTCTCAAAGCCAGTGGAAGGATGCAACGTCAGCAGTCCACTCAGGAAGTGGGATGGAAGCCTCCACGAGAACATTGGACATTCCCTACACATGAACTGTGCAGAGAACCACACCCTGATAAGCCATAAGCAGAGTTACACAAAGCATCTAGCTCTGAAGGGGGAAGGACCAGAGTAACACTCAGTTCAGGAAATGAACCACCAGGGAACAGAAAGAACTAAACCAGAGGATGGAGTCAGTGGTAAATAAACTTCCGAAGGGCATGCCACACAGCCACAAACTCAACATACCATGCTGTGCACTCATTGGAGTGGACCCCTATGATTGACCCTTGGGGAACCTGGGGGAGCTTTAGTCATGAAGCCCCAACCCAGTGCCAAGGCATCGGAACACATCAAGCAAAGTGCGAGCATCACACCACTTACCTGAATTCGAGGAAGCTGACTCCAGTGACATTACTGCCAGTGATGCAAGACAAATTAAAAGGAGTGCAGTGTAAATATCTAGAGTTCTTGTTATTGGAGTGATTTGTTAACTGTAAGGGACTGCAATTCAAGCCAGAGAAGTTCCATTTCATTGACAATTTAGTGACAGAGTGGTAGCCTTCAGAGTAGGGCCACTAAATTCTGTAGTGCAAGAAGTTGTAGTGGAAGCCCAAGAGTTGAGCAGTGTCACACATTCCCTACTGTATACTGCAGTGGGGGTATAATTTGTGTGGCAGCGTCATGTCAAGAAGGGCCTTTGAATACCAGCAGTATAGACATTTATGAACAAATCTACAAGGACTGTGACGACTTTTCGAACCTACATCCGAGAGGATCCAGACGCGCCTTAATCAACTGAGCTATTGCATGGTAATAAGAATTGCAAAGAGAGTTCAACTTGACCTACCACAGATCCTGCAGTCTCTCCGAGACACAAACCCAAACCTTTGATTTCTGTTTTATCCAATCCAGTATTCTCCCATTTATTCCATGGGCCTGTAATTTCCTTGCCAGTCTCTCCCCCCCTCACTGTCTGGCCCGTTGTCACCGTGAGGGGGCTTGGTGGGCAGCTGCCGGAGTGTGATGCTCCATGGGTCAGTCCTCTGTCCTTTTGCAGCCTTATGCTCCTGCTGCTGCCTTTACCAATTTTGCCAGGCCCCTTTTCCTTTTCATGTGTTTCATTTTTCCCCCCCTCTTCTCCTATCAATTGTCATTCCTCTTCTCTATCAAATTGTCATTTCCTGCTGACCTTTTGCCTGTTTTGATTATTCTTTTGACCTTCTTTTGTTTTGACGCCCGGGTGTTTGAGGAGGCATACTCTTGCACCCGTAGAACTGTAGTACCCAACGTCTCGAGCGAGGGGACCCTTTTATTGTCAATCCTCCTTTCGTCACTGAACCCGCTCTCGACGGACTCACGGTTCTTAAGGTGGCGTTTGTGGGGCGTATACTCACGACGCACCCCTGGGGGGCCCCCGGCAAGATCGGCGATAGCTTCTTGTTGGGTGTCCTGCCTCTAATTGTGGCTCCATGGTGGGTGTGGGGGCACATTCGTGAATGAAAGTTTTTTCCTCGTTTTCATGGCTGATAATGTTTCCCTTGTACTTTCTCAGGCTCGTGGGGTGGGCGACCAAGCCCCCGAGTCGGACTGTGTTGGAAGACCAGGCCTGTAGCCCCTGCTGCATTGGCCCCGACGACCTGACTACTCCCCTCAGCTCCCCTCCTTCCTCTGCGGTAGGGTCGAGTCCCCAGCCCCCAGTGGTGACCACCTCGTCCCCTGGCACGGCTTCGTCTCTCATTGTGACTACTGCGCCTTTTACCCCCCTCTCTCTCTCTGGGGGTTCTCAACGCCGTCCCGCCACGGCCGCACTCGCACGATCCCTTCCCGTAATATTACTTACAACGACTTGTTTGGTCCTGCTACGTGGCTAAATACTTTGATCCCCACCATCTGGATTCTACTCCTCCTGACGATTTCTCCCTCCATAAACACCTTGTTGATTCAGTAGATGCCTCTGTTACTTTTAACTCCACCAGTTACGGTACGCGTGTCGTCGCTGCTCCTTCTCAGGATGCAGCTACTCGCTTAGCCGCTTTGTCCTGCATTGGAGAGACCCCTGTTCGGGTCTCCAAAAACGCTCGGTTAAATGCCAGTGTTGGCACTGTTCTCCTCCCACACCATGTTGCAACTGGTGTTCGGGACCTCAAAGATTGCCATGAGGATATTAAACATATCCTCGAAGCCCAAGGCCATTCTGTCTCCAGGTGGACACGTTTACTCGACCCCCTCGTGGTTGTCGCCGTCAGCCCCTTCGAGTTGTATAAATCACCTTTGATAGTAGGACCCTTCTGCCCTTATTATTCTTGCAGGTGCCAGATGCTCCGTTCAGAAGTACATTCCCTCTAGACTTTGCAATAAGTGTTGGAAGTTCGGGCACGGTGTCCTCAAATACACCAGTACTGTGTATCTATGCCCCATGTGTGGAGACGATAGTCATTCTAAGTCCAAGTGCACTTCTCCCCAGGCTCGCTGCCTCAATTGCGGTGAGGCCCACCCTACTTTCTCATGCTCGTGTGTACACTACAAACTAGAAGAAGCCATCCTCAGCTTGAAGCACCGTGATCGTCTATCTTTTCCTGAAGCGAGACGCCAAGTTTGTCGTCTCACCCCCTTTGCGGGCTTATCCTACGCTCGCGTGTTGCGTTCTAACTCTCCTCGTCCTTCCCACCTTCCTCAGTCTCACAACCGTTTCCAGGCCTTAAACCCGACCACACACCCACCTTCTCCCCTATTCCTTTGCCTCCTGTCCCAGATGGTCTCCCTCCTGGTTCTCCATCTGGGGTTTCCCCCCTTCTTACCCAGTCCACCATATCTCCTTTGTCTTCTTCCCCATCTCCCCCCACTCTTTCTTCCTGACCCTCCCCCCAGTCTCTTGACCCTCCACGCCACCTATCTGTCCAGGCTGATATGCATTATCCTCTCAGCAATCTTCGTGTTATTAGCTCCCACTTCTCTTCTCCTGCTGAGACCATTGAGTCTGTCGCCGGTACGTTGTTACTGGAACGCCTGTCTATTTGAGTCAGAAACGTAAGCCTGGCTCCTCTCCTTCTTCCTCTCCAGCGGGTAAGAAGGCTTTGCTGTCTTCCTCACCCCTCCCTCTGACTCTTGTCACTACATCCCCTCCCATTTCAGTGGTCGAACCCCCTGTCCCAGATATGGAGGTTTCTTTCGCCCCGATTCCCTCTCGGTTGCTGCCCTTGTTGAGGCGCACTCCCTGCCTTCTGCCCCCCTCCTCCAGCTGTCCTTGCCTGCCCCTCTCGGTTGCCTCCTCCCCCTCCGGACCCCGTCAGTCCGCCTCTGGTCTGTCCTTTTGCTCCCTTCCCTCTATCTTTACTAAGTTTACCCATGCCCTCTAACCCTGATTTTGACAACCCTGCTTCTGATTCTGACCCTGATGATCCTGAAATTCTTTAATAAACTGTGTTCTTCTATACGTTTATTTCTTCCTTGTTCTGTTACTGTCCTTTCTCTTTGATAATGTCTATTCTTCAGTGGAATATTCGTGAATTTTATGCCAACTTCCATGAACTCCAAATTCTAATTACACAGTTTTCACCGCTTTGTGTTTGTGTCCAGGAACCCATGCTTGGTGCTCGTCCTGGTCACTTTCGTGGTTATTCCTTTCTTTCTCCCCCCCCCCCCCAGCTCTTGCTGGGGCCCATAACTCTACTGCTCTCTTAATTCGTTCTGATATTCCCTTCGTCCCCCTACTTCTCCTGTCACCTAACCATTGTTCTGCTGCCCGTGTTTTTGTGGGTAAATGGTATACAGTCTGTTCCGTTTATCTCCCTCCAAATGTCCCTCTTTCCCTTCCTGATCTTAAGCACCTCCTGGACTCCTTGCCAGAGTCGGTGCCCCTTTGGGTGATTTCAACTTTCGACATTCCCTCTTGGGTGATGTTCTGACAAACACCCGAGGCCGTCTTCTCGAACCGTTCATCCTCGCTTCTTCTCTATCTCTTCTGAATTCTGGTGAGCCCACTCATGTGGACTCTCGAACTCGCACCCTTTCCTTTCTTGAACTTTCGTGAACCTGGAGGTCTATATTCGTACTGCTTTTGCTGTGAAGATCTCTGTTGTTGCTGTCCTTTTTGACCTGGAGAAGGCTTATGACACGACTTGGAGATACCATATTCTGTACCAACTTCGTTCTTTTGGCCTTCGTGGTAATCTCCCTCTCTTCCTTCAAAGCTTTCTCTCTTGTCGTACCTTTCGAGTCAGGCTTGGTGCCACTCTCTCTGTCTCTTTTTGGCATTATGAAGGTGTGCCCCAAGGTAGTGTTTTGAGTACTACTCTTTTTCTGGTTGCCCTCAATGGTCTTCTTTCCTCCCTTCCTTCTGGCATCTTCTCCGCCCTTTATGTTAACAATCTTACTCTTTGTTGTCGGGGTGATGATTCGCCTCTCCTTCAACGGCGGCTTCATCTTGCGATTGATGCCGTGTCATCTTGGGCCACCAATCATGGCTTCAAGTTCTCTAGTACTAAGACTTGTGCCATGACTTTTATTCGGAAGCAGGTCGTTCTTTGTCCCTCTTTGTCACTTTATGGTCAATCCCTTGAGTACAAAGATTCCGCGAAGCTTTTGGGGTTATTCTTTGACACTCGTTTGTCTTGGTCGCCCCATGTCTCTTACCTTACCGTGTTGAATGCTCTAAGGCCATTAACCTACTTAAGATTTTGTCCCATACCTCTTGGGGAGCGGAAAGGTGCATGCTCCTCTATTTGCATTCCTCTCTTGTCCTGTCTAAACTCGATTATGGTTGCCCTGCTTACTGTTCTGCTTCTTCTACTCTTCGCCGTCTTGATCCTTTGCACCATACTGGGTTGCGCCTCAGCTCTGGTGCTTTTCGTTCAACTCCTACCCTCAGCTTGTACGCTGACACTGGCTTTCTGTCTCCAGGATCGCCGTGATCACTATAGTCTTCACTATCTTGCGCGATCCTTTCCGCATCCTCACTCTCACCTCTATCGTGCTTTGACTTTTACCCCTCCTGTAGTTCCTGTTCCTCTTCACCTCCTTCCTCTCTGTCCGTTTGTCTCGCTTACAGAATTCTCTTTCAGCTCATGTTACGAATGTTTCTCCTCGTATTGTTCCATCCTTGCCCCCGTGGAGGGTCCCCCTTCCCAAATTTTGTTCTTCTCTGACCTGCATCACTAAAGCTTTTACCCCTCCTACAGTTCTGAAACGCCTCTTCCTTGAGCACTTTTCTTCTCACTCCCACTCCGTTCCCATCTTCACCGATGGGTCTAAGTCTGCTGACGGTGTGGGCTACTCTGTTGTTTTCCCTGACCACACTTATATGTATCGCCTTCCTCCGGAGGCTAGCATCTTAACAGCAGAACTCTATGCTATTCTCTATGCCCTTCGTCTCCTGCTTTCCCGGTGTCAATCCTCCTTTGTGGTGGTAGTTGACTCTCGTAGTGCCCTCATGGTTTAGGGTCCTTTAATCCGATCCACCCGGTGGTTGTCGAGATTCAACATTGGCTGTTTCTTATCTTCAGTAAATTTAAGTCAGTTGCATTTTGCTGGGTTCCTTGCCATGTTGGTGTCTCTTTAAATTAGCGTGCGGATGCTGCCACTAAGGAAGCTATCTGCGCTTGTCCCATCTCCTGTAAAAATATTCCTTATTCCGACTTTTACCCAGTTATTCATGCCTCCATCCTTGCCCGCTGGCAGAGTTGTTGGTCTCTTGTTATTGGTAACAAACTGTGTACTCTTAAGAGTCGTGTGTCCCAGTGGCCTTCCTCCTGCCACTGTAACTGGCGGTGGGAAACGGCTCTGGCTAGGTTATGTATTGGCCATACTAGTTTAACTCACGGTCACTTAATGGACCGCCGCCCTGCTCCTTATTGTCCACATTGCATTGTCCCTCTTACGGTCGTGCATATCCTTGTTGAATGTCCTGACTTCCAGGACGAGTGTGTGTCTTGTTTTCCGACCGTCCCCCACGGTCGCTTGTCCCTCGATAGAATTCTTGGCGACTGATACTTTTGATATCGTTCGCCTTATGCGTTTTTGTTCTCGTATTGGCATCCTTGGTGATATTTAGCGCCCTCTGATTATCCCGCACATTTGATGGTGCTACATAGCCTTCCCGGTTTGGTGCCTTCTATTGATAATTACTTAATTACTTGCCAGTCTCTCATTTGGTACCTTGTCAAAAGATTTAGCAAAGTCCTTGTCAGCTACATCTACTGGAAGTCCGTTGTCTGAATAAGCCAGTTACCATTTCTAGAAATGTGAGCAGGTTTGTAAGGCATGATCTATTTTTAATAAACCCATGTTACATGGATTTTACAAGATTATTCTCTGAGATGTTGTATGATTTCCTCCCTGAGGATACTCTCCATGAGCTTGCAGATGTGTGATATCAAGCTGATTGGACGGTAGTTTTCTGCTGAGCTCTTTCTGCCTTTTTGGAAAATAGGGGTAACATTTGCATATTTCCAAACTAGGGGGAACTATACCTTGTTCCAGGGATTTTATGAAAAGGAGTTTCAGTGGTATGCTTAGTACATTTGCCAGTTCCTTTACGACTTTGGATTTTAATCCATCCACACCTGGGGCTTTTGAGCCTTTTAGTTTGTGCCTGAATGTTTTTCCTGATTGTGTCGCATGTAATGGGTATATCCCTTAATTCATTCTCTTCACCTCCCTCAAACATTCGTTAGGGTGATGGGATGTTGTTCAATCATTCTAGTGTGAACACTGATGTAAAGTATTCATTCAGAGTGTTTGCTGCCTTTTTATCATCCAATATAACTTGGTTAGTCTCATCTATTAGGGGTCCTACAGAGTCCTTTGTTTTGGTTTTACTTCGTATATATGCATAGAATGATTTTGGATCTTTCTCTATGTTTTGGGAAAGTTTTCTTTCATAGTTTCTTTTGGCAATCTGATTTCCTGGGTGGTTGAATTTATTGTCCTTTTATATACTGTATCTCATAATCCATGATGTTCATCGTGGATTAATACCATCTCCAGAGATTCCGTTTAGTTATTAACGCTCTTTTTACTACTTATGACATCCATCTTGTTCCCTTTCTTTTCTTTCTCCTTTTTGGCACAGACCTTTGATTGAGTTCAGTAATGACCTTTTTGAAATTTTCCCCATGATGTTTCCATGCCCTGATCACCTATCAGCTCCCTCCATAAGAACAGTTAACTCAGGTCCGGCCATAGTGCTCTTCCTTGATCTAGAAAAAGCATTCGAACTTGCAAGCCCGCAAGCAATTTTACACACCTTAGTTACCTGGTTGATACCTGGTTGACGGGGTTCTGGGAGTTCTTCTACTCCCCAAGCCAGGCTCGACTTATGAGAGTTTGGTCCACTAGGCTGTTGCTTGCAGCAGCCCGCAGGCCCACATACCCCGGTTGGTCCGGTACTCCTTGCAGGAAACAATCTAGTTTCCTCTTGAAGATGTCCACAGTTGTTCCGGCAATATTTCTTATGCTCGCTGGGAGGGTGTTAAACAACCGTGGACCTCTGATGTTTATACAGTGTTCTCTGATTGTGCCTATAGCACCCCTGCCATAGGCACAATCTGCCATAGGCAGTTAAAAAAGTTGTAAAGGAAAATATGCTAGGATGGATTCAAGATTACCTAAGTCACAGTTATGCCAGAGTAAAGTTGCAAGGACAAGTGTCGGACTACCGCTTGCATGAGAATGGGACTCCACAAGGAGGAGTCCTCAGTGCTAATCTTTTTAACATCCTTATGGAAAACCTCGTTACCATGACATTTTGAAAGGGTTAAATTGTTAAGCTATGCTGATGATATAGCATTAGTCATTACAGGTCCTTCACTTCCAAATAAAGCACAAGGGGCATTAGGTAAAGTAACATCTGAATGCAGCATTTTAGGGCTAAAAGTATCTGCACAGAAGTCTAAGGCAATGAGACAAGGTGGCAACACTCCATACAGGCACATACGCATTCAAGACATTAACCTTCAGTGGGTTACACAATATCAATATCTCTGAGTGTGGATAGATTCTAAAATGACATTCAACAAGCAAATTCAATATCTGAAGGAGAAACCAAAATCACGACTGAATATACATACATACAATGCCTAAAGCCACTATTACGCAATGCGTTTCGGGCAGGAAGAACATTAATATCTAGAACTTAATATTAATAGAGCATAAAGAATAAAATGTGTTGAGAACAAATACAAATAAAGATAAAAAAAAGGGGGGAACATGACTGAAAAAGCAGCACAAATACAAAAGGTTGACAAACAGTGTTGATTAAAAAATAACAGACATGGGTGAACTAGAGGGGTAAGGTAGGTTACAGGGAATGAGAGCAATCACAGGGCCCCGTCTAGGAGTGGGACACAAAGTGTTAAGAATGTTTTACATACACTCCGTTCCCTAGTTGATTATGCAGCACCTGCCCTACTCTTTTTTTTCCTGGTTAGTGGGCAAACGTTGAGGTTATTCAAAATGATGCAGTGTGAGTCATAACAGGGTTTCCCAGATGAACAAATACTGAACCTAAGACTAGAAACCAAAATAACGTTGATTGAAAAAGGGTAAAAGGGAATGCTGTGTGCATGCTGACCAAGATATTGACTAGACCTAGAATCAGTTCACTTAAAGATATAATCACTGGAGCACTAACTCGGGACAGAAGAGCCTCCAATAGCAATAAGTGGACCATTATGTGATAAACAACACCAATACATTCGATATAGCAAACACAATCATTGAGAGGGATGTCGACGAAATACATTCAAACTTTGCTATGCAAGCCCCTTGGGAATCTCTGCCAGCTGACTTTAAGATTATGGCTCTTGAAGGAAAAAAGAACCAGACTAATCCTCATCTGCTATGTAATATTGCACAGATGCATATAGAAGCAAACTTGGCATGTGACAGCTTCACATACTTCACAGATGGATCAGTAGACCAACAGGGACAAGAAACCGGAGCTGCAGTTAAGGCAGGAAACTGCAAATAGTTGGAGACACTAAAATGGGTGTTCAATTTTACAGAGATGCTAGCCATTCAAAAGGCTTTGGAACGTGCTCTTGCTGAACACCGACAACATGTTATCATACATACAGATTCGGGAACTGCCATTGAAACCTTGCATCAAGAACACATACGTGATAACATGCACCTGATTACAAATGTCATATCATTAATGCAGACAATCAAATGTCAAGGCCGTTGGGTACTTATCAACTGGGTGCCAAGTCATGTGGGAATAATAGGAAATGACATTGCAGACGAAACTGCAAAACTTGCAACTAAGAGAAGAAATGTAGACATTTACACACCACAGAGTCTATCACAGATTAGGAAAGTAATTAGAAGCAGAACAATGCAAAATATGTACAGTGACCACAATACAGCAGTTGCAACAGCAGAATCTGCAGGTTGGTACAAGGATTCAACCAACTACGAACCACTTACTTTGATGAAAGGGAGCAGTAGAACAACAAAAGTACACTTACATCTATCTCATCAGGCTTGGATACCCACGTGCATGGGAAATAGGCTTACAGGTTCCAGAAAATGAGAGGAAATGTTAGCACTGTGGATAAATGCCCGACAGACCACTGGAACATTATCTAACACAGTACAGAGTTACAACCCCATTAAGATTTCAACTTAGATTCTACAGAGCAGAAGAAGTTGTTAAACACATGGGGCAAAAACTCACTGAAGCGATCGTACGAGTCACAAATACTCATACTCCGCCTTATTAAAACAGAAACAAGCAACACTTAGTGGGCCAGCTAGAGGCTTAGGGCCCACGCAGGAATATCCGTGAAAAAAACTCCATGCATGAGGTGTTCTGCAATTCATCTCTCATTCCCTGATAGTTTCCTTGGTGGTAATTGATCTAGAAGGTCATCATTTTGGACCTTTACGAGAGTTTCTGTGATTGTATTCCATCTTAGAATATTGTGATCACACGATGGAGTGAGCTTTTCTCCTACTTGAATTGGATTCAAGTAGGACAATTGTACAACAAATTGAGTTGTAGGACAATTCAAGCAGGACAACTTGTTCAATTAATGGACAATTAGAAAGTAGAATTTGGTACTATTGATTTTGGACAAATCGGAAAAGGTTTTGTATTTATGTTGCTAATAAAACCTAACCGTCCTAGGTCTACTACATGCTATCTATGCATAATATAGTACATATATATGTGCTATACTAGGCCTTGAAATCATTGTTTGTTTTTAAGCATTATTTTTTCAGGACTATGAAGTGAATATTACCAAATACTAATTGTCCATAACGTCAATATATGTACAATGGAGCATACAGTTACAGAAAGTACTGTCTAAACTGGAGGATGGGTTTGTGTGTGCGCGAGCGTCTAGCTAGCAATTTAAAATTCTCCTCGCGACACCACAATACGTTGCTCAAACCAGCAGCTGTTCAACCCCAGCTAGTCGAGGTGTGACGGTCGTGGAGGGAGGAGGACGGTTCGTGTGGCTTTACGTTCATATCTCCAATGCCAGTGATTTTGGAATTAATTCGTAGTCAAACGAATGCGTAGTTGTGATTCCGTGTGCACAAGTGGATTACTCTGAAGTTGAAAAGTGTATAATACAGTATCAGTGGATTTTAAGGTGACCAGGTTTTTGTACAGGATTGCTTCCTCCACCATTCTGAGGTGAGTCTCTTCCCCCACCCTTGGTATTACCATACCTGACACATGCCATTCATCCACCTTACACTTGGTGTTCAACTAACACAGCCTTCCCCTTCCCCTATTGTTTCCCCACCAGGGTGCTTCCCTAAACCCGGTGTTTCATTACCCTCATCTTTCTTGGCCCGGCACTGATGTACGATGACCCAACACCAGGTATACCCCTACCCGACACCTGGTATACCCCTACCCGACACCTGGTATACCCCTACCCGACACCTGGTATACCCCTACCCGACACCTGGTGTACCCCTACCCAACACCTGGTGTACCCCTACCCAACACCTGGTGTACCCCTACCCAACACCTGGTGTACCCCTACCCAACACCTGGTGTACCCCTACCCAACACCTGGTGTACCCCTACCCAACACCTGGTGTACCCCTACCCAACACCTGGTGTACCCCTACCCAACACCTGGTGTACCCCTACCCAACACCTGGTGTACCCCTACCCAACACCTGGTGTACCCCTACCCAACACCTGGTGTACCCCTACCCAACACCTGGTGTACCCCTACCCAACACCTGGTGTACCCCTACCCAACACCTGGTGTACCCCTACCCAACACCTGGTGTACCCCTACCCAACACCTGGTGTACCCCTACCCAACACCTGGTGTACCCCTACCCAACACCTGGTGTACCCCTACCCAACACCTGGTGTACCCCTACCCAACACCTGGTGTACCCCTACCCAACACCTGGTGTACCCCTACCCAACACCTGGTGTACCCCTACCCAACACCTGGTGTACCCCTACCCAACACCTGGTGTACCCCTACCCAACACCTGGTGTACCCCTACCCAACACCTGGTGTACCCCTACCCAACACCTGGTGTACCCCTACCCAACACCTGGTGTACCCCTACCCAACACCTGGTGTACCCCTACCCAACACCTGGTGTACCCCTACCCAACACCTGGTGTACCCCTACCCAACACCTGGTGTACCCCTACCCAACACCTGGTGTACCCCTACCCAACACCTGGTGTACCCCTACCCAACACCTGGTGTACCCCTACCCAACACCTGGTGTACCCCTACCCAACACCTGGTGTACCCCTACCCAACACCTGGTGTACCCCTACCCAACACCTGGTGTACCCCTACCCAACACCTGGTGTACCCCTACCCAACACCTGGTGTACCCCTACCCAACACCTGGTGTACCCCTACCCAACACCTGGTGTACCCCTACCCAACACCTGGTGTACCCCTACCCAACACCTGGTGTACCCCTACCCAACACCTGGTGTACCCCTACCCAACACCTGGTGTACCCCTACCCAACACCTGGTGTACCCCTACCCAACACCTGGTGTACCCCTACCCAACACCTGGTGTACCCCTACCCAACACCTGGTGTACCCCTACCCAACACCTGGTGTACCCCTACCCAACACCTGGTGTACCCCTACCCAACACCTGGTGTACCCCTACCCAACACCTGGTGTACCCCTACCCAACACCTGGTGTACCACTACCCAACACCTGGTGTACCACTACCCAACACCTGGTGTACCACTACCCAACACCTGGTGTACCACTACCCAACACAGTAAGAACATAAGAACATAAGAACAAAGGCAACTGCAGAAGGCCTATTGGCCCATACGAGGCAGCTCCTATTTATAACCACCCAATCCCACTCATATACATGTCCAACCCATGCTTGAAACAATCGAGGGACCCCACCTCCACAATGTTACGCGGCAATTGGTTCCACAAATCAACAACCCTGTTACTAAACCAGTATTTACCCAAGTCTTTCCTAAATCTAAACTTATCCAATTTATACCCATTGTTTCGCGTTCTGTCCTGTGTTGATACTTTTAATACCCTATTAATATCCCCTTTGTTATGTCCATTCATCCACTTGTAAACCTCTATCATGTCACCCCTAACTCTTCGCCTTTCCAGTGAATGCAACTTAAGCTTTGTTAATCTTTCTTCATATGAAAGATTTCTAATTTGGGGAATTAACTTAGTCATCCTACGCTGGACACGTTCAAGTGAATTTATATCCATTCTATAATATGGCGACCAAAACTGAACTGCATAATCTAAATGGGGCCTAACAAGAGCAAGATATAGCTTGAGAACCACACCAGGTGTCTTGTTACTTACGCTGCGATTAATAAATCCGAGTGTCCTATTTGCCTTATTACGAACATTTATGCATTGATCCTTTTGTTTTAAATTCTTACTAATTATAACTCCCAGATCCCTTTCGCAATCCGACTTCGCAATCTCAACACCATCTAGCTCGTATCTTGTAACTCTATCATCATTACCTAGCTTCAGAACTTTACATTTATCAGCATTAAACTGCATCTGCCAGTCCTTTGACCATTTCAAAACCCTATCTAGATCAACTTGAAGTGATAGTGAGTCCTCCTCCGAATTAATTTCCCTACCGATTTTCGTATCATCGGCAAATTTGCAAATGTTGCTACTCAAACCTGAATCTAAATCATTTAATATATTATAAACAACAGAGGTCCCAAGACAGAGCCTTGAGGCACTCCACTTACAACATTTTCCCACTCTGACTTGACTCCATTTATACTCTCTGTTTCCTTTGGTATAGCCATGCCCTAATCCAGCTTAATATAGCACCCCCAATACCATGAGCCTCTATCTTTTTAATCAGTCTTTCATGTGGCACTGTATCGAAAGCTTTGCTAAAGTCAAGGTACACAACATCACAATCCTTACCACTATCAACTGCCTCAACTATGCTAGAATAAAAAGATAACAAATTTGTTAAACATGAACGGCCCTTTATAAAACCATGTTGCGACTCAATTATTAATTTGTTTTTCAAGATGAAGACGAATTTTATTTGCTATTATAGATTCGAGTAACTTTCCCACAATAGACGTTAGGCTAATTGGTCGATAGTTAGACGCAAGTGATCTATCTCCTTTCTTAAAAACTGGTATCACATTAGCAACTTTCCAAAACTCTGGCACTCTGCCTGACTCTATTGATTTATTAAATATGATTGACAGTGGGTCACAAAGCTCCTCTTTGCATTCTTTCAGCACTCTGGCAAACACTTCATCCGGCCCTGGGGATTTGTTTGGTTTGAGTTTTACTATTTGTTTAAGAACATCCTCCCTGGTAACTGCTAAACTCGTCAACCTGTCCTCGTCCCCACCCACATAGACTTGTTGGGCTGAAGGCATATTGTTAAGTTCCTCTTTAGTAAATACAGATACAAAATATTTATTAAAAATACTACTCATCTCTTCATCACTATCTGTTATTTGACCTGTCTCAGTTTTTAATGGACCTATCCTTTCCCTAGTCTTAGTTCGATATAACTGAAAAAACCCTTTAGGATTTGTCTTTGCTTGCCCTGCTATACGAACTTCATAGTTTCTTTTTGCTTTCCTTATCTCTTTTTTAACATTTCTAACTAGTTGTACGAATTCCTGTTCTAAAGTGACCTCCCCATTTTTAATCCTCTTGTACCAAGCTCTCTTTTTACCTATAAGATTCTTCAAATTCTTTGTTATCCACTTTGGGTCATTAGTAATCGATCTATTCAATTTGTGTGGTATACTACATTCCTGTGCTGTGTTTAGAATATTCTTAAATACGTTATAAATTGAATCTACATCGAAATCCCCATTTACATCACCTATCGCTGGGTTCATGTCTCGCTCCAAGACCGGCCCACTCCCCATTAAGGGGGGGGGGGCCGGTCTTGGGGCGCAATAAGTCACAGTGAGAGGTTGTGTTAGCTGAGCCACAGTTGTGCCATCATAGTAATAATGGAAGGTGTAGTGAAGTTAGTTCATTTATTATGCACCCCATACTCATCTTGTGGGCGGTAGTGGAAAGGGTTACAGAGGCACATAATGGGCTCAGGGACTTATCCCCACAATACATTTAGGGCTCACGATAGCCCGTGCTACTAGGAACTTTTTGTTCCAGGTAGCGAGTCTTAAATAACAACAACAACAACAACAGCTAAGCAAGTTACAATCTTGATGAGCTAGTTAAAAAATTAAATAGATATCGTCACATCATCATTGGGTTTGAGATCGACCACAAGTACAGTTTCTAAATTAAGCAAGTGACATAGGAAAGCTAGTGTCATAATTGAAATGTTTGTCCTTAAATGTTTTCAACTCTTTAAGACATAACTGTAACATGCTCGTGTCCGAAGCTAGACACAAATACAACAAAATTTTAAGGATGGTAACAGAGTCCATTTTATGTGGTCTCCATCTCATGTTGGCCTCGCAATGCATGATAGAGCTGATAAGTTAGCCAAAGAATCTGCCTTTAAAGGAGCCGTTGAGTGTAACCTTGGATTGTCAATGAGCAATCTGAGCAGCAGTACACTGAGAACTTCAACAAGATTTTGTAGATCTGAGGCAAAGTGAAATTGACACCAGTAATTCCATCTATCATCATACTATCATGCAAGAGGAGTCACACATCTATGGTTCATCCAATAAAATCAGCAGACTTAAAGATGTTACTGCTGCTCGGCTTAGACTCGGTTACAAGTATCTCTGGGAATTCTCATTATCTGCCGATGTAAACCTGACCAAATGTAAACTGTGTCAACAAAATTATTCCCACACCCTCCGTCACTATGTGATGGAGTGCGAAAAGATACGTGAATTCAGAGACAATTCTATAACCAATGTACCAACGATGTGTCAATATTTCATTCAAAATGATCTGCTGCTACCAGAAAGCTTAGCTAAATATCCCCAGTTTGCTAACTGTAGGTAGTAACTAAGTGAT
This sequence comes from Procambarus virginalis, assembly GCA_020271785.1. Lineage (NCBI taxonomy): Eukaryota > Metazoa > Arthropoda > Malacostraca > Decapoda > Cambaridae > Procambarus > Procambarus virginalis. The sequence continues at coordinate 13,233,852 of WNGS01169217.1, forward strand.
TGTAACTTATCCACCGCTGCCCACTGGATGGGGGGCGGTGTGCAGGACAAATATCAATTATGACTCTAGCTCTCCACATATGTCAGTTGCTTAATTTAGAAACTGTACTTGTGGTCGATCTCGAACCCATCGTTGATGTGACGACTTATACTGAATTTTGTAACTAGCTCAAGATTGTAACTTGCTTGGCTTAATGAATTGTGGGGTTCAGTCCCTGAGCCCATTATGTGCCTCTGTAACACTTTCCACTACCGCCCACAAGATGGGTATGGGGTGCATAATAAATGAACTAAACTAACTGTCCTGCACATCGCCCCCATCCAGTGGGCAGCGGTGGATAAGTTACAATCACTTAGTTACTACCTACAGTTAGCAAACTGGGGATATTTAGCTAAACTTTCTGGTAGCAGCAGATCATTTTGAATGAAGGAACTGATGAATCTATGTAGAGCTCTGAGGGCAGAGGTGGATTCCCTGCGGGAGGAGCTACGACAGATGCAGGAGCTAAAACATATGAAACAACGTCAAGAGGAAGCAAAGGATAAGAGCAGCAGTAGAAAGTCTTCGTCTTGGAATGTCGTAGACAGAGGTCTTAATTAAAAAGATTCTGACAAGGCCGCCTACAGAGATGTCTTAAGGACTTCTAACTTATTCGTCGAGTTGGAAGGCTAGTGCTGAAGGGAACCTGCAGTTCGCTCGAAAGGGAAGGCAACGAAGGGAGCGCAGGTCCCTCAATGTGCTCATAAAATAAAGGAAGTACCTAAGCAAATTTTGGTTCTGGGAGATTCCCAGGCGAGGTCTTTTGATAGAACTTTCCCAGGTGAGGTATTTTGATAGAACTTTTTGTGCCAGAGATAAGGGGAACAGGTTAAGGGTTTGCTATCCCGGAGCTGGAATTGGTGATATTGTTAACGATATGAATGATATTATGGCTGGAAATGGGAACAAACCCATTATTTGTATCAGCGCCGGGGGAAATGATGTAGGGCGAGTTAGGAGTGAGACACTGATACAGAGGTTTAAGACAGCCACAGAATTAGGAGCAAGGGAGGAATCTCGATCATATGTGGCATTCTTCCAAGAAAGGGAGTTGGAAATGAATGGCTGTCGAGAGCACTTGGTGTCAATTGTCGACTGGACAAATATTGCAAATCAAATGCAATATCATTCATAGATAACTAGGAACACTTCTGTGGAAGAAATGACATGTATGCTCGGGATGGGGTGCATCTAACTAGGGCTGGGGTTGTTGCTGTTGCCAACTCGTTGGAACCTGTGGTTGGAGAGGTTTGATTAGGTTTAAACTGTTATGTTGTTGAATATGGCCGAAAAGGTAAGATTAATAATTCTAACACGAATTTTCTCAATATTTCTTATGTTTTATTCACTGTCGATGGTAATTGGAATATCAATTCTCCAAACTTCATTTTTATTTATTGTATGACACCTGAACGCGTTTCGTAATTCCTTATTACATTTTCAAAGACTTGGTTTACACACAAAATACATTCATACTTATACTGGTTTTGGGGGAGGTGATATGGCACAAAAGTTTTGGGCGAGGTGACAAGCACAAGATAGAACACGAAACAATGGGTATAATTGGGTATGAAAACATAAGAATAAGAATCTTCATTGCCCCGATTTCCACGTCAGAGGTACACAGCGCTATATAAGAGAGGAAGTCCAATATAATAGCCCAGAAAATCTTTTAGAGGCAGGCAGATACAGAGGGAGAAACAGACAGGCAGAAACGTGGCAGGAGTACGGATGGAGAGGGGGAAATGCCCAAGACTGGACTACGGTTCGTCATGAAGCCCACACATACTACACCCCCCAACTACACAGACTACCACACTCCCCAGTATCACTTCCAAAACTGGACAAACCATTGCCACAACAACACACCCTGGGTCAGGGTAGAGAGGACGGAGAACTACCAAAACCTTCCAGAAGTGACACACAATACGGACAATCATTCATATTTGCAAACATTCAAGGTTTAAAGCCAAAGTCAAGGGATAGTTAAATTCATAAATGGCCTCCTATTAGAGTCAAACTCAATATTTGGGGCATTCACGGAAACTCATACAACAGATTACATGGATGGTGAAATCTGGATTCCAAATTATAATTTATATAGATGTGATAGAAAAACTAGGTCAAATGGTAGAGTAGGTCTGTATATTAAAGAGGACCTGGTATGCACAGAACTACTAAACTCGACTAATGAGGTGGTAGAGGTACTTGGAATTAAGGTAGAGAACCTAAACCTAATTATTATTCATATATATAAATTCCAGATACAACGGTTGAGGAATTCACAGAGCAGATGCACAAAATAGAGAACATACTTGATAACCTAGCAAACCTAGCTCCAGATATTATCTTCCTTGGAGATTTCAATTTACCTGGAAATAACCAACCACAGGTCAGAGAACTTTTGAGATTCTGTGACAAATTCTCGCTCAATCAACAGATTACAGAACCAACTAGGAACGAAAACACACTAGACTTGTTATTCACAAACAATGGGGAACTAATCAGAGACATAACAATCTCAGATACTTCATACTCAGACCATAAGCTAATTGAAATGGGAACTAGCATAAATAACGGTAGTAGGTCTAAGAGACCCAACAAGCGAGAAGGAATATTCAATCAATTCAATTTCAACAATAAGAGGATTGACTGGGAAAAAATAAATGTAGACCTTGCAACCATTCAATGGGAGACGGTCTTAAGCGACAAAACTCCCACACAGGGAATAGCTCAACTGACAGCTGAAGCTTACAAGGTCTGCTTGAAGCACGTGCCTGTGAGGAGGGGCAGAAAGAGGACCACTCTAGAAAGAGATCGCAGACGACTGTACAGGAGAAGGAAAAAATAACGAAAATGCTTCGGCAGACACAACTATCACAAGCAAGGAAAATAAGCCTAAGCAGGGAGATCGAAGAAATAGAACAAACGTTGAAGCGATCATATGAGTCTGAGGAAATGGAATTGGAACAGAGCTATACAAGAGATAAAGAAAAATCCGAAATATTTTTTCACATACGCAAAATCCAAATCCAAAACCTCGACCAGTATTGGACCGTTAATTACAAATGAAGGTACGTACACAGAGGACGACAAAGAGATTAGTGAAATTCTAAGAAACCAGTATGAGGCTATGTTTAGCACACCAATAAACATGAAAGTTGATGACCCAGACAGCTTCTTTATGAATGACATTCAAGCTGCAGATAATATAACGGATGTTACCACAAACTCGGAAGACTTTGAAAGAGAAATTGACAATATGCCTATGCACTCAGCTCCTGGGCCTGACTCATGGAATTCAATATTCATAAAGAAATGTAAAGTACCAGTAGCGAGAGCACTCAGCGTAATATGGAGAAAGAGCCTGGATACAGGGGAGATACCAGCAGCACTTAAATCCGCAGATATAGCTCCGTTGCACAAGGAGGGGAGTAAAGCCTTGGCAAAAAATTGTAGGCCAGTTGCACTAACATCACACACAATAAAAGTGTTTGAAAAAGTGATTAGGAATCAAATTTCTAGTTTTATGGAAAACAATGAATTGCACAACCCAGGACAACATGGATTTAGAGCGGGAAGATCCTGTCTGTCACAGTTACTCAACCACTATGACAAAATCACAGAAGCACTAGAAGAAAAGCAAAATGCAGATGTTGTATACACAGACTTTGCAAAGGCGTTCGACAAATGTGACCATGGGGTGATAGCTCACAAAATGAGGTCAATGGGAATAACTGGAAAAGTAGGGCGCTGGATACTAATTTCCTGTAGAACAGAACACAAAGAGTAACAGTCAGTCAGATAAAATCGAGTCCAAGCGATGTTAAAAGCTCTGTACCTCAAGGTACAGTCCTTGCACCGCTACTGTTCCTTATTCTCATATGATATAGACAAAAATACACGTCACAGCTTCGTGTCGTCCTTTGCAGATGACACAAAAATCAGCATGAAAATTACCTCTGCTGAAGACATTGAAAAACTACAAGCAGATGTCAACAAAGTTTTCGATTGGGCAGCAGAAAATAACATGATGTTTAACAGTGATAAATTTCAGGTACTCAGGTACTGCAAAAATGAGGATCTGAAACATAATACAGGGTACAAAACACAATCGAATCTTCCCATAGTAGAAAAACAGCATGTCAAGGATTTGGGAATAATGATGTCCGACGATCTAACGTTTAGGGAGCATAACCAAGCAAATATCGCGTCAGCCAGAAAAATGATCGGATGGATTACGAGAACTTTCAAATCCAGGGATCCCATCACAATGGGTGTACTCTTCAAGTCACTTGTGTTGTCCCGTCTCGAGTACTGCTCAGTACTCACTCCCCCCTTCAGAGCAGGAGAGATTGCTGAAATAGAGGGAATACAGAGAACATATACGGCACGCATAGACGAGATAAAACACCTAAATTATTGGGATCGTCTCAAGGCTCTCCAAATGTACTCTCTAGAAAGGAGACGAGAGAGATATCAAATAATATACACATGGAAAATACTGGAGGGCCAGGTCCCAAATCTACACAGTAATATAACAACGTACTGGAGTGAACGATATGGAAGAAAATGTAAGATTGAACCAGTGAAGAGCAGAGGTGCCATAGGCACAATCAGAGAAGACTGTATAAACATCAGAGGTCCGCGGTTGTTCAACGTCCTTCCAGCGACTATAAGAAATATTGCCGGAACAACCGTGGACATCTTCAAGAGAAAACAAGACTGTTTTCTAAGAGAAGTTCCGGATCAGCCGGGCTGTGGTGGGTATGTGGCCCTGCGGGCCGCTCCAAGCAACAGCCTGGTGGACCAGACTCTCACAAGTCGAGCCTGGCCTCGGGCCGGGCTTGGGGAGTAGAAGAACTCCCAGAACCCCATCAAGCAGGTAATGGAAGTAACTGCAGAAGGCCTATTGGCACATACTTATTCATGCTGCTTCTATATTGGTTCGGGGTCTTGAAGTTGGTAGAATATAGTTGTGTATTAATTGGCTGTTGATTGCTGGTGTTGACTTTTTAATGTATAGTGACAACAACATAGTGGTATAGTACATAGTGATAAAGGGAGTGAGTGCCTCGTCGCTTCCTCTCCATTACTCTCGCTCCATATATAGTCAGCCAGGAAGACATTTATCACGTTATGGTGGAGTTTCATCTTGTCATAAACTGACTCTTTATTAATCAATGTTCACCTATATGTATATACATTTAATATTTATTTCTCCACTATTTATATGTGCCTCTTTATTTATTATTTTGTTAGCCTCTTTTCCGATCTTGGGTTATGTGTTCACCTCCATGTGTCAGTGTGCCCAGAACCCACATTGTGGAGCATGGAACAGTGGGTCTTCGTGTAGGCTGGCACCGTGACTGTAGGCTGGCACCGTGACTGTGTAGGCTGGCACCGTGACTGTAGGCTGGCACCGTGACTGTGTAGGCTGGCACCGTGACTGTGTAATCTGGCACCGTGACTGTGTAGGCTGGCACCGTGACTGTGTAGGCTGGCACCGTGACTGTAGGCTGGCACCGTGACTGTGTAGGCTGGCACCGTGACTGTGTAGGCTGGCACCGTGACTGTGTAGGCTGGCACCGTGACTGTGTAGGCTGGCACCGTGACTGTAGGCTGGCACCGTGACTGTATAGGCTGGCACCGTGACTGTGTAGGCTGGCACCGTGACTGTGTGGGTTGGGACCGTGATTGTGTGGGTGAGGACCGTGATTGTGTGGGTTGGGACCGTGATTGTGTGGTTGGGACCGTGATTGTGTGTTTGGGACCGTGATTGTGTGGTTGGGACCGTGATTGTGTGGGTTAGGGCCGTGATTGTGTGGGTTAGGGCCGTGATTGTGTGGGTTAGGACCGTGATTGTGTGGGTTAGGACCGTGATTGTGTGGGTTGGGACCGTGATTGTGGGGTTGGGACCGTGATTATGTGGGTTGGGACCGTGATTGAGTAGGTTAGGACCGTGATTGTGAGAGTTAGAACCGTGATTGTGTGGTTGGGACCGTGATTGTGTGGTTGGGACCGTGATTGTGTGGTTGGGACCGTGATTGTGTGGTGTTGGGACCGTGATTGTGTGGGTTAGGACCGTGATTGTGTGGGTTAGGACCGTGATTGTGTGGTCGGGACCGTGATTGTGTGGGTTAGGACCGTGATTGTGTGGGTTGGGACCGTGATTGTGTGGGTTAGGACCGTGATTGTGTGGTCGGGACCGTGATTGTGTGGGTTAGGACCGTGATTATGTGGGTTGGGACCGTGATTATGTGGTTGGGACCGTGATTGTGTGAGTTGGGACCGTGATTGTGTGGGTTAGGACCGTGATTGTGCGGGTTAGGACCGTGATTGTGCGGGTTAGGACCGTGATTGTGCGGGTTAGGACCGTGATTGTGTGGGTTGGGAACGTGATTGTGTGGGTTAGGACCGTGATTGTGTGGGTTGGGACCGTGATTGTGTGGGTTGGGACCCTGATTGTGTGGGTTAGGATCGTGATTGTGTGGGTTGGGACCGTGATTGTGTGGGTTAGGACCGTGATTGTGCGGGTTAGGACCGTGATTGTGCGGGTTAGGACCGTGATTGTGCGGGTTAGGACCGTGATTGTGTGGGTTGGGAACGTGATTGTGTGGGTTAGGACCGTGATTGTGTGGGTTGGGACCGTGATTGTGTGGGTTGGGACCCTGATTGTGTCGGTTAGGATCGTGATTGTGTGGGTTGGGACCGTGATTGTGTGGGTTAGGACCGTGATTGTGTGGGTTGGGACCGTGATTGTGTGGGTTAGGACCGTGATTGTGTGGGTTAGGACCGTGATTGTGTGGGTTGGGACCGTGATTGTGTGGTCGGGACCGTGATTGTGTGGGTTAGGACCGTGATTGTGTGGTTAAGGACCGTGATTGTGTGGGTTGGGACCGTGATTGTGTGGGTTGGGACCGTGATTGTGTGGTCGGGACCGTGATTGTGTGGGTTAGGACCGTGATTGTGTTAGTTCGGACCGTGTTTGTGTGGTTGGGACCGTGATTGTGTGGGTTGGGACCGAGATTGTGTGGGTTGGACCGTGATTGTGTGGTCGGGACCGTGATTGTGTGGGTTAGGACCGTGATTGTGTGGGTTAGGACCGTGATTGTGTGGGTTGGGACCGTGATTGTGTGGGTTGGGACTGTGATTGTGTGGTCGGGACCGTGATTGTGTGGCCGGGACCGTGATTGTGTATGTGGAAGCGGGAGGAAGTAGTAGGGGGTTGAGAGGAGGTGGCGGATGACTGTGGGAGCCAGATAACTTGATGTTGAATATACAGGAAGACAAGTTTCCGGGGTTGAGCCGTAGGGCGAGTCGATGATTGGGTGATTTTGGAAGAGCTGTTAGTGGAGGAGAGAAATGATTGTAGAGTCAAGTTGGTAGTGATGTAGGGAAGTATGGCGGAGTGTTGAGGGGAGGCGGTGGTGGGACTATAGCTGTGTTGAGGGGTGGTGGTGGTGGGACTATAGCTGTGTTGAGGGGAGGCGGTGGTGGGACTATAGCTGTGTTGAGGGGAGGCGGTGGTGGGACTATAGCTGTGTTGAGGGGAGTGGTGGTGGGACTATAGCTGTGTTGAGGGGAGGCGGTGGTGGGACTATAGCTGTGTTGATGGGAGGCGGTGGTGGGACTATAGCTGTGTGAGGGGAGGCGGTGGTGGGACTATAGCTGTGTTGAGGGGAGGCGGTGGTGGGACTATAGCTGTGTTGAGGAGGCGGTGGTGGGACTATAGCTGTGTTGATGGGAGGCGGTGGTGGGACTATAGCTGTGTTGAGGGGAGGAGGTGGTGGGACTATAGCTGTGTTGAGGGGAGGCGGTGGTGGGACTATAGCTGTGTTGAGGGGAGGCGGTGGTGGGACTATAGCTGTGTTGAGGGGAGGCGGTGGTGGGACTATAGCTGTGTTGAGGGGTGGTGGTGGGACTATAGCTGTGTTGAGGGGAGGTGGTGATGGGACTATAGCTGTGTTGAGGGGAGGTGGTGATGGGACTATAGCTGTGTTGAGGGGAGGCGGTGGCACTATAGCTGTGTTGAGGGGTGGTGGTGGGACTATAGCTGTGTTGAGGGGAGGCGGTGGGGGACTATAGCTGTGTTGAGGGGTGGTGGTGGACTATAGCTGTGTTGAGGGAGGTGGTGGTGGGACTATAGCTGTGTTGAGGGGAGGTGGTGATGGGACTATAGCTGTGTTGAGGGAGGCGGTGGTGGCACTATAGCTGTGTTGAGGGAGGCGGTGGCACTATAGCTGTGTTGAGGGGAGGCGGTGGTGGCACTATAGCTGTGTTGAGGGGAGGCGGTGGCACTATAGCTGTGTTGAGGGAGGCGGTGGCACTATAGCTGTGTTGAGGGGAGGCGGTGGCACTATAGCTGTGTTGAGGGGAGGCGGTGGTGGGACTATAGCTGTGTTGAGGGGAGGCGGTGGTGGCACTATAGCTGTGTTGAGGGGTGGTGGTGATGGCACTATAGTTTACTGGCAGCCACGCTTACTGGCAGCCAAGCTGACTGGCAGCCACGCTGACTGGCAGCCAAGCTGACTGGCAGCCAAGCTGACTGGCAGCCAAGCTGACTGGCAGCCAAGCTGACTGGCAGCCAAGCTGACTGGCAGCCAAGCTGACTGGCAGCCAAGCTGACTGGCAGCCAAGCTGTCAGCCGGGAAAGCTAACTAGAAACCCAATAAGCAAGCAGGGAAGCCGGCTGGAAACGTGACAGAGGCAGAGGGGCACACCTGTGCACAAGGCAGGCAGTCTGAGACGGTGAAAGAGAGGAAGGAATAAACAGGTCACACACAGAGGGAGAGAGAGCCCCAGCTGCTCCTCCCACACCACCAACACAACCGTTAATAAACACAACATTGCTTGTTCAAGACCTTCCTTACATCTTGCTTCATCCCGTCTCTCTGCAACCCGCGTCTCTGCATCCCTTCTCTCTGCATCCCTTCTCTCTGCATCCCTTCTCTCTGCATCCCTTCTCTCTGCATCCCTTCTCTCTGCATCCCTTCTCTCTGCATCCCTTCTCTCTGCATCCCTTCTCTCTGCATCCCTTCTCTCTGCATCCCTTCTCTCTGCATCCCTTCTCTCTGCATCCCGTCTCTCTGCATCCCGTCTCTCTGCATCCCGTCTCTCTGCATCCCGTCTCTCTGCATCCCGTCTCTCTGCATCCCGTCTCTCTGCATCCCGTCTCTCTGCATCCCGTCTCTCTGCATCCCGCCTCTCTCTGCATCCTGTGTCTCTGCACTCTGTGTCTCTTCATCCCGTCATAAACATGATCTGATTTCTATTCTTACCTTTTACCTTTCTCTTTCCTTCTAAAAATTACCTTCTTACCTGCTCCTCACCTCACTCTCTTTCCATATATATAATAGCTCGTTCCTTCCTCTGTCACTCTCCTGGTCAACAAAGGTGTCCAGCAGCTGGACACCCTCATAAAGACTGTGAAGCAGTATCCTCCCTCGCGATAACAGCTTGATGATTAAATGCAACCTCAGAATAATGAAAATAATTACGGAAAAAAAATTGTACCACTTACGGGCTATTCACGCCCGTGCCACCTCTTGGGTGGCTTAATCTTTATCAATCAATCTTTCTCTGTACACGGGAGACATCTCCTGTCCACAAGGCTAACCATAGCCCGTGCTTCTTGCCCAGCTCCTGTGCCAGGTAAGTTACGGGCTCACCATAGCCCGTGCTACTTGGAACTTGTTCAGAGTAGCTGAATCTATAACAACATTCCTCTGTCCACGGGAGACGTCTCCCGTCACGCAGGGTGCAGTCGCTCCTCCACAGATCTCCAGTATCATCTATTGATATTGGTAATGGCTCAAAAGGGCCACCACTTACGGGCTATTCACGCCCGTGCCACCTCTTGGGTGGCTTGATTTTCATCAATCATCCTCTCTCCCTCACACACGAGTTGATAATGGTCCACGACGGACCGAAATGTCGTCGCTTCTCCATCTTCTGATGTGTGGTTTGGTCGTCCTGGCTTTTAGCACGTTGTCCACATCAGGCGGGTGGGAGAGCAGGTGGGGTGGGAGAGCAGGTGGGGTGGGAGAGCAGGTGGGGTGAGAGAGCAGGTGGGGTGAGAGAGCAGGTGGGGTGAGAAAGCAGGTGGGGTGAGAGAGCAGGTGGGGTGGGAGAGCAGGTGGGGGTGGGAGAGCAGGTGGGGGTGGGAGAGCAGGTGGGGGTGGGAGAGCAGGTGGGGGTGAGAGAGCAGGTGGGGGTGGAGAGCAGGTGGGGGTGGGAGAGCAGGTGGGGGTGGGAGAGCAGGTGGGGNCTCCTCGCGACACCACAATACGTTGCTCAAACCAGCAGCTGTTCAACCCCAGCTAGTCGAGGTGTGACGGTCGTGGAGGGAGGAGGACGGTTCGTGTGGCTTTACGTTCATATCTCCAATGCCAGTGATTTTGGAATTAATTCGTAGTCAAACGAATGCGTAGTTGTGATTCCGTGTGCACAAGTGGATTACTCTGAAGTTGAAAAGTGTATAATACAGTATCAGTGGATTTTAAGGTGACCAGGTTTTTGTACAGGATTGCTTCCTCCACCATTCTGAGGTGAGTCTCTTCCCCCACCCTTGGTATTACCATACCTGACACATGCCATTCATCCACCTTACACTTGGTGTTCAACTAACACAGCCTTGCCCTTCCCCTATTGTTTCCCCACCAGGGTGCTTCCCTAAACCCGGTGTTTCATTACCCTCATCTTTCTTGGCCCGGCACTGATGTACGATGACCCAACACCAGGTATACCCCTACCCGACACCTGGTATACCCCTACCCGACACCTGGTATACCCCTACCCGACACCTGGTATACCCCTACCCGACACCTGGTATACCCCCTACCCGACACCTGGTATACCCCTACCCGACACCTGGTATACCCCTACCCGACACCTGGTGTACCCCTACCCGACACCTGGTGTACCCCTACCCGACACCTGGTGTACCCCTACCCGACACCTGGTGTACCCCTACCCGACACCTGGTGTACCCCTACCCGACACCTGGTGTACCCCTACCCGACACCTGGTGTACCCCTACCCGACACCTGGTGTACCCCTACCCAACACCTGGTGTACCCCTACCCAACACCTGGTGTACCCCTACCCAACACCTGGTGTACCCCTACCCAACACCTGGTGTACCCCTACCCAACACCTGGTGTACCCCTACCCAACACCTGGTGTACCCCTACCCAACACCTGGTGTACCCCTACCCAACACCTGGTGTACCCCTACCCAACACCTGGTGTACCCCTACCCAACACCTGGTGTACCCCTACCCAACACCTGGTGTACCCCTACCCAACACCTGGTGTACCCCTACCCAACACCTGGTGTACCCCTACCCAACACCTGGTGTACCCCTACCCAACACCTGGTGTACCCCTACCCAACACCTGGTGTACCCCTACCCAACACCTGGTGTACCCCTACCCAACACCTGGTGTACCCCTACCCAACACCTGGTGTACCCCTACCCAACACCTGGTGTACCCCTACCCAACACCTGGTGTACCCCTACCCAACACCTGGTGTACCACTACCCAACACCTGGTGTACCACTACCCAACACCTGGTGTACCACTACCCAACACCTGGTGTACCACTACCCAACACCTGGTGTACCACTACCCAACACCTGGTGTACCACTACCCAACACCTGGTGTACCACTACCCAACACCTGGTGTACCACTACCCAACACCTGGTGTACCACTACCCAACACCTGGTGTACCACTACCCAACACCTGGTGTACCACTACCCAACACCTGGTGTACCACTACCCAACACCTGGTGTACCACTACCCAACACCTGGTGTACCACTACCCAACACCTGGTGTACCACTACCCAACACCTGGTGTACCACTACCCAACACCTGGTGTACCACTACCCAACACCTGGTGTACCACTACCCAACACCTGGTGTACCACTACCCAACACCTGGTGTACCACTACCCAACACCTGGTGTACCACTACCCAACACCTGGTGTACCACTACCCAACACCTGGTGTACCACTACCCAACACCTGGTGTACCACTACCCAACACCTGGTGTACCACTACCCAACACCTGGTGTACCACTACCCAACACCTGGTGTACCACTACCCAACACCTGGTGTACCACTACCCAACACCTGGTGTACCACTACCCAACACCTGGTGTACCACTACCCAACACCTGGTGTACCACTACCCAACACCTGGTGTACCACTACCCAACACCTGGTGTACCACTACCCAACACCTGGTGTACCACTACCCAACACCTGGTGTACCACTACCCAACACCTGGTGTACCACTACCCAACACCTGGTGTACCACTACCCAACACCTGGTGTACCACTACCCAACACCTGGTGTACCACTACCCAACACCTGGTGTACCACTACCCAACACCTGGTGTACCACTACCCAACACCTGGTGTACCACTACCCAACACCTGGTGTACCACTACCCAACACCTGGTGTACCACTACCCAACACCTGGTGTACCACTACCCAACACCTGGTGTACCACTACCCAACACCTGGTGTACCACTACCCAACACCTGGTGTACCACTACCCAACACCTGGTGTACCACTACCCAACACCTGGTGTACCACTACCCAACACCTGGTGTACCACTACCCAACACCTGGTGTACCACTACCCAACACCTGGTGTACCACTACCCAACACCTGGTGTACCACTACCCAACACCTGGTGTACCACTACCCAACACCTGGTGTACCACTACCCAACACCTGGTGTACCACTACCCAACACCTGGTGTACCACTACCCAACACCTGGTGTACCACTACCCAACACCTGGTGTACCACTACCCAACACCTGGTGTACCACTACCCAACACCTGGTGTACCACTACCCAACACCTGGTGTACCACTACCCAACACCTGGTGTACCACTACCCAACACCTGGTGTACCACTACCCAACACCTGGTGTACCACTACCCAACACCTGGTGTACCACTACCCAACACCTGGTGTACCACTACCCAACACCTGGTGTACCACTACCCAACACCTGGTGTACCACTACCCAACACCTGGTGTACCACTACCCAACACCTGGTGTACCACTACCCAACACCTGGTGTACCACTACCCAACACCTGGTGTACCACTACCCAACACCTGGTGTACCACTACCCAACACCTGGTGTACCACTACCCAACACCTGGTGTACCACTACCCAACACCTGGTGTACCACTACCCAACACCTGGTGTACCACTACCCAACACCTGGTGTACCACTACCCAACACCTGGTGTACCACTACCCAACACCTGGTGTACCACTACCCAACACCTGGTGTACCACTACCCAA
>WNGS01169217.1:13248245-13270191 GCA_020271785.1 Procambarus virginalis
CTGCACCTGCCAGTCAAACCTGCACCTGCCGGGAACACCTGCACCTGCCAGTCAAATCTGCACTTGCCAGTGACACCTACATCTGCCACTGACACCTGCATCTGCCAGTGTCACCTGCACCTGCCAATCACACCACCTGTCAGTGACATATGCAATTGCGAGTCACAGTTACACCTGCCAGTGACTCCTGAACCTGTCAGTGACATCGATACATGCCAGTGACACCTGCACCTGCCTGTCACACCTGCACCACCCAGTCCCACTTGCACCTGCCAGTCACACCTACACTTGCCAGTGACACCTGTTCCTGCCAGTCCCACCTGCACCTGCCAGTCACACCTGCACCTGCTGGTGACACCTACATGTGCTGGTGACACCTTCACCTGCTGGTGACACCTGCACCTGCTGGTGACACCTGCACCTGCTGGTGACACCTGCACCAGCCACTGACTCCTGATCCTGCCAATGACACCTGCACCTGCCAATGACAGCTGCACCTGCCAGTGACAGCTGCACCTGCCAGTGACAGCTGCACCTGCCAGTCACACCTGCACCTGCCAGTCACACCTGCACCTGCCAGTCACACCTGCAAATGCCAGTGACAGCTGCACCTGCCAGTGACAGCTGTACCTGCCAGTCACACCTGCACCTGCCAGTCACACCTGCACCTACCAATCACACTTGCACCAGCCAGTCACACCTGCACTTGCCAGTCACAGCTGCACCTAACAGTGTCACCTGCACCTAACAGTGTCACCTGCACCTGCCAAGCACACCTCCATTTGCCAGTCATACAGGCACCTGCCAGTCACACCTGCACCTGCCAGTGACAGCTGCACCTGCCAATCACACCTGCACCTGCCAGTGACATCTGCACCTGCCAGTCACATCTGCACTTGCCACTGACACATGCACCTGCCAGTAACACCTGCACCTGCAAGTGACACCTGTACCTAGCAGTCACACATGCACCTGCCAGTCACACCTGCCAGTCACACCTGCACTTGCCAGTCATACAGGCACCTACCAGTCACACCTACACCTGCCAGTTACATCCGCACCTGCCAATCACACCTGCACCTGCCAGCTACATCTGCACCTGCCATTCACATCTGCACTTGCCCGTGACACCTGCACCTGCTAGGGACATCTGCACCTGCCAGTGACACCTGCACCTGCCAGTGACACATACACATGTCAGTGACACCTGCACCTGCCAGAGACACATGCGCCTGCCAGTCACACCTGCACCTGCTAGTTACATCTGTACCTTCCTGTGACACCTGCCCCAGCCAGTCTCACCTACACCTGACCGTGACACCTGCAACTGCCAGTGAAACCTGCACAGGGATGTGACACTTGCCCCTGCCAGTTACACCTGGTCCCATTAGTGTCACATATACCTGCCAGTGACACATACACCTGTCAGTCACACCTGCACCTGCCAGTTACACCTACACCTGCCAGGGACACGTGCTCCTGGCAGTGACACCTGCACCTGCCAGTGATTCCTTCTTCAGCCAGTAACACCTGAACCTGCCAGTCAAACCTGCACCTGCCGGGAACACCTGCACCTGCCAGTCAAATCTGCACTTGCCAGTGACACCTAAATCTGCCACTGACACCTGCATCTGCCAGTGTCACCTGCACCTGCCAATCACACAACCTGTCAGTGACATATGCAGTTGCGAGTCACAGTTACACCTGCCAGTGACTCCTGAACCTGCCAGTGACATCGATACATGCCAGTGACCCCTGCACCTGCCAGTCACACCTGTACCGGCCAGTCACACCTGCATCTGCCAGTGACATCTGCACCTGCTAATCACACCTGCACCTGCCAGTGACATCTGCACCTGCCAGTCACATCTGCACTTGCCAGTGACACATGCACCTGCCAGTGACACCTGCACCTGCTAGTGGCACCGGCACCTGCCAGTGACACATACACATGTCAGTGACACCTGCACCTGCCAGAGACACCTGCCCCTGCCAATCACACCTGCCGCCGCAGTGACACCTGCACCTGCTAGTAACACATATACCTGCCGGTGACACCTGCCCCTGGAAGTGACACCTGTCCCAGCCAGTCTCACCTACACCTGCCCGTGACACCTGCACCTGCCAGTCAGACTTGCACATGGCAGTGACACTTGCCCCTGCCAGTTACACCTGGTCCCATTAGTGTCACATATACTTGCCAGTGGCACCTACACCTATTAGTCACACCTGCACCTGCCAGTTACTCCTACACCTGCCAGGGACACGTGCTCCTGGCAGTGACACCTGCAACTGACAGTGATTCCTTCTCCAGCCAGTAACACCTGCACCGGCCAGTCACACCTGCACCGGCCGGTACACCTGCCAATCTAACCTGCACTTGCCAGTGACACCTACATCTGCCAGTGACACCTGCTCCTTCCAGTCATACCTGCACCTGCCAGTGATACCTGCATCTGCCAGTGTCACCAGCACCTGCCAATCATACCTCCACCTGCCAGTCATACATGCACCTGCCAGTCACACCTACACATGCAAGTGACACATGAACCTGCCAGTCAAAGTCACACCGGCCAGTGTCTCCTGCACCTGACACTGACACCAACACATGCCAGTCACACCTGCACCTGCCAGTCACACCTGCACTTACCAGTGACATCTACACCTGCCTGTCACACCTGCACCGGCCTGTCACACCTACACCTGCCAGTGACACCTGCACCTGCCAGTGACACCTGCACTTGGCAGTGACATCTGCACTTGCCAGTCACACCTACACCTACGAGTGACACCTGCTCCTTCCAGTCACACCTNCAGTCACACCTGCACTTGCCAGTGACAACTACATCCTGTGACACCTGCACCTGCCAACTCACACCTGCACCTGCCAATCAGCCTGGCAGTCACACATACACCGCCAGTGAACCATTCACCTGGAAGTCACACATACACCTGCCATTGACACCTGCACCTGCTAGTGACACCTGCACCTGCCATTGACAACTACACCTGCCAGTGACATATACACCGGCCGGTGACACCAGCACCTGCCAGTCACACTTGCACCTCCCAGTGACACCTGCACCTGCCAGTGACACCTGCACCTGCCAGTGATACCTGCACTTGCCAGTGACACCTGCATATGCGAGTGACACTTACACCTGCTTGTGACACCTGCCCAGCCAGTTTCACCTACACCTGCCAGTGACACTTGCCCCTGCCGTTGCAACCCGTCCTCGCAAATTCGTATAGTCAATATTGCCTTATTAAATATGTGCATAGGTGACATACTTAACATAATAGTTTCGCTTGAAAAGCTTCATAGAGAACACCGACCTTACCTAACCTACTTAGTATGTTAAGATAAGCATCTTATTGCTTCGTAATTACAATTATTACCTAACCTATACCTATAATAGGTTAAGTAACAATTGTAATTACGAATCTATAAGATGCTTATTTTAACATACTAAATAGGTTAGGTAAGGTCGGTGTTTTCTATGAAGCTTTTCAAGGGAAACAATTATGTTTAGTATGTCACCTATGCACGTAACTAATAAGTCAATATTGACTATACGAATTTGCGAGGACGGGTTGGCCATTGACGCCTACACCTGTCAAAGACTCCTGCACCTGGCAGTGACACCTGCCCCTTCCAGTGACACCAGCCCCTACCAGTGACACCTGCCCCTGACAGTGACCCCTACACCTGCCAGTGACACATACACCTGCAGGTGACACATACACCTGCCGGTGACACCTGCACCTGCAAGTGACACCTACACCTGCCAGTCACACCTGCACTTGCCAGTGACACCTACATCTGCCAGTGACACCTGCAACTGCCAGTGTCACCTGCACCTGCTAATCACAGCTGCACCTAATGTCACTCCTGCACCAGTCAGTCACACATACACCCGCCAGTGAACCCTTCACCTGGAAGACACACATACACCTGGCAGTGACACCTGCACCTGCCAGTGACACCTACTCCTCCTGGTGACACCAGCACCTGCCAGTCACACTTGCACCTCCCAGTCAAACCTGCAACTGCCAGTGACACCTGCACTTGCGAGTGACACTTTCACGTGCTTTTGACACCTGCCCCAGCCAGTTTCACTTACACCTGCCAGTGACACCTGCACCTGCCAGTCCCACCTGCACCTGCCAGTCACACCTGCACCTGCCAGTCGCACCTGCACCAGCTGGTGACACCTGCACCTGCCAGTGACACCTGATCCTGCCAATGACACCTGCACCTGCCAGTGACACATGCTTCTGAAAGTGACACCAACACCTGCCAGTGACACATTCACCTCCCGGTGACACCAGCACCGTCCAGTCGCACTTGCACCTCCCAGTCACACCTGCACCTGCCAGTGACACCTGCACCTCCTAGTCACACCTGCACCTGACAGTGACCACTACACCTACCAGTGAAACATACACCGGCCGGTGACCCCTGCACCTGCCATTGACACCTGCACCTGCCAGTGACACCTGCACCTGCCAGTTATAACTGCACCTGTCAGTGACACTTACACCAGCTTGTGATACCTGCACCAGCCAGTTTCACCTACACCTGCCAGTGACACATGCATCTTCTAGTGACACCTGCACTTGCCAGTGACACCTACACCTGCCAGTGACACTGCTCCTGCCAGTAACACCTGCACCTGCCAGTGACACCTGTCCCTGCCAGTGACACTTGCACGTGCCAGTGACACTTGCACGTGCCAGTGACACCTCCTGCCAGTGATACCTGCACCTGCCAGTGACACCTGCCCCTGCTAGTGACACCTACACCTGCCAGTGACACATACACCTGACTGACACCTGCACCGTCCAGTGACACCTGCACCTACCAGTGACACCTGCTCCTGACAGTGACACCTACACCTGCCAGTGACACATACACCGGCCAGTGACTCCTGCACCTGCCAGTGACACCTGCACCTGCCAGTGACACCTGCACCTGCCAGTGACACCTGCACCTGCCTGTGACACCTGCTCCGGCCAGTCTCACTTACGCATGCCAGAGACACCTGCACCTACCAGTGACATCTGCACCTGCCAGTGACACCTACACCTGTCAGTCACACCTGCACTTGCCAGTGACAACTACATCTGCCTGTGACACCTGCACCTGCCAGTGTCACCTGCACCTACTAATCACACCTGCACCTGCCAATCAGCCTGCACCTGGCAGTCACACATACACCCGCCAGTGAACCATTCACCTGGAAGTCACACATACACCTGCCATTGACACCTGCACCTGCTAGTGACACCTGCACCTGCCATTGACAACTACACCTGCCAGTGACATATACACCGGCCGGTGACACCAGCACCTGCCAGTCACACTTGCACCTCCCAGTGACACCTGCACCTGCCAGTGACACCTGCACCTGCCAGTGATACCTGCACTTGCCAGTGACACCTGCATATGCGAGTGACACTTACACCTGCTTGTGACACCTGTCCCAGCCAGTTTCACCTACACCTGCCAGTGACACTTGCCCCTGCCGTTGCAACCCGTCCTCGCAAATTCGTATAGTCAATATTGACTTATTAAATATGTGCATAGGTGACATACTTAACATAATAGTTTCCCTTGAAAAGCTTCATAGAGAACACCGACCTTACCTAACCTACTTAGTATGTTAAGATAAGCATCTTATTGCTTCGTAATTACAATTATTACCTAACCTATACCTATAATAGGTTAAGTAACAATTGTAATTACGAATCTATAAGATGCTTATTTTAACATACTAAATAGGTTAGGTAAGGTCGGTGTTTTCTATGAAGCTTTTCAAGGGAAACAATTATGTTTAGTATGTCACCACCGCACGTAACTAATAAGTCAATATTGACTATACGAATTTGCGAGGACGGGTTGGCCATTGACGCCTACACCTGTCAAAGACTCCTGCACCTGGCAGTGACACCTGCCCCTTCCAGTGACACCAGCCCCTTCCAGTGACACCTGCCCCTGACAGTGACCCCTACACCTGCCAGTGACACATACACCTGCAGGTGACACATACACCTGCCGGTGACACCTGCACCTGCAAGTGACACCTACACCTGCCAGTCACACCTGCACTTGCCAGTGACACCTACATCTGCCAGTGACACCTGCAACTGCCAGTGTCACCTGCACCTGCTAATCACAGCTGCACCTAATGTCACTCCTGCACCAGTCAGTCACACATACACCCGCCAGTGAACCCTTCACCTGGAAGACACACATACACCTAGCAGTGACACCTGCACCTGCCAGTGACACCTACTCCTCCTGGTGACACCAGCACCTGCCAGTCACACTTGCACCTCCCAGTCAAACCTGCAACTGCCAGTGACACCTGCACTTGCGAGTGACACTTTCACGTGCTTTTGACACCTGCCCCAGCCAGTTTCACTTACACCTGCCAGTGACACCTGGCCCTGCCGGTGACACCTACACCTGTCAAAAACTCCTGCACCTGGCAGTGACACCTGCACCTTCCAGTGACACCTGCACCTGCCAGTCACACCTGCACCTGCTAGTGACACCTGATCCTGCCAATGACACCTGCACCTGCCAGTGACACCTGCACCTGCCAGTTACAACTGCACCTGCCAGTGACACCTGCACCTGCCTCTGACACCTGCCCCGGCCAGACTCGCCTACACCTGCTACTGACACCTGCACCTTTCAGTGACACCTGCACCTGCCAGTGAAACCTGCTTCTGAAAGTGATACCAACACCTGCCGGTGACACCAACGGAACAACGGAAATGCTTAAGCAGACACGAATTTCCAGTCAAAGAAGGAATAATTTAAATCGGGAGAATGAAGAAATCGAGCGGAAATTGAAACACTCAAATCAAGCTTAAGAAAGGCAGTTAGAACAGAAAGCAAATGACACCTGCCAGTCACATCTGCACCTGCCAGTCACACCTGCATCTGCTGGTGACACCTGCACCTACCAGTGACAAGGGCACCTGCCAGTCACACCTGCACCTTCCAGTCACACCTACATCCGCCAGTCACACCAGCACCTGCCAGTCACAGCTACACCTGCCAGTGACACATGCACGTGCCAGTGACACTTGCCCCTGCCAGTGACACCTGCCGTTGAAGTGACACCTGCACCTGCCAGTCACACCTTCCGTTGCAGTGACACCTGCAAGTGCTAGTAACATATACACCTCCCGCTGACACCTGCCCCTGTAAGTGACACCTGCACCTGCCAATGACACCTGCACCTGCCAGTCAAACCTGTACCTGCCAGTGACACCTGCACCTGCCAGTGACACCTGCACCTGCCAGTTATATCTGTTCAAATTAGTGTCACTTATACCTGCCAGTGACTCCTAAACCTGTCAGTCACACCTGCACCTGCTAGTGACACCTTCACCTCCCAGAGACACCTGCACCTAACAGTGACACCTGCACCTGCCAATGACACCTCCACCTGTCAGTTACTCCTGCACCTGCCTGTGTCACCTGCTCCAGTCAGTCTCCCCTATACCTGCCAGTGACACTTGCACCCGCCAGTCAAACCTGCACCTGCCAGTTGCACCTGGTCCCATTAATGTCACTTATACCTGCCAGGGACACCTGCACCTGACAGTGACACCTGGACCTGCCAGTCACACCTGCACCTGCCGGACACACCTGCCAGTCAAACCTGCACTTGCCAGTGACACCAGTGACACCATGAAACCTACATCTGCCAGTGACACCTGCTCCTTCCAGTCACACCTGCACCTGCAAATCACACCTCCACCTGCCAGTCATTCATGCATCTGCCAGTCATACCTGCACCTGCCAGTGCCACATGCACCTGCCAGTCACAGTCACACCGGCCAGTGACACCTGCACCTCCTAGTCACACCTGCACCTGACAGTGACCACTACACCTACCAGTGAAACATACACCGGCCGGTGACCCCTGCACCTGCCATTGACACCTGCACCTGCCAGTGACACCTGCACCTGCCAGTTATAACTGCACCTGTCAGTGACACTTACACCAGCTTGTGATACCTGCACCAGCCAGTTTCACCTACACCTGCCAGTGACACATGCATCTTCTAGTGACACCTGCACTTGCCAGTGACACCTACACCTGCCAGTGACACTGCTCCTGCCAGTAACACCTGCACCTGCCAGTGACACCTGTCCCTGCCAGTGACACTTGCACGTGCCAGTGACACTTGCACGTGCCAGTGACACCTCCTGCCAGTGATACCTGCACCTGCCAGTGACACCTGCCCCTGCTAGTGACACCTACACCTGCCAGTGACACATACACCTGACTGACACCTGCACCGTCCAGTGACACCTGCACCTACCAGTGACACCTGCTCCTGACAGTGACACCTACACCTGCCAGTGACACATACACCGGCCAGTGACTCCTGCACCTGCCAGTGACACCTGCACCTGCCAGTGACACCTGCACCTGCCAGTGACACCTGCACCTGCCTGTGACACCTGCTCCGGCCAGTCTCACTTACGCATGCCAGAGACACCTGCACCTACCAGTGACATCTGCACCTGCCAGTGACACCTACACCTGTCAGTCACACCTGCACTTGCCAGTGACAACTACATCTGCCTGTGACACCTGCACCTGCCAGTGTCACCTGCACCTACTAATCACACCTGCACCTGCCAATCAGCCTGCACCTGGCAGTCACACATACACCCGCCAGTGAACCATTCACCTGGAAGTCACACATACACCTGCCATTGACACCTGCACCTGCTAGTGACACCTGCACCTGCCATTGACAACTACACCTGCCAGTGACATATACACCGGCCGGTGACACCAGCACCTGCCAGTCACACTTGCACCTCCCAGTGACACCTGCACCTGCCAGTGACACCTGCACCTGCCAGTGATACCTGCACTTGCCAGTGACACCTGCATATGCGAGTGACACTTACACCTGCTTGTGACACCTGTCCCAGCCAGTTTCACCTACACCTGCCAGTGACACTTGCCCCTGCCGTTGCAACCCGTCCTCGCAAATTCGTATAGTCAATATTGACTTATTAAATATGTGCATAGGTGACATACTTAACATAATAGTTTCCCTTGAAAAGCTTCATAGAGAACACCGACCTTACCTAACCTACTTAGTATGTTAAGATAAGCATCTTATTGCTTCGTAATTACAATTATTACCTAACCTATACCTATAATAGGTTAAGTAACAATTGTAATTACGAATCTATAAGATGCTTATTTTAACATACTAAATAGGTTAGGTAAGGTCGGTGTTTTCTATGAAGCTTTTCAAGGGAAACAATTATGTTTAGTATGTCACCACCGCACGTAACTAATAAGTCAATATTGACTATACGAATTTGCGAGGACGGGTTGGCCATTGACGCCTACACCTGTCAAAGACTCCTGCACCTGGCAGTGACACCTGCCCCTTCCAGTGACACCAGCCCCTTCCAGTGACACCTGCCCCTGACAGTGACCCCTACACCTGCCAGTGACACATACACCTGCAGGTGACACATACACCTGCCGGTGACACCTGCACCTGCAAGTGACACCTACACCTGCCAGTCACACCTGCACTTGCCAGTGACACCTACATCTGCCA
This sequence comes from Procambarus virginalis, assembly GCA_020271785.1. Classification (NCBI taxonomy): domain Eukaryota; kingdom Metazoa; phylum Arthropoda; class Malacostraca; order Decapoda; family Cambaridae; genus Procambarus; species Procambarus virginalis. The sequence goes on from WNGS01169217.1 coordinate 13,257,867, forward strand.
GTGACACCTGCAACTGCCAGTGTCACCTGCACCTGCTAATCACAGCTGCACCTAATGTCACTCCTGCACCAGTCAGTCACACATACACCCGCCAGTGAACCCTTCACCTGGAAGACACACATACACCTAGCAGTGACACCTGCACCTGCCAGTGACACCTACTCCTCCTGGTGACACCAGCACCTGCCAGTCACACTTGCACCTCCCAGTCAAACCTGCAACTGCCAGTGACACCTGCACTTGCGAGTGACACTTTCACGTGCTTTTGACACCTGCCCCAGCCAGTTTCACTTACACCTGCCAGTGACACCTGGCCCTGCCGGTGACACCTACACCTGTCAAAAACTCCTGCACCTGGCAGTGACACCTGCACCTTCCAGTGACACCTGCACCTGCCAGTCACACCTGCACCTGCTAGTGACACCTGATCCTGCCAATGACACCTGCACCTGCCAGTGACACCTGCACCTGCCAGTTACAACTGCACCTGCCAGTGACACCTGCACCTGCCTCTGACACCTGCCCCGGCCAGACTCGCCTACACCTGCTACTGACACCTGCACCTTTCAGTGACACCTGCACCTGCCAGTGAAACCTGCTTCTGAAAGTGATACCAACACCTGCCGGTGACACCAACGGAACAACGGAAATGCTTAAGCAGACACGAATTTCCAGTCAAAGAAGGAATAATTTAAATCGGGAGAATGAAGAAATCGAGCGGAAATTGAAACACTCAAATCAAGCTTAAGAAAGGCAGTTAGAACAGAAAGCAAATGACACCTGCCAGTCACATCTGCACCTGCCAGTCACACCTGCATCTGCTGGTGACACCTGCACCTACCAGTGACAAGGGCACCTGCCAGTCACACCTGCACCTTCCAGTCACACCTACATCCGCCAGTCACACCAGCACCTGCCAGTCACAGCTACACCTGCCAGTGACACATGCACGTGCCAGTGACACTTGCCCCTGCCAGTGACACCTGCCGTTGAAGTGACACCTGCACCTGCCAGTCACACCTTCCGTTGCAGTGACACCTGCAAGTGCTAGTAACATATACACCTCCCGCTGACACCTGCCCCTGTAAGTGACACCTGCACCTGCCAATGACACCTGCACCTGCCAGTCAAACCTGTACCTGCCAGTGACACCTGCACCTGCCAGTGACACCTGCACCTGCCAGTTATATCTGTTCAAATTAGTGTCACTTATACCTGCCAGTGACTCCTAAACCTGTCAGTCACACCTGCACCTGCTAGTGACACCTTCACCTCCCAGAGACACCTGCACCTAACAGTGACACCTGCACCTGCCAATGACACCTCCACCTGTCAGTTACTCCTGCACCTGCCTGTGTCACCTGCTCCAGTCAGTCTCCCCTATACCTGCCAGTGACACTTGCACCCGCCAGTCAAACCTGCACCTGCCAGTTGCACCTGGTCCCATTAATGTCACTTATACCTGCCAGGGACACCTGCACCTGACAGTGACACCTGGACCTGCCAGTCACACCTGCACCTGCCGGACACACCTGCCAGTCAAACCTGCACTTGCCAGTGACACCAGTGACACCATGAAACCTACATCTGCCAGTGACACCTGCTCCTTCCAGTCACACCTGCACCTGCAAATCACACCTCCACCTGCCAGTCATTCATGCATCTGCCAGTCATACCTGCACCTGCCAGTGCTACATGCACCTGCCAGTCACAGTCACACCGGCCAGTGACTCCTGCACCTGCCACTGGCACCAACACATGCCAGTGATACCAACACCTGCCAGTCACACCTGCACCTGCTAATGACAGCTGGAAATGCCAATCACACCTGCACCTCTCAGTCACACCTGCTCCAACCAGTGACACTTATACCTGCCAGTAACACCTACACCTGTCAGTCACACCTGCACCTGCCAGTGACACCTGCACCTCCCAGTGACACCTGCACTTGACAGTGACACCTACACCTGCCTGTCACACCTGCACCTGCCAATCACACCTGCACCTGCCTGTTACACCTGCACATGCCAGTGACACCTACACATGCCAGTCACCCTTGCACCTGCCAGTCACATCTACACCTACCAGTCACACCTACACCTGCCAGCCATACCTGCACTTGCCAGTGACACCTACACCTGCCAGTCAAACATGCACTTGCAAATGAAACCTACATCTGTCAGTGACACCTGCTCCTTCCAGTCACACCTTCACCTGCCAGTAATTCATGCACCTGCCAGTCACACCTACACCTGCCAGTGACACCTGTACCTGCCAGTCACACCTACACCTGCCAGTGACACCTACACCTGCCAGTCATACATGCACCTGCCAGTCACTTCTACACCTGCGAGTGACACCTGCACCTGCCAATCACACCTGCCACTGGTGGTGACACCTTCAACTGCCAGTGACTCTGCTCCCACCAGTGAAACTTAAACCTGCCAGTAACACCTACACCTGTCAGTCACACCTGCCCATGCCAGTGACACCAGCACTTTCGAGTGACATCTGCACTTGACAGTGACACCTACACCTCCCTGTCAAACCTGCACCTGCCAGTGACACCTTCACTTGCCAGTGAAACCTGCACCTGCCTGAGAAACATGCGCCTACCTGTGACGCCTCACCTGCCAGTGACATCTGCTACAGCCAGTCTCACCTACACATGCCAGTGACACCTGCACCTGCCAGTGACACCTTTATCTGCCAGTTACGCTTGGCTCTGCAAGTCACACCTGCACCTGCTAGTGACACCTGCACCTGGCAGTTCACATGCTCCACCAGTGACACTTATACCTGCCGTAACACCTACACCTGTCAGTCACACCTGCACCTTCCGGTAAGACCTACACGTGCCATGGACACCTGCACCAAGCAGTGACACCTGCACCTGATAGTGACTCTTGCACCTGCCAGTCACACCTGCACCTGCCAGTCACACTTGCACCTGCCAGTCACACCTGCACCTGCCGGACACACCTGTCAGTCAATCCTGCACTTGCCAGTGTCACCTACATCTGCCAGTGTCACCTGCACCTACCAATCACACCTCCACCTGCAAGTCACACTTGCAGCTGCCAGTGACATCTGCTCCTGCCAGGCACACCTGCACCTGACAGTCGCATCTGCACCTGTCAGTCACACCTGCATGAGTCAGTTACACCTGCGCCTGCCCGTGACACCTACTCCTGCCAGTGACACCTACACCTGCTTGTGACACCTGCACATGAGAGTCACACCTGCTTCTGCCCGTCACACCTGCAATTGCCAGAGACACCTACACCTGTCAGTGACACCTGCATCGGCTAATCACGCCTGCACCTGCCAGTCACTCCTACACCTGCTAACCACACCTCCTAGTCAAACCTACATTTGCCAGTCACACCTGTACCTGCCAGTCACACCTTTATCTGGCAGTTACACCTGCTCCCTCCAGTTACACATTTACATGCCAGTAACACCTGCACCCGTCAGTCACCCCTACACCTGCCAGTGAGACTTACACCTGCCAGGCACCTGCCAGGGACAACTGCACCTGCCAGTCACACCTACATTTGCCAGTCACACTTGCACCTGCCTGTAACATCTACTCCTGCCAGTGACACCTGCACCTGCCAGTTACACCTACCCCCGCCAGTGACATCTGCACCTACCAATCACATCTACCCCTGCCAGTGACATCTTTACCTTCCTGCCACACCTACACCTGCCAGTGACACCTGCACCTGCCAGTCACACCTGCCAGTGACTTCTGCACCTGCCAGTCACACCTTCACTGTCTAGTGACACCTACACCTGCAAGTGAATCCTGCACTTGCCAGTCACACCTACATTTACCAGTTACACTTGCACCTGCCTGTAACACCTACTCCTGCCAGTGACACCTGCACCTGCCAGTTACACCTACACCCGCCAGTGACATCTGCACCTGTCAGTCATTCCTACACCTCCTTGTCACACCTGCATCTGCCAGCGACACCTGCACCTGACAGTCACACCTGCTCTTGCCAGTGACACCTGCACCTACCAGTCACACCTAACCCTGCCAGTGACACATTTACCTCCTGCCACACCTACACCTGCCAGTGACATCTACATCTACCAATCACACCTGTACCTGCCAGTGACACCTTCATCTACAAGTCACACCTAAACCTGCCAATCACACCTACACCTGCCAGTGACACCTGCACCTGGCAGTGACTCCTGCCCCTGCAAGTGACACTTGCATCTGCCAGAAAAACCTACACCTGCCAGTCACGCCTACACCTTCCAGTGACACCTGCACCTCCCAGTGAAACCTACATCTGCCAGTGACACCTGCTACTGGCAGTGACACCTGCACTTGCCAGTGACACCTACATCTGTCAATCACACGTGTACCTGCCAGTGACACCTGCCAGTATCTCCTGCACCTGCCAGTGACACATGCACCGGCCAGTCACACCTGGCATATGTTTTGTTTAATGGTGTTAAGAGCACAGAGAGCAAACACTTTGAACTGGGAACTCCACAAGGAGGGGTTCTCAGCCCCTTGTTGTTCAACGTTCTGATGCATAAACTTATTAAAGATCTTCCAACTAATAATGAAGACACTGTCATTTGTTATGCTGATGATATATGTTTACAGGCTTCCTCCGAGCCTAGAATGCAAGTTCTGCTCGATGCTTTTGCTACTAGAGCTGAGGAATGTGGCCTCCTTATCTCTGTACAGAAAACTCGTGCCCTCATTCCATGTGGTATTCCACCAGCCAATTATCATATAGATGGGCGAGCACTTGAGAACTGCAAGTCTTACAGATATCATTTATACGCTCTGTGATTGATTACAATGCTCTACATCTCACACTGTATACTGAAAAAGAGCATAAGAAATGAGGTACCTGGGTTTAAGCATACTTTGAAGAACATAATTTCAAGATGACCAGGAATGACCACATCAATGTGTGTGCATACACAGATTTGCTGGTGCACACTGCAACACCCCCTCCTTGACCCTGCCTATCTTGGCGCAACCATGAGGTATAACCGGCAATCGTAGCAAAGTTCTCAGGGGTCCTGTCATCTAGAAATGTTTCTAGCACAACAACCACATCAGGACGATGAGTGTTAACAAAGCTGTGTGTGAGATCACCAACATTGGTCATGAAGCCTCTGATGTTGGTAGACAATATGCTGATCGATTGACTCCTCATGTCTGCGAGTTGTTTGAGAATTCAGGTGTGTATGGTGACAGACTTCGTAGCTGCTGTGCTGGTGGAGTGTAAATCTGCTGTGCTGAGTAAGGCACAATGACACCTTCAGGGATTGGGTATGGATAGTAAGGGTCTCTCTCTCTGTCTCTCTGTCTCTCTGTCTCTCTGTCTCTCTGTCTCTCTGTCTCTCTGTCTGTCTGTCTGTCTGTCTGTCTGTCTGTCTGTCTGTCTGTCTGTCTGTCTGTCTGTCTGTCTGTCTCTCTCTTTTCCTCCCCCCTTCCTTTTTTTGGGGGGGGGGTCAACTTGTATCCCCTGCTCCTTGCTGCTCTATTGAGAGGCCAGGATTGCTAACTTGATCCAGGTTACTTTGACAACTGACAACGGCCTGGTGTTGAATAAATTTGGTGGAGCTATCCAGGTAGCTCCCAACAATGAGCCCCAAACACCCACCAGAAAGAGGCATTTCATTACACTAAATGGTTGTATTTTTGCTTGTCTTACCAATCTGAATGATACTTAGGCCATTTAGATCTTTATTGGATGGTGATAAATAGTTTCCCCGTGTTGCTACCTCTTTTCATTATTACTTAACGATCAACACCTGATGATGAACATACAGAACCTTGAGGGTTAGACCTGAAACACGGGGCACTTTAGACTAGGTTTTGTTGTCCTATTGTCCTAACTAGTTGTGTTTGTGCTTTAATGTATGGTATAATTATTCTTTAATAACATTCTTTACATTAAACTTTTAATCTTTACAGAGTTGAATTAGGCAAGCAGTTGGCTAAAGCCATCGAGCCAGAACTGCAGGACAAGACTCCTGTGTCATCACACGATTCATCCACCAATGGTCTAATCAACTTTATCAAAAAGCACCTGTAACTGCTTTGTAGTACATTTATGGGCTTTCAGATGAAGAAGATATATATTTTCTTTTTTCTTTGTTGCTAAAATTTACTTCAAATGGTTTACTTAGACTATCATTATAAAATATTAAGTACGGTATTAAGTATTAAGAGGAGGCTTCGTTGAAGACCAGGCTGCGGGGATACTAAGCCCCGAAATCATCGCAAGGTAACGGTATTTTATAGTAACTGGTTTACTGTTGACACTGGTTAAGATAAAAAAAAGAAGCCATAAAACGTAGCAGTTCCTTGCTGTAGTTTACTTGGAAATGTAAATGTAAATGCATAATTTATTAGTAACAGAGATAAACTGTTCATGTCTAGCAAAATTACTGGTATTAGTGTTATTACTGGTTAGTGTTGTAGCCATGCTGCCATTGTAAGCTTTGGTGTGTGTGTGTGTGTGCATGCTGTGATAAGGTGGCACTGGTAAATTTTCTAGAACAAAAAATGTACTGTATTATTGCTGGTTAGCACTGCACCAGGTTTGTACACGTGTACACATCCAGTAAATGTTTTACCAAGTGTATTGATTTTAATTTGTATAGATTGCTAATGCTACAGCTTTAATATGGAGGGACATATGGGAGAACTGTTTTTTTTTATATATATAGGATCTCAAATAATTTAGCATTTACATTATTTGAATTTATTTAAAATAAATAAAATTTTAATTTTATTCTTTTTGACTAACCTCCTTTTTTGTATTTCTTACCACAGAAAGTTAATTTAATCTTGTGAAAGTTCTCGCAATACAGATTGATACTGGAAATCTGCAGCCAAGTAACCTCCATCTGAACTCTATTTATAACTAGCAGGTGTAATTTACACCAAACATTCTATTATGGTTACTGCAAAGAAATATAATGCACTTTTGTGCATTCTACTATATTAAAAATCAGTTGGAAAAATATACTAACTTGCTTTTAATGTGCAGCAGTCATCAAAGGAGTCAGTCTGCCTGTGCAAATTAAATGTGTTAAATGTAATGAAACGCCTCTTTCTGGTAGTCCCAGTGGCTCCCTGAAGCTATCTTTCCAAGATGGCTTTCTACTACTGACTCACTAAGTTACAAAGGTTCTGTTTGGCCTACCAGAAACAGGAGCTGGAACCTGTCCCCCCTCATAGGTGCAAAGAGCAGGGGATGGTTATGATCACCCACACTGAGAAAGCATCCAGAAAGTGAAACAATATAGACAACTGCAATGTTCACAGAAAACAAAGCACCAAAATTGCAAACAATTCATTCCTTGAAGTTTTGCTTGAATCCCCTAATGTCTATTTGATCTCGTTTAGTTCCCCCCCCCACATTATGGCCAAAATGCTCTGCATACTAGTGGATTCAGGCATTGTTCTTGCCTTAACTATGAATCTTCAATCTTTTTGTATCCTATGTATGTACTTTTGCTTAAATTACAATAATTATTATTAACACACACAAATCACACTGATATGTTAATGAGAAAATTTGCACAGGCTGTGAGGTGGCGCGAATCTATGACCAAGACATTGCCAGCCGCATACTCTACTACTGGACCACCGAAAACTTGAAAGTCATACAAGTAGATTGCTACTGAAATCACAGGAAGTCTGGAGGCCCCTGCTGAAATAAAAGTTTTAAGTATGGACCCCCCCCCCCAAACACTTGGGTATAGGCAACATAGTTAATCAACCGTGCTCTCCAACTTAAGATACACAGTATCTTAAGTTGGAGCATACGGTGGATAAACTGTTGCCTATACCCAAGTGCTGGGAGGGGGGGGTTACACATAATCCCTTAGGGGGAAATTGAGGATGTATTCATATGGAATGCAAGCAATAGAAGCTCTGCCAATGCCAAGCAATAAGAGGTGACAGTATTATTAGATATTAAATGCTGATCCACAAACAGGATTGACAGAACAGGCAATGAAGTATGACGGAGATAAAAAGAAGTAAACAGAGCATCAAGAACTTTGTCATTGAGACAAAAGACACAGGCGAGACCAACAGTTCAGCATCTTGTGCACCATCATGCTTTTACCTCATCAGAAACTCCAGACACATAAATTGGTGAAGGTCAAACCAGCAAGGTAAGTCACCAGGCCGATATGCTGAAAGAGGCGGAGCTATGGAAAAACTCCCTGGTTAAGACACAGCCAGAAAAGCTGGAAATCAAGGCTGAGCTGGCTATTCTGGACAAAACAGGTGCAACAACTGAACTGGGGGAAGAGATAAAGGAACCCCAACCTTGACCATTCCAGCCAATAGGCATCCACTATGACAGCCTTGTGATCTGGCAACAGCTATGTAGGATGTTGCCACTTCCAAGCCAACATGTTGAGGTCCACCTCTGAGTAACTGAATGTCTCAAAGCCAGTGGAAGGATGCAACGTCAGCAGTCCACTCAGGAAGTGGGATGGAAGCCTCCACGAGAACATTGGACATTCCCTACACATGAACTGTGCAGAGAACCACACCCTGATAAGCCATAAGCAGAGTTACACAAAGCATCTAGCTCTGAAGGGGGGAAGGACCAGAGTAACACTCAGTTCAGGAAATGAACCACCAGGGAACAGAAAGAACTAAACCAGAGGATGGAGTCAGTGGTAAATAAACTTCCGAAGGGCATGCCACACAGCCACAAACTCAACATACCATGCTGTGCACTCATTGGAGTGGACCCCTATGATTGACCCTTGGGGAAACCTGGGGGAGCTTTAGTCATGAAGCCCCAACCCAGTGCCAAGGCATCGGAACACATCAAGCAAAGTGCGAGCATCACACCACTTACCTGAATTCGAGGAAGCTGACTCCAGTGACATTACTGCCAGTGATGCAAGACAAATTAAAAGGAGTGCAGTGTAAATATCTAGAGTTCTTGTTATTGGAGTGATTTGTTAACTGTAAGGGACTGCAATTCAAGCCAGAGAAGTTCCATTTCATTGACAATTTAGTGACAGAGTGGTAGCCTTCAGAGTAGGGCCACTAAATTCTGTAGTGCAAGAAGTTGTAGTGGAAGCCCAAGAGTTGAGCAGTGTCACACATTCCCTACTGTATACTGCAGTGGGGGTATAATTTGTGTGGCAGCGTCATGTCAAGAAGGGCCTTGAATTACCAGCAGTATAGACATTATGAACAAATCTACAAGGACTGTGACGACTTTTCGAACCTACATCCGAGAGGATCCCAGACGCGCCTTAATCAACTGAGCTATTGCATGGTAATAAGAATTGCAAAGAGGAGTTCAACTTGACCTACCACAGATCCTGCAGTCTCTCCGAGACACAAACCCAAACCTTTGATTTCTGTTTTATCCAATCCAGTATTCTCCCATTTATTCCATGGGCCTGTAATTTCCTTGCCAGTCTCTCCCCCCTCACTGTCTGGCCCGTTGTCACCGTGAGGGGGCTTGGTGGGCAGCTGCCGGAGTGTGATGCTCCATGGGTCAGTCCTCTGTCCTTTTGCAGCCGTATGCTCCTGCTGCTGCCTTTACCAATTTTGCCAGGCCCCTTTTCCTTTTACATGTGTTTCATTTTTCTCCCCCCTCTTCTCCTATCAAATTGTCATTTCCTCTTCTATCAAATTGTCATTTCCTGCTGACCTTTTGCCTGTTTTGATTATTCTTTTGACCTTCTTTTGTTTTGAAGCCCGGGTGTTTGAGGAGGCACACTCTTGCACCCATAGAACTGTAGTACCCAACGTCTCGAGCGAGGGGACCCTTTTATTGTCAATCCTCCTTTCATCACTGAACCCGCTCTCGACGGACTCACGGTTCTTAAGGTGGCGTTTGTGGGGCGTATACTCACGACGCACCCCTGGGGGCCCCCGGCAAGATCGGCGTTAACTTCTTGTTGGGTGTCCTGCCTCTAATTGTGGCTCCATGGTGGGTGTGGGGGCACATTCGTGAATGAAAGTTTTTTCCTCGTTTTCATGGCTGATAATGTTTCCCTTGTACTTTCTCAGGCTCGTGGGGTGGGCGACCAAGCCCCCGAGTCGGACTGTGTTGGAAGACCAGGCCCTGTAGCCCCTGCTGCATTGGACCCCGATGACCTGACTACTCCCCTCAGATCCCCTACTTCCTCTGCGGTAGGGTCGAGTCCCCAGCCCCCAGTGGTGACCACCTCATACCCTGGCACGGCTTCATCTCTCATTGTGACTACTGCACCTTTTACCCCCCTCTCTCTCTGGGGGTTCTCAACGCCGTCCTCGCCACGGCCGCACTCGCACGATCCCTTCCCGTAATATTACTTACAACGACTTGTTTGGTCCTGCTACGTGGGCTAAATACTTTGATCCCCACCATCTGGATTCTACTCCTCCTGACGATTTCTCCCTCCATAAACACCTTGTTGATTCAGTAGATGCCTCTGTTACTTTTAACTCCACCAGTTACGGTACGCGTGTCGTCGCTGCTCCTTCTCAGGATGCAGCTACTCGCTTAGCCGCTTTGTCCTGCATTGGAGAGACCCCTGTTCGGGTCTCCAAAAACGCTCGGTTAAATGCCAGTGTTGGCACTGTTCTCCTCCCACACCATGTTGCAACTGGTGTTCGGGACCTCAAAGATTGCCATGAGGATATTAAACATATCCTCGAAGCCCAAGGCCATTCTGTTCTCCAGGTGGACACGTTTACTCGACCCCCTCGTGGTTGTCGCCGTCAGCCCCTTCGAGTTGTATAAATCACCTTTGATAGTAGGACCCTTCTGCCCTTTATTATTCTTGCAGGTGCCAGATGCTCCGTTCAGAAGTACATTCCCTCCCCTAGACTTTGCAATAAGTGTTGGAAGTTCGGGCACGGTGTCCTCAAATACACCAGTACTGTGTATCTATGCCCCATGTGTGGAGACGATAGTCATTCTAAGTCCAAGTGCACTTCTCCCCAGGCTTGCTGCCTCAATTGCGGTGAGGCCCACCCTACTTTCTCATGCTCGTGTGTACACTACAAACTAGAAGAAGCCATCCTCAGCTTGAAGCACCGTGATCGTCTATCTTTTCCTGAAGCGAGACGCCAAGTTTGTCGTCTCACCCCTTTTGCGGGCTTATCCTACGCTCGCGTGTTGCGTTCTAACTCTCCTCGTCCTTCCCACCTTCCTCAGTCTCACAACCGTTTCCAGGCCTTAAACCCGACCACACCACCACCTTCTCCCCTATTCCTTTGCCTCCTGTCCCAGATGGTCTCCCTCCTGGTTCTCCATCTGGGGTTCCCCCCTTCTTACCCAGTCCACCATATCTCCTTTGTCTTCTTCCCCATCTCCCCCCACTCTTTCTTCCTGACCCTCCCCCAGTCTCTTGACCCTCCACGCCACCTATCTGTCCAGGCTGATATGCATTATCCTCCCAGCAATCTTCGTGTTATTAGCTCCCACTTCTCTTCTCCTGCTGAGACCATTGAGTCTGTCGCCGGTACGTTGTTACTGGAACGCCTGTCTATTTGAGTCAGAAACGTAAGCCTGGCTCCTCTCCTTCTTCCTCTCCAGCGGGTAAGAAGGCTTTGCTGTCTTCCTCACCCCCTCCCTCTGACTCTTGTCACTACATCCCCTCCCATTTCAGTGGTCGAACCCCCTGTCCCAGATATGGAGGTTTCTTTCGCCCCGATTCCCTCTCGGTTGCTGCCCTTGTTGAGGCGCACTCCCTGCCTTCTGCCCCCCTCCTCCAGCTGTCCTTGCCTGCCCCTCTCGTTGCCTCCTCCCCCTCCGGACCCCGTCAGTCCGCCTCTGGTCTGTCCTTTTGCTCCCTTCCCTCTATCTTTACTAAGTTTACCCATGCCCTCTAACCCTGATTTTGACAACCCTGCTTCTGATTCTGACCCTGATCCTGACCCTGATCCTGAAATTCTTTAATAAACTGTGTTCTTCTATACGTTTATTTCTTCTTGTTCTGTTACTGTCCTTTCTCTTTGATAATGTCTATTCTTCAGTGGAATATTCGTGATTTTTATGCCAACTTCCATGAACTCCAAATTCTAATTACACAGTTTTCACCGCTTTGTGTTTGTGTCCAGGAACCCATGCTTGGTGCTCGTCCTGGTCACTTTCGTGGTTATTCCTTTTTTTCTCCCCCCCCCCCAGCTCTTGCTGGGGCCCATAACTCTACTGCTCTCTTAATTCGTTCTGATATTCCCTTCGTCCCCCTACTTCTCCTGTCACCTAACCATTGTTCTGCTGCCCGTGTTTTTGTGGGTAAATGGTATACAGTCTGTTCCGTTTATCTCCCTCCAAATGTCCCTCTTTCCCTTCCT
>WNGS01169217.1:13320400-13336037 GCA_020271785.1 Procambarus virginalis
AAATAGATTGGTTAAAAGGCGGTGGTCCAAGAGTTAATAGCTCAACTCTGCAGACACAAATAGTAAATACACACAATAGCCCGTCCTCCTAAGGCCTCCAAGAAAACGGTCAATTTAAAGTGTCCTCTCCTAAACTACCAGAGGACCCAAACAGAAAACGGGACAGTACGTCACTTTCGGCACCCGCTTCCATTTTCTAGTACGACAATTTTGGCCTTAGGTAACGCTACGAGCGAAATACGACGTTCTTCTAAGAGGAGAGGTTGCACACCACTTGAAAAACACAAACTAACTCTCATACTCTCAAACTAACTAGTATCACTACAAGAATGAAGTTACTTCAAAAACCAATTCAGGAAAGAGTAAAGAAAATGTTTCTTCAGCGAGGTATTATATATATATATATATATATATATCTATATATATATATCTAATAATAATATATATAATATATATACATATATATATATAATATAATATATAATATCTATATATATATATATATATATAATCTATATATATATATATATATATTATATATATATAATATATTATATATATATATATATATATATATATATATAATTGGACTGAACAATAATAACCAACTTGGTCAGACTGTCAATATCTTTTGCAACAGTAACTTTAGTGTGGGCGTCCGATACTTTGGATGCAATATCGCGTTTGCACCACACTCCAACACACTAACAATTTAGATCTTGTATTTCGTACTCGGATAGCAACATTTTATGTAATTATCTATGTGCAAGAGCAAGTTAGTTCACCGTCAATGTAATTAAATTTTTCCAGAATTAAATTATAGCTTCATTTATCATTGTATTTGTATAATAATAATAATTAGTACATTTAGATAGCATTATTATGACTGTAATTTTTAATTAAATTTCAAGCAAGGCAAATCTACACAACAACTCCACTAGTGTTGATAACAGCGTTTCATCTTCTCCGACCTAAGGATATAGTTTATAGGGTGCAGTGGCAGCAGAGTGCGTGCGTGGCGTGCGGTCTGCAGTATGGGGTAACCTGTACGAACGCTCACGCAAACCCCAGATTTACGCTACAACGAAAGTGGAGACTTTTAACCCTTATTGAGATCCGTGCGTGCGTCTAGAGGAGAAAGATGTTGGGATTACAGTCATCGGTGCTGGAACCGGTTCAAGAAGAAATTAGAAACTGGTCAGGTAATGACATCTGAATCACATAGTTTGTTCACACCCAAGCTCTTACTTGTTTGTGATGTATTTTCGGGATTTTTAAGCAACGTTCATTTGAATTAACGAGGATGATCATATTAAAAGAATTCTCAAGCTAGAGTTTGTTAGCGTGTGTATTATGTACTTGTATCACCTAGTTGTATTCACCTAGTTGTGCTTGCGGGGGTTGAGCTCTGCTCTTTCGGCCCGCTTCTCAACTGTCACCAATCAACTGTTACTAACTACAACTAATTTTTATTTAAATCTCGATCGGTGGCCTCTTGTTACAGTAACAATAGTAACAGGAATCTATGTCAATTCCTGTTACTATTTTATACGTAGTGATCATATCACCTCCCTTTTTCCCTCTATATTTTAGCTTTGGCGAATTTAACATACCAAGCCTCTTCTCATAGCTCCTTTTCAGTCCCGGAAGATATTTCGAAGCATGCCTCTGCATCTTTTCCAGTTTATATATGTGCTTCTTGAGATATGGGCACCATACAACCGCTGCATATTCCAATTCTTGTCTCACAAAAGTCGTGAACAGTTTCTTGAATATTTCACGATCCATACATTTAAAAGCGATCAGAGAGAGAGAGAGAGAGAGGAGAGAGAGAGAGAGAGAGAGAGAGAGAAGAGAGAGAGAGAGAGAGAGGAGAGAGAGAGAGAGAGAGAGAGAGAGAGGTAAGTTGGTTTTCACCCCGCCATGGACAGAGCTTCAGCAGCAGCCGTCGGCAGCAGTTGGCACCGCTGCCTTCTGCGTCTCCATCATCCATTAATGAAGCAGCAGGAACAGCAGAGCTGTAGCAGCAGCACCAGAAGCAGTAATAACAGCAACAGCAGCAGCAGCAACAGCAGCAACACCAGCATGGAATTCCGTGCCTCCTGCCCCACAGTTTTCCGTCGTTTCTTTTGTCTGGCAACTTTCAGGTATTTGTGGGAGTGCATCGCCGGTGTGGTGTGGAGAAGTGCCTGCCTGACACCCCGCCTAAAACACTTCCCAAACATTGGTCTCGGGGGTGAAGACCAGAAAGTGAGGAGGGCCTCCGAGGACCCCCGCTCTGGTACTCCTTCAAAGATGAAAATGTATATCTTATTCTGTTACAGTTGCTCCAGAAGACCTGCCATCTTTGCTTGTATTCACCTAATTGTGTTCACCTAGTTGTGCTTGCGCGGGTTGAGCTCTGGCTCTTTGGTCCCGCTTCTCAACCGTCAATCTACTGGTGTACAGATTCCTGAGCCTATTGGGCTCTATCATATCTTCATTTGAAGCTATGTATGGAGTCAGCCTCCACCACATCACTGCCTAATGCATTCCACCTGTTAACTACTCTGACATTGAAAAAGTTCTTTCTAACGTCCCTGTGGCTCATGTGGGTACTCAGTTTCCACCTGTGTCCCCTTGTTCACATACCACCCGTGTTAATTAAACAGTTTGTCTTTATCTACCCTGTCAATTCCTCTGAGAACTTTGTAGGTATGTAGGTAGTGATCATGTCTCCCCTTACTCTTCTGTCTTCCTGTGTCGTGAGGTGTCGTGTGTGTATGTGTGTGTGTGTGTGTGTGTGTGTGTGTGTGTGTGTGTGTGTGTGTGTGTGTGTGTGTGTGTGTGGTGTGGTGTGTGTGTGGCGTGTGCGTGTGTTGCGTCGTGTTCGAGTGACCTGGCACATCTATCTAGGACGTGAGCGGAACTAGGTCATCGCCAGTGACCGAGCGACGCAGGGATGAAAGCGTGATGAAAGATTTTGGAACGTGTTGAGAGGATTTGAAGGGCATTGTAGGAAATAGGTTCTGGATGAAAGCATAGTACTCACCTAGTTGCACTCATCTAGATGTGATCGTGAGGGGGTGGGGGGTGAGCTTCGGCTCTTTGCCCCCACCTCTTAACCGTCAATCAACTGTTACACCATTTGGTTATGAGGGAAGAGTTGTTATAATATTACTCTTCAAAGGTCAGCTTACAAGTTTATCTGGGATTGATCCCTTGGTGCGTGAGCAGCAGCTTCCTCTTCCCGCTGAACGACGCCTGGCGGTGACGAGGTGTTCAGGATGGCCTGGTCGAGGACCGGGCCGCGGGGACACTAAAGCCCCGAAATCATCTCAAGATAACCTCTAGAAGATGGCACGGGTTAGATCACAACCAAGAGGCGAAGGTTATCATAAGTTATCTTGAGATGATTCGGGCTTAGTGTCCCCGTGGCCTGGTTCTCGACCAGGCCTCCACCCCCAGGAAGCAGCCCGTGACAGCTGACTATCTCCCAGGTACCTATTTACTGCTAGGTAACAGGGGCATCAGGGTGAAAGAAACTCTGGCCAGTGTTTCTCGCTGGCGCCCGGGATCGAACCCGGGACCACAGGATCACGCGTCCAGTGTTCTGTCCGCTCAGCCACAGGCCCCCTTTGAAGGGGAGGTAATGTGCTTTTGCAGACGAGGAGTCACAATAACGTGGCTGAAATATGTTGACCAAACTACACACTAGAAGTGAAGGGACGACGAAGTTTCGGTCCGTCCTGACTATTCTCAAGTCGATTGTGAGAATGGTCCAGGACGGACCGAAACGTCGTCGTCCCTTCACTTTCTAGTGTGTGGTCTGGTCAACGTAATGTACTTTTGTATGCAACTCTGCGTATAGGATGCTCGTAGTCACATGCAGAGGTTTCAAATGTAGATAGAATAGAGCCCAATAGGCTCATGAAGATCATCCTGAGTATGTATCGTTGCGGATTTGAGACCGTAATTAACATACCGAAAGGCATAAAAGATCTTTTTTTTCTGGTATGTATTCGATCGTGACTATAGACATTTTATTCAGCCCGGGGACCCCGAGAGCAGGTGGTACCCACCCACTCCGGCCCTGTCTCTGCTCTCTCTCTAGTGTCCACAGTCTCAGTGCCCGACTGAAACACAATAAAGTTACAGTGGAAACATTTACAAAGCTACAATATAAAAAAGGGGGGAGGGAAGGAGGGTGGGTGAGATGAAAGAAAATACTATGAAAGGGAAGGACGAGGAGAAATAGAGAGTAAGGATAAAAATAAACTGTAAGGAATAATGAATAAATAAAAAATATACAAAGTTGGAATAGAAAGGGGGAAGTGAATGGATGAGGGCATCAGCGGAGGAACAACACAAGACATGAGGTGAAAAAAAGGGGAACCAAACAGGTGATGGAAGAAGTGGAACAGAAGGAGAGACGGGGGGAAGAAACTAGAAAATGAATACATAGGACAAAGGTGAATAATAAGAAAGAGAATGTGAAATGGCAAATGGAAACGCTATAAAACCCAAAGCTAAAACTTGAGGGTAGAGACCTCGATAAAAAAATAAAACAATCCCGAGGAGGAGGAAGAGGTTCGGAAAGAGGGAGGGGAACGACCAAAGGGGAAGGGAGGAAGATGGGCAAGAGGGAAGGAAGGGGGCAAGGGGGGAGGGGAAGAACGGGGGGAAAGAGAGGAGAAGAAAGGGGGTAAGGGGGGAGGATGAGGATGCTAGGAGGTAGGGGGGGGGCGCATCGCCCCCTGCTCATCAATCAGCGTGACAGGTGTTGGGCCGCACGAAGCACGTGCTTTTCTCCCACACATCTGTTTCGGCTGCAGCACCTGTAGCCAATTGCCTCGTCAGGCTACATCAACTTGAAAGTCGACTTTGGTAACGATGCAAACAGTTCATTTGGCCCAAACTGTCTGCTTCCTACCCCCCCCCCCCCCGTTGAACCTGCTTGTTAGCCGTCAAACAACAGCATGCTGTCCAGTTACATCCAAACACTTTCCAATTATATAACCGGCTGATGGCATGTGCTTACCAAACCAATTAATTTTTTTTCTAATTGTATTTGCCTAACTATGCTTATGGGGGTTGAGCTTCGGCTCTTTGGTCGTGCCTCGTCAGTCGACTAACGTGTAGATTCAAGAGCCAATTGGCTTCTGTCATATCTACATTAGAGACTGTGAACAAAATTTGCCTCCACTACTTCTATCATAGTGCAGTGCGTTCGTTCATTCTCAATGATTTATTGTTTTATTTTTGTATATTGTCTCTGAGGTTTATTCGGGTACTTAATTCCCAATTGTGTCTCCTTGTTCGTAATCCATCACACTCATCACTTCATTCAATATAGGCGTCCATATTTTAACTTAATATTTCCCCAGTGAATCTTGTATAAAGTAATCATGTCTCCCATGATTCATCTACATTTAAGTGACGAGATTGAATTCGTTGAGATTTGCGATTTAATATTTAGTTGAGTCTTCTTTGGATCTCATGCCTCTCAGCTCTTGGGCAATTCTGGTTACATTCTCCTGGACTTTCTCCAGCATCAAGGACCAAGCGAACATACCAAGTGTCCTAGGGAGGACAGAGAGGGAGAGCAGGTGTCAATCACCTTGTCTCTCTACGGCCCAAATTTTTTATGATTTATATCATTGCGAGGGAACACAGTTGGCTGGTTCTGGTGCCTAGGGAGGTCTAAAGGAGAGAGAGAGAGAGAGAGAAGGTAGAAGATAGCATATATTTTCCCTCTTATATATATATAAACTTTTGCGTAATCTTTATCACCTGTAGCCAATTGCCTCGTCAGGCTACATCAACTTGAAAGTCGACTTTGGTAACGATGCAAACAGTTCATTTGGCCCAAACTGTCTGCTTCCTGCCCCCCCCCCCCCCGTTGAACCTGCTTGTTAGCCGGTTCGAGGCCAATATCATTCATTCAGTCTTTCTGCATACGAGCCATGCTGACTACTCTCACACGTTCACTAGCTCACTTTCACAAACTAAAAAATGTCTGATTAGCTTCGGATGCAGCTTTGGTACCGAATATTAATTTGTCATGCGATTTATAGTGTAATATTAGTCAGAAATGTTACACCAGGGCTTTGATGGATTTTCATGTGATTTCCACCTTAGCCAGTTAACATTTATACACACACACACACACACACACACACACACACACACACACACACACACACACACACACACACACACACACACAACAGAGTATATATATATATATATAATATATATATATATATATATATATATATATATATATATATATATATATATACTCTCTGCTAAAGCACAAGGGGATGGGACTGAAGGCACAGTGAAGTTAATGACATCATCAAGAGGAGACTTACCAATTTTCCTATGAATATGTTGCACAACCAGGTGGCGCTGCCACTCGCAGGGAGTCAGCCAAATCCCGTAAGTACAGAGAACTGGATCACCACTACAATTTTGTCCCCAATGTTTCTCAGACACTCGGCGCCTGGGGTAAAAGTGCTACCAGTTTTTTGAAGGAACTGGGTACTAGGCTCATTGAAACAACAAGATACCCTAGAGCTGCCAGCTTCCTTTTCCAGCTCCTCAACGTGGCGATAGAGAGGGGAAATTTCCTAACAACTTCTAGTTCCTAACATCTGGGAATGTATTTGTGTACTCCCCAGAGTGTGTGATCTCAGCTACTGGCGTAACTGTACTTAACTATATGTGTGTCTAAGTAATCCCCCAGGGTTGTGCCAGTGTACTCACCAGGGTGTGTCCTCACCTGGGGTGTGTGTGTGTGTGTACTTTCCTGTGGTATGTGTTCCCTCTTGGGGGTTGTGTACTCACCTGGGTGTAAGTGTGTACTAACCTGGGGTGTGTGTGTACTGTCCTGGGGTGTGTGTATACTGTCCTGGGGTGTGAGTATACTCAACATGTGTTGCTGTGTAGTCACAACCTTCACCTGCCTCTTAATGAGTCTCATGAAAATAGTGTTTCGAGGCCAATAAATTTTACATATACAAAGTAATTTATCACAACTCTCACCATGTTATTACTGTATGTGTGTGATGCATGGCTCACTTTACCACTTTTATCACCTTGTAATACTTTGGCCAGATATTAACTCAAGCGTATTTGATACATTCAACAAATTGTTAATACTGATAAAAAGTACTCCTTCCTCTAGCACACGCCATACTAAAATATTAAAGTACATGTAGGAATTTATCAATTGATCTTCCACCTATCGAGCGGTCGAGTTCAAGGTCAACTAAATAATTTCTAAAATTACTAACATACATTTTGCAAATTAATGTTGCTAGCGGAGTGTATAGCAAGGAGCCATAAAAGAAGCACACAACATAAGCTTCAATATGAATTTCTATTGCTCCTGTAAACACGCTCGCGTGTCCCAAACCATCAAAGCTAAAACTTATTCCCGTTTAATTTAAGAGTAATAAGTGGCATTTACCCGTTTCTTGTTTATTTCACGTCGCTGTTAACTTCTGTTTGATGGATCTTATTCCACGAAGATTTTTAGTGATTCAGACTATAATACCTGGCAGACATGAGAGTACACATACACACACAGATACAGGCAAGCACTCGCACGCGCGTGCGCACACACACACGCGCATGGGAGCCAGGAGACCAGAAGGACGGTACATAATGAAGGGAAACTACCTCCCTGTAACGACTAGAGCAAAAGACCTGTGAGTGGATATAACGCCAAGCCTATCCCGAGTGGCACATAGAAATAGGATAATGTTAGCAGCACACTCCACACAGCAGCACACTCCACACAGCAGCACACTCCACACAGCAGCACACTCCACACAGCAGCACACTTCACACTATCAAAAGTAGAAACATGGTTCAGGAACCTAAATAAGGAGACACTTGGATCACTCTACACTGTCCAAGTGTAACCAACCGTAGAGTACACTGCCCGATCGCGGAGCCTTCATCTTAAAAATACAAGAAAACAACAAAAGGTTGAGAGGTATACAGGGAGGTTTATCCCAGAATTGTGAGGGATGGGAGTATGAATAAAGACTGAAGGAACTAGACATGATATAACTAGAAGAAAAGAGAGAGAGCGAGAGGAAACATGACAGAGGCTTATAAAATACTTAGATGGGATTAACACAGCACAATAAGAGGCGTAGGGTCTAAATTCTAAGTAAAATTCTGCTAACCTACGTGATCTTTAAGTAAACCCAACTCAACCCAACCTAATGCTACCCAACCTAACCTAACCTGACCAAAATTATATATAAAATATTGTGTTTGATATATGCATATGGTACGAGCACGATATGATGCCATTATAGCACCATTATTTTCTCCCTGCTCAGGTGATATATTCATCTGAAAAAGATCAAAAGGAGGAAAGGAGGGAAAAAGAGGAAACGCCAGACAGTGTTCATTACGAACACTGTTGGTGTTTGTAATGAACACTGTTGGTGTTCGTAATGAACACTGTTGGTGTTCGTAATGAACACTGTTGGTGTTCGTAATGAACACTGTTGGTGTTCGTAATGAACACTGTTGGTGTTCGTAATGAACACTGTTGGTGTTCGTAATGAACACTGTTGGTGTTCGTAATGAACACTGTTGGTGTTCGTAATGAACACTGTTGGTGTTCGTAATGAACACTGTTGGTGTTCGTAATGAACACTGTTGGTGTTCGTAATGAACACTGTTGGTGTTCGTAATGAACACTGTTGGTGTTCGTAATGAACACTGTTGGTGTTCGTAATGAACACTGTTGGTGTTCGTAATGAACACTGTTGGTGTTCGTAATGAACACCACCAGAACAAGAGGCATGTGTAGGAGCGTGAGAAACAGATGAGTCATATATGGGAAACTTTCATCTAGCAAAATAGTTCTGGGAAAACTGAATGAACAAAATGTTGTAGAAGTTGTGGCAGCGAATTCGATACATAACTTAATAGGGGCTATGACAGAGGAATAATAAAGCAGGAGTCATTGCATTAGACAACCACTGGCTTCATAGGCGGGGTCCAGGAGCGAAAGCTCGATATTGTAGGCACACATAGGTAAAAAGCACACACACACACACACATCGCCTCCCGTTGAGAGGCGGGACCAAAGAGCCAGAGCTCAACCCCCGCAAGCACACCTAGGTAAGTACAACTAGGTAAGTACAACTCGATAAGTACACATGCACGCGCGGCCAAGTGAACAGTGCTCAAGGGTCGCAGTCCTAAGGTCCTGGGTTCGATTCCCAGCCGAGGCAGAAACACATAAGCAGAGTTCATTTCACCTTATGCACTTGTTCACTGTTACAATATCAACTCCTATTCTGGAGTGAGGTGTGGAAATTTCGACGCCATCTATAGATCTGCACGCCAACCCCGGGCCATTAGGAGTGACGAAGACAACGCCATCTGTTGGCGGAGGTGTGGCAAGTTCAACGCCATCTTTGAAAGGCTCCCGCGTACCTCCGGAGGTGTGGTCGATGATGAAGACCTCTGGTGAGGGAAATAACTTGTATCAACGCCATCTAGATTGTGCATCCAATTATATTTTCAGTTCCCTAGTGAAAGACTGCCATCCCATGTTATCCTCGTATACTTTCTATCTATCTAATGACTTTTATGTCCACGGAGGTGACGAGGAGGAGGGTCTTTTACGCTCTCGAAAGCACTTTGGGCATTCTGAAACTCCTGACTTGTTCCTGTAAGGACAAGTGGCCGCTGTCGGTAGAAGAGTAGTGTTAATGTGTGGACCGACGTGTCCGGGATTTGGCCAAGAGGAATTACAAAACGACGGTACTGGCTGTCTACTGAGAAATTCTACTAGTACGTTATCTTGAGGTTATATTGAGATGATTTCGAGGCTTAGTGTCCCCGTGGCCCGGTTCTCGACCAGGCCTCCACTCCCAAGAAGCAGCCCGTGACAGCTGACTAACACCCAGGTACCTATTTACTGCTAGGTAATAGGAGCATAGGGTGAAAGAAACTCTGCACATTGTTTCTCTCCGGCGCCGGGATCGAACCCAGGACCACAGGATCATAAGTCTAGCGTGCTGTCCGCTCGGCCGACCGGCTCCCGTACGTAGTCAGACTTGTGCCAGGGTGTTGGTAAAACACCCTGGCAGTGACAGTTGTGACCCCTGTCAGCGTGTTGCTGAAGACTTGTTACTGCCAGTTCTTGTTAACTTGCCATTAGCTTGGGGTGGGATCATAGAGCAAGAGGCTCTAAGGCCCATTAAGCAGAAAGAACCCGGTTACTGGTTCATTCAGGCCGTAACATTTACCTAGCAGTAAATAGGTACCTGGGAGTTAGACAGCTGCTACGGGCTGCATCCTGGGGATGTGTGTGTGTGTGTGTGTGTGTGTGTGTGTGTGTGTGTGTCAGAGAGAAATATATATAACAGATATAATGGAGAAAATAAAGATAGGTTAGAAAGGCAAGGTCCATAAATAGGTCAATTCAGCAGGCACAAACAGTAAACATACACACCCTAGTCTCGCAAATGTTACCTTGGCCCAATAACATGCAATCAACTAACCTCAGTGAATCATCAACTCAGTGGAACCGTTCCTTGAGAGCCGGCACTGACGACCGAATGAGTTATTGTGATTCAGAACCAACAAGTAGAGGCAAATAAAAGCCCGGGATAATTAGAGAAGTGCAGGAACACTGCTTCTATTGAACAGGTGTTTCGTTTAGTTCATTCATCACCTGTCATGTGTTAGAACACCGCACCTTGTAATTATTGTGTCGTGTTGGTTTCTTGTTTTCTCTGCCAGCAACAAAAACATTGTTTATTTTGTGTTCCCTATTATCATACGAATATTGCGTGATACAATGTCTATATATATATA
This sequence comes from Procambarus virginalis, assembly GCA_020271785.1. NCBI lineage: Eukaryota > Metazoa > Arthropoda > Malacostraca > Decapoda > Cambaridae > Procambarus > Procambarus virginalis. The sequence goes on from WNGS01169217.1 coordinate 13,331,243, forward strand.
TACATATATAGGGGGGTACCACCTCTGGTGCAATTATAGGGACCCACAGCCTCAGAGAAGGGAACACAGAGCATTCAGGGAAAAACTTGCCATTTAACTCTGAATACATGAGGGTGTTCGCTTCTCCTACCACCCCCCTTTTTTATGGTGTACACTTTATTAAGCAAGGTTATACAGTTACATATCTGATTGTATACAAAAAAATGAGCATTAAGAGGACACAAAAATAGTTCGCTTCCTAGAGGCTGTAGATTTCCTCGAACTCCTCCGACGTTGGGCAGGAACCGAGGATGCAGCGAGCATTCCCCCTCTGGATCGCGACACTGAGGCGCTGAAAGAGAAAACTTGCCGCTCTAGGGTCTCTTGTGGTGTCAATGAGCTTGGAACCAAGATCCTTTAGAAACCTTCTTGCACTCTCTCCCCATGGGCCTAGGGTCTCAGACCCTATTGGAACGAAGTTGTACCGATGATCTAATTGCCTATACTTGGCTGACTTGTCTCTTTCTCTGTGTGTCGCCGCGGCTCCTGCTGTGCCGGCAGAGAGGTTGATGTATGTGGCTGCCAGGGTGGATACGCAAGTATAGTCCCATGCCAACTGTCTGCCACCCTTCCACGGACGCAGTGTGATTCCGTCTGGTCGGCCGGCAAAGCTAACAGAGTCACGGTTCAGAAGGTTGCGGGGCTCTCTCTCCGCTGGACACTGGGCAGAGGCAAGGCTTCTTTATATATATATATATATATATATATATATATATATATATATATATATATATATATATTGGTGTATACTGGCAGCAGGTTTTCTTTAAACATGTCTCATTGAATATGACCGCATATTCTGTATTTACTATCTTCTGATTTAGGGCTTCTATCCCTCTAACTATTTTCTTAGCATCAGGGCTTAGCTGAAAGAGGTTCTCCAAAACTCATTTTCATTATTTCAAGGTGAAGAAAAAAAGTGAATTACTATAGAATGTATTACACTTATTTATACAATTTGCACAACGTTTCGAACCTCCATGGTTCATTCTCAAGTGAAATGAAATTACAGGACTCGTTGATTTATACCCGTACGGGGTCAGGTGATAAAGGTAAAAACAAGGGGGATAAATGGGGGACGAAGTACATAAGAATAAAGGTAACTGTAGAAGGCCCATTGGCCCATACAAGGCAGCTCTCCTATTATAAATTTATATATATAACACCCACCCACTTTGGAGGGTACACTGGTTTCGTCTCAGCTCTCTCATCTCTCCTTCTCCGTCTCCCGTTTCTTCCCCCCTCTCTTACTTTCTCCCTTCTCATGTCCCTCTCCCATCCTCTCCGCTTTCTCCCCTCACTCGGCCCTCTTCCCCTATCAGACTTCTTGTTCCACCCTCTCTCATAATCTTCCCCTCTCTTACCTGTCCCCTTCTCCCCAATTCGCTCCTCTCAACCTGTCTCCCTCCTCTCTCCTTTCTCCTTCCTTCTTCATGTAACTCCTTTCGGTGTTCCCTCTTCGAACATCCCTCCTCTTCTCTTCTTCTTCCCTTTCTGTGTCTGTCTGTCTGTCTGTCTCTCTTCTACAGGCCTTTCTGTCTGTTTTCTTATTCTGTCTGTCTCTGTCTTTACACTGTGTTTCTGTCTCTCCCCATACAAATAACATAAGTTTACCACTGGCCTGTGGATGGCCCGCCGGGGAGGGGGGGGGAGGAGGAGGCTATGCAATTTCTTTCTTTATTATGCACCCCATACCCATCCCATGGGAGGTGGTGGAAAGGGTTACAGAGGCACATAATGGGTTCAGGCACTGAGCCCCATAGTTCGTTTAGCTAAGCAAGTGACAATCTTGTGAAGCTAGTTACACAGTTGTTAATATTGCATACTCGTGTACATTTATATACAATCATTTACATAATATATATACATATCAATAATCTTTTTATGCCACAAGTGATTCAACAAGAGGCTCACAAGTCACTATACAGGGCACTTTACATCAATGGTGAGTCGCACAGTTACTAGTCTTGCTCCGCACCCACCCAACTGGGCGGCAGCTTTTCAGTCATGTGCTCCACACCCACCCAACTGGGTGGCAGATTTACAGTCATGTGCTCCACACCCACCCAACTGGGTGGCAGCTTTACAGTCATGTGCTCCGTACCCACCAACTGGGCGGCAGCTTTACAGTCATGTGCTCCACACCCACCCAACTGGGCGGCAGCTTTACAGTCATGTGCAGGCTGCACCTACAGTAAGCAAATTTAGGATATTTCGCTAGGATTCCCGGCAGTACATCATTATGAATGAAGTACTTACACATTTCTTGGACTCCATTTATGGTGTTATCTCTGAATTCCGCGAATTGTTCACATTCCATTATATAATAACGCAAAGTATGCGAATAGTTCTGTTGACAGAGTTTACATTTAGTCAAATCTTCATCAGCAGATGTTACAAACTCCCAGAGGTACTTGTAGCCGAGCCTAAGCCTAGCAGTGGTAACATCTAGATGTCTGCTAACGTTATTGGATGACCCATAGACTTCCGGTTCTTCCTGCATAATTGAATGATGATAGATGGAGAAACTGGTGTGAATTTCACTTTGCCTCAAGCCTACGAGATTTTGTTGATGTTCCCGGAATATTACTTCCCTCAGGCGCTCAAGGCAGTCCAAGTTGGTAATCAATTCCTTCTTTATGAACCAAAGTCTTGGCTAACTCATCAGTTCAATCATGCATTCGGAGACCAACATTGGGAAGGAATCCACAGGAGACAAACTGACTCCATCATTGATTATTTCTTTACATCTGCGTCTAGCTTCAGACACAAGCACGTCACAGTTGTGCCGTGGGGAGCTGAGGCCAGTCAAGGATGACAAGGAGTCACTTACAATTAACATGCCAACTTTTAATTCATATACTCGCTCGAGTGCAAGGATTATGGCAACCAATTCTGTTTGAAGAGTGGAGGCCCAGTTATTTATACGCGCTGCACACTCATGGGGGAAGGAACCATCTCTCCCTGTCACAACAACTGCACTTCCAGCTGCACCATGGGACTGGTGCAAGGAGCCATCAGTGTAAATAACTTGGGAAAGGGAGCGCTCTCTGACTAAAGCATCAATTTGGCTTAAGTCATTGTACTTTACCTCTTGTCGAAGCAAAGCTTGGTTTTTAATCAACTAATGGGTGGGAAGGGGGGGGGCAGTAATTTGGAAAGGGGTGATCTCCCGTGAGGCAGGAAAGTGTCGTTGTTGTCTCTCTTGGTAGAGGTGATGAATATTATACATTCTGAGCACAGTAGCGGTTTTGGTACTGCATTTGGAGGGATGTTGACCTTCAAGAAAGATGGCTTGGAGGGCTTCAGTGCAGGGGTTAGAGTGGGGTTAGCCTAAGCATCTTGATACCAATTAAAGCATTAATTTCAGTGATACGATCACTTACACATGGAATATTCAGATCCTTCCTCATGTTTAGTAATTTAGTTGTACGGGGGCATCCGGGGATAATCCTCATAGCTTCGATTTGCATCTTGTCCAGCCCTCCAAGCATTCTCTCAGGCACTAGAACAAGCATGGGTGCAGCATAACCAATCAGAGATTTAATATATGAGATATACATAATTTTGCTAATTCTCACATTTGCGCCATAGCTTGGATGGTAGCCTGCCACAGCCTTGAGAGCATGGAGCCTAAAGGTGTGAAATATTTAGAAATATAAGTCACCCGTTTGCTTTGAAAAAGGGATGTGGCTTGAGAAAGGGAGTGGCTTGAGAAAGGGATGTGGCTTGAGAAAGGAGTGTGGCTTGAGAAAGGGGTGTAGCTTGAAAAAGGGGTGTAGCTTGAGAAAGCCTCTGAAGGATGGACTGTCTTAGGGGTACCGTAGCCTGACAAAGATATCCCGTTGATGCCGTACATTGTAATCACACCATCTGCTCACGTGGCTATCACCACCAATATCTGCAGGCATTCACCTCACCTCCTGCAGACCAGCTGTCAAATGCACCACCAGAGATCGACCTCATCAATTATCCACCCCAGCATCCAACCACCCCACAAACCACCCACTCCACCAACCACCCACACCACCAACCACACCACACAACCATCCACCCAACCCATCAACCACCCCACCCCACCAACCACCCCACCCCACCAACCACCCACACCAGCATGCACAACAGTGTTCCCGAGTACACAGGATCGAGCCCCCTGAATGACCCTACCTTGCTGTTGACCGAGTATGATATATTTACCACGATGAAAAACCCTAGCCACTTAACACGTGTTAAGAGCACCATATATTCTCCCTCGTCTAAAATCTTGTTTAAACTCTTTTAGCGGGTCTTTAAGGAGTCGATGACGAAATTAGTGAGACCAAGAGGTCACGCCTCGGACGCGTGGTCGCGTTTGTTGCATATTTTATGATATGGAATTATCTGGCCTTGATATTACCTGTAGGACCAAGGGGTGAGCTTGGTGCTGCACTTGCTTGTGAGCTGCGCTTGTTTTAGCGGCATTTGAGCATTTTAGCTCACATTGGAGAGCGGTTAGTGCGTGTGTTCTCTGTTGGTGTTCTCTGCTTGGTGTTCTCTGCTTGGTGTTCTCTTGGTGTTCTCTGCTTGGTGTTCTCAGCTTGGTGTTCTCAGCTTGGTGTCCTTAGCTTGGAGTCCTCAGCTTGGTGTTCTCAGCTTGGTGTTCTCAGTTTGGAGTCCTCAGCTTGGTGTTCTCAGCTTGGTGTTCTCAGCTTGGTGTCCTCAGCTTGGTGTCTCAGCTTGGTGTTCTCAGCTTGGTGTCCTCAGCTTGGTGTCCTCA
>WNGS01169217.1:13337037-13356213 GCA_020271785.1 Procambarus virginalis
GGTGGCACATAGAAATGGGATAATGTTAGCAGCACACTCCACACAGCAGCACACTCCACACAGCAGCACACTCCACACAGCAGTACACTCCACACAGCAGCAGCACACTCCCCACCAGCAGCACACTCCACACAGCAGCACACTCCACACAGCAGCACACTCCACACAGCAGCACACTCCACACAGCAGCACACTCCACACAGCAGCACACTCCACACTATCAAAAGTAGAAACATGGTTCAGGAACCTAAATAAGGAGACACTTGGATCACTCTACACTGTCCAAGGTAACCAACCGTAGAGTACACTGCCCGATCGCGGAGCCTTCATCTTAAAAATACAAGAAAACAACAAAAAAAAATTGAGAGGTATACAGGGAGGTTTATCCCAGAATTGTGAGGGATGGGAGTATGAATAAAGACTGAAGGAACTAGACCTGATATAACTAGAAGAAAAGAAAAGAGAGGAGAGCGAGAGGAAACATGACAGAGGCTTATAAAATACTTAGATGGGATTAACACAGCAGAATAAGAGGCGCGTAGGGTCTAAATTCTAAGTAAAATTCTGCTAACCTACGTGATCTTTAAGTAAACCCAACTCAACCCAACCTAATGCTACCAACCTAACCTAACCTGACCAAAATTATATAAAATATTGTGTTTGATATATGCATATGGTACGAGCACGATGTGATGCCATTATAGCACCATTATTTTCTCCCTGCTCAGGTGATATATTCATCTGAAAAAGATCAAAAGGAGGAAAGGAGGGAAAAAGAGGAACGCCAGACAGTGTTCATTACGAACACTGTTGGTGTTGTAATGAACACTGTGGTGTTCGTAATGAACACTGTTGGTGTTCGTAATGAACACTGTTGGTGTTCGTAATGAACACTGTTGGTGTTCGTAATGAACACTGTTGGTGTTCGTAATGAACACCACCAGAACAAGAGGCATGTGTGGGAGCGTGAGAAACAGATGAGTCATATATGGGAAACTTTCATCTAGCATAAGAGTTCTGGGAAAACTGAATGAACAAAATGTTGTAGAAGTTGTGGCAGCGAATTCGATTCATAACTTAATAGGGGCTATGACAGAGGAATAATAAAGCAGGAGTCATTGCATCAGACATCCACTGGCTTCTTAGGCGGGGTCCAGGAGCGAAAGCTCGTTACACTTAGGTAAGAAGCACACACACACATCTCCTCCCGTTGAGAGGCGGGACCAAAGAGCCAGAGCTCAACCCCCGCAAGCACACCTAGGTAAGTACAACTCGATAAGTACACATGCACGCACGGCCAAGTGAACAGTGCTCAAGGGTCGCAGTCCTAAGGTCCTGGGTTCGATTCCCAGCCGAGACAGAAACACATGAGCAGAGTTCCTTTCACCTTATGCACTTGTTCACTGTTACGATATCAACTCCTATTCTGGAGTGAGGTGTGGAAATTTCGACGCCATCTATAGATCTGCACGCCAACCCCGGGTCATTAGGAGTGACGAAGACAACGCCATCTGTTGGCGGAGGTGTGGCAAGTTCAACGCCATCTTTGAAAGGCTCCTGCGTACCTCCGGAGGTGTGGTCGATGATGAAGACCTCTGGTGAGGGAAATAACTTGTATCAACGCCATCTAGATTGTGCATCCAATTATATTTTCAGTTCCCTGGTGAAAGACTGCCATCCCATGTTATCCTCGTATACTTTCTATCTATCTAATGACTTTTATGTCCACGGAGGTGACGAGGAGGAGGGTCTTTTACGCTCTCGAAAGCACTTTGGGCATTCTGAAACTCCTGACTTGTTCCTGTAAGGACAAGTGGCCGTTGTCGGTAGAAGACAGTGTGTTGGCTGATGCACTTGTGTAGTGTTAATGTGTGGACCGACGTGTCCGGGATTTGGCCAAGAGGAATTACAAAACGACAGTACTGGCTGTCTACTGAGAAATTCTACTAGTACGTTATCTTGAGGATATATTGAGATGATTTCGAGGCTTAGTGTCCCCGTGGCCCGGTTCTCGACCAGGCCTCCACTCCCAAGAAGCAGCCCGTGACAGCTGACTAACACCCAGGTACCTATTTACTGCTAGGTAATAGGAGCATAGGGTGAAAGAAACTCTGCACATTGTTTCTCTCCGGCGCCCGGGATCGAACCCAGGACCACAGGATCATAAGTCCAGCGTGCTGTCCGCTCGGCCGACCGGCTCCCGTACGTAGTCAGACTTGTGCCAGGGTGTTGGTAAAACACCCTGGCAGTGACAGTTGTGACCCTGTCAGCGTGTTGCTGAAGACTTGTTACTGCCAGTTCTTGTTAACTTGCCATTAGCTTGGGGTGGGATCATAGAGCAAGAGGCTCTAAGGCCCATTAAGCAGAAAGAACCCGGTTACTGGTTCAATCAGGCCGTAACATTTACCTAGCAGTAAATAGGTCCTTGGAGTTAGACAGCTGCTACGGGCTGCATCCTGGGATGTGTGTGTGTGTGTGTGTGTGTGTGTGTGTGTGTGTGTGTGTGTGTGTGTGTGTGTGTGTGTGTGTGTCAGAGAGAAATATATATAACAGATATAATGGAGAAAATAAAGATAGGTTAGAAAGGCAAGGTCCATAAATAGGTCAATTCAGCAGGCACAAACAGTAAACATACACACCCTAGTCTCGCAAATGTTACCTTGGCCCAATAACATGCAATCAACTAACCTCAGTGAATCATCAACTCAGTGGAACCGTTCCTTGAGAGCCGGCACTGACGACCGAATGAGTTATTGTGATTCAGAACCAACAAGTAGAGGCAAATAAAAGCCCGGAATAATTAGAAAAGTGCAGGAACACTGCTTCTATTGAACAGGTGTTTCGTTTAGTTCATTCATCACCTGTCATGTGTTAGAACACCGCACCTTGTAATTATTGTGTCGTGTGGTTTCTTGTTTTCTCTGCCAGCAACAAAAACATTGTTTATTTTGTGTTCCCTATTATCATACGAATATTGCGTGATACAATGTCTATATATATATATATATATATATATATATATATATATATATATATATATATATATATATTATATATATATATATATATATATATTGGTGTATACTGGCAGCAGGTTTTCTTTTAAACATGTCTCATTGAATATGACCGCATAGTCTGTATTTACTATCTTCTGATTTAGGGCTTCTATCCCTCTAACTATTTTCTTAGCATCAGGGCTTAGCTGAAAGAGGAGTTCTCCAAAACTCATTTTCATTATTTCAAGGTGAAGAAAAAAAGTGAATTACTATAGAATGTATTACACTTATTTATACAATTTGCACAACGTTTCGAACCTCCATGGTTCATTCTCAAGTGAAATGAAATTACAGGACTCGTTGATTTATACCCGTACGGGGTCAGGTGATAAAGGTAAAAACAAGGGGGATAAATGGGGGACGAAGTACATAAGAATAAAGGTAACTGTAGAAGGCCCATTGGCCCATACAAGGCAGCTCTCCTATTATAAATTTATATATATATAACACCCACCCACTTTGGAGGGTACACTGGTTTCGTCTCAGCTCTCTCATCTCTCCTCCGTCTCCCGTTTCTTCCCCCCCTCACTTACTTTCTCCCTTCTCATGTCCCTCTCCCATCCTCTCCGCTTTCTCCCCTCACTCGGCCCTCTTCCCCTATCAGACTTCTTGTTCCACCCTCTCTCATAATCTTCCCCTCTCTTACCTGTCCCCTTCTCCCCAATTCGCTCCTCTCAACCTGTCTCCCTCCTCTCTCCTTTCTCCTTCCTTCTTCATGTAACTCCTTTCGGTGTTCCCTCTTCGAACATCCCTTCTCTTCTCCTCTTCTTCCCTTTCTGTGTCTGTGTCTGTCTGTCTGTCTGTCTCTCTCTCTTCTACAGGCCTTTCTGTCTGTTTTCTTATTCTGTCTGTCTCTGTCTTTACACTGTGTTTCTGTCTCTCCCCAAACAAATAACATAAGTTTACCACTGGCCTGTGGATGGCCCGCCGGGGAGGGGGGGGGGGGAGGAGGAGGCTATGCAATTTCTTTCTTTATTATGCACCCCATACCCATCCCATGGGAGGTGGTGGAAAGGGTTACAGAGGCACATAATGGGTTCAGGCACTGAGCCCCATAGTTCGTTTAGCTAATCAAGTGACAATCTTGTGAAGCTAGTTACACAGTTGTTAATATTGCATACTCGTGTACATTTATATACAATCATTACATAAATATATATACATATCAATAATCTTTTTATACCACAAGTGATTTAACAAGAGGCTCACAAGTCACTATACAAGGCACTTTACATCAATGTGAGTCACACAGTTACTAGTCTTGCTCCACACCCACCCAACTGGGCGGCAGCTTTACAGTCATGTGCAGGCTGCACCTACAGTAAGCAAATATAGGATATTTCGCTAGGATTCCGCCCAACCACTTGGGCTGGACGGTAGAGCGACAGTCTCGCTTCATGCAGGTTGGCGTTCAATCCCCAACCGTCCAAGTGGTTGGGCACCATTCCTTCCCCCCGTCCCATCCCAAATCCTTATCCCGACCCTTTCCCAGTGCTATATAGTCGTAATGGCTTGTCGCTTTCTCCTGATAGTCCCTCCCTCCCCCTCGCTAGGATTCCCGGCAGTACATCATTATGAATGAAGTACTTAAACATTTCTTGGACTCCATTAGATGGTGTTATCTCTGAATTCCGCGAATTGTTCATATTCCATTATATAATAACGGAAAAGTATGCGAATAGTTCTGCTGACAGAGTTTACATATAGTCAAATCTTCATCAGCAGATGTTACAAACTCCCAGAGGTACTTGTAGCCGAGCCTAAGCCTAGCAGTGGTAACATCTAGATGTCTGCTAACCTTATTGGATGACCCATAGACTTCCGGTTCTTCCTGCATAATTGAATGATGATAGATGGAGAAACTGGTGTGAATTTCACTTTGCCTCAAGCCTACGAGATTTTGTTGATGTTCCCGGAATATTACTGCCCTCAGGCGGCTCAAAGGCAGTCCAAGTTGGTAATCAATTCCTTCTTTATGAACCAAAGTCTTGGCTAACTCATCAGTTCAATCATGCATTCGGAGACCAACATTGGGAAGGAATCCACAGGAGACAAACTGACTCCATCATTGATTATTTCTTTACATCTGCGTCTAGCTTCAGACACAAGCACGTCACAGTTGTGCCGTGGGGAGCTGAGGGCAGTCAAGGATGACAAGGAGTCACTTACAATTAACATGCCAACTTTTAATTCATATACTCGCTCGAGTGCAAGGATTATGGCAACCAATTCTGTTTGAAGAGTGGAGGCCCAGTTATTTATACGCGCTGCACACTCATGGGGGAAGGAACCATCTCTCCCTGTCACAACAACTGCACTTCCAGCTGCACCATGGGACTGGTGCAAGGAGCCATCAGTGTAAATAACTTGGGAAAGGGAGCGCTCTCTGACTAAAGCATCAATTTGGCTTAAGTCATTGTACTTTACCTCTTGTCGAAGCAAAGCTTGGTTTTTAATCAACTAATGGGTGGGAAAGGGGGGGACAGTAATTTGGAAAGGGGTGATCTCCCGTGAGGCAGGAAAGTGTCGTTGTTGTCTCTCTTGGTAGAGGTGATGAATATTATACATTCTGAGCACAGTAGCGGTTTTGGTACTGCATTTGGAGGGATGTTGACCTTCAAGAAAGATGGCTTGGAGGGCTTCAGTGCAGGGGTTAGAGTGGGGTTAGCCTAAGCATCTTGATACCAATTAAAGCATTAATTTCAGTGATACGATCACTTACACATGGAATATTCAGATCCTTCCTCATGTTTAGTAATTTAGTTGTACGGGGGCATCCGGGGATAATCCTCATAGCTTCGATTTGCATCTTGTCCAGCCCTCCAAGCATTCTCTCAGGCACTAGAGCAAGCATGGGTGCAGCATAACCAATCAGAGATTTAATATATGAGATATACATAATTTTGCTAATTCTCACATTTGCGCCATAGCTTGGATGGTAGCCTGCCACAGCCTTGAGAGCATGGAGCCTAAAGGTGTGAAATATTTAGAAATATAAGTCACCCGTTTGCTTTGAAAAAGGGATGTGGCTTGAGAAAGGAGAGTGGCTTGAGAAAGGAGTGTGGCTTGAGAAAGCCTCTGAAGGATGGACTGTCTTAGGGGTACCGTAGGCTGACAAAGATATCCCGTTGATGCCGTACATTGTAATCACACCATCTGCTCACGTGGCTATCACCACCAGATATCTGCAGGCATTCACCTCACCTCCTGCAGACCAGCTGTCAAATGCACCACCAGAGATCGACCTCATCAATTATCCACCCCAGCATACACCCACCCCACAAACCACCCACTCCACCAACCACCCACACCACCAACCACACCACACAACCATCCACCCCAACCCATCAACCACCCCACCCCACCAACCACCCACACCAGCATGCACAACAGTGTTCCCGGAGTACACAGGATCGAGCCCCCTGAATGACCCTACCTTGCTGTTGACCGAGTATGATATATTTACCACGATGAAAAACCCTAGCCACTTAACACGTGTTAAGAGCACCATATATTCTCCCTCGTCTAAAATCTTGTTTAAACTCTTTTTAGCGGGTCTTTAAGGAGTCGATGACGAAATTAGTGAGACCAAGAGGTCACGCCTCGGACGCGTGGTCGCGTTTGTTGCATATTTTATGATATGGAATTATCTGGCCTTGATATTACCTGTAGGACCAACGGGTGAGCGTGGTGCTGCACTTGCTTGTGAGCTGCACTTGTTTTAGCGGCATTTGAGCATTTTAGCTCACATTGGAGAGCGGTTAGTGCGTATGTTCTCTGCTTGGTGTCCTCAGCTTGGTGTTCTCTGCTTGGTGTTCTCTGCTTGGTGTTCTCTGCTTGGTGTTCTCAGCTTGGTGTTCTCAGCTTGGTGTTCTCAGCTTGGTGTTCTCAGTTTGGAGTCCTCAGCTTGGTGTTCTCAGCTTGGTGTTTTCAGCTTGGTGTTCTCAGCTTGGTGTACTCAGCTTGGTGTTCTCAGCTTGGTGTTCTCAGCTTGGTGTCCTCAGCTTGGTGTCCTCAGCTTGCTGTTCTCAGCTTGGTGTCCTCAGCTTGGTGTCCTCAGCTTGCTGTTCTCAGCTTGGTGTCCTCAGCTTGGTGTCCTCAGCTTGGTGTCCTCAGCTTGGTGTTCTCAAGCTGGCTGAGAACAGCCCATCATTTGTCATTATTCGCAAGCTTGCCCCCATCAATAATTATAGTCACTCCAATTTAACAAGAAACATGCAGCTGCTTGATGGTCCTCCTTTGCCCTCTTTGGGAAGGCAGCTCTCGCATGACACAGCTGTTGCCCTCTTCACCGGGTCTGGTAGTTCGCCAGTAGCAACGACGGAGACCTTATCTTGTGAATATTCCTTCAGAAACCACGTTGTTTACGAAATTTCTTAGATGGTAGAAGGTATTTACGAAAAATTGAAAATATTCATAGGAAAATTAACAATTGTACCAATCCTGCTGTGTTCAATTCCATTTAAGCCGTGTATATATATATATATATATATATATATATATATATATATATATATATATATATATATATATATATATATATATATATATATATATATATATAAAATACACTCAACACGCAATGTTTCCTGCAACAGGTGTTCAGCGTAGTTATACCGTGCTGTGTTCCCCACTGCAAATTGCTGCTTTTGCGTTTACGAACTGCAGCAACACAATGGAAGGGAATTCTACATTGAAATGGGAACAATCTATTGTCTAATGAGGAGTTGTAAAGGTATGGAGGGTTACTAATCAACCACAAAATATCTCCATGTTGTGAATGGGTTTTATTACGAAAAAGGTGAAGAGAAGAATTTTAGATATTATTATCATTATTATTAATATGGCAGTAGCAACGACCAAAAAAATAATACGTATTATCGTCATTCTTGCCCAATTTAGAGGGGTTTTCACGTTACTGTTTGGCCCGAATTTAGTGAGCTAGAGGTCTAATTTACTAAGCTAAAGGTCTACTCTGCACCACGCTAGTGTCTTCTCTTCTCCCTCACAATAATATAGTGAGAGAAAAGAGAGAGCATTCCTCTTCTCCTCGCTCCGTCCCTCTTCTCCCATTTCTATATAACAAAAAGAAAAATATATAGTTGCTTATTCTTTGACACTATTTCATTCACTCTAAAACAATATTACGAACTCTAGCGCATTTAGAGATGAGGACGTGATTCGATGATAATCCCAGGTAACTAGATAACACGAAGTTTTCCGGTTAGATCCCTCTTGAGGCTGGGAATATAATTTTCCTGGAGGAGAGCACACCGGCTCATCAAGGCGTGCAGGTACGGTAGGTCTTGGGGACCGCTGTAGCAGGGAGACGCCTGCAAGAACCAATGAACATCTTGAAGGGAAGGTTCATAACACTATCACTCAGAAAAGCGAACAGTGAGGTAGTATACCTGGAGATTTTAAGATAACCCTCCGGGACACATTCACCCCCCAAGACACATACACCCGCCAAGACACATACACCCGCCAAGACACATACAAACACTCGCTAAAAGAGACAAACGGGTGAAAACCCCACACCAGCAACCATTCCACATCTTGACTGGATAACTGGTGGTTTGATGGTGCGGTAAAGGCCAACCAATCTCTGGAAGGTTATTAGAACCTCCACAATACCTGCTGACTAGCCAACAAGTAAAATTTAGTCCTAACATAGTCCAGAACTACAGTATACTCTGGGAGCATACACGCCGAGAATCTGACTATACCTCCCAGTGCATCTCTCATCACACTTAAACGTTGTACTTGGCCATGCAGTAACACCAGCGCTGACTATGTACGCTCCTTCTGTACAAATGACAATCTGGGGCTAGAGGTTAAGTGGGTTGCTGTTGGTCCATACGCTTTAGTATGCTAAATGCGTACGTTTATACGCCTGCTACATGGTGAAGACAGACCATAACAGACTCTGGCGTTATAATTCACGCTGCCTCAGAGTGCCTCTACAACATGAATACTCAAGTTTCAGTACCCAGAGAGCTAAACAAAATTAGATTCAGGATTGAGTTGAAATAATTAGTGTAGCCAATGGCGCGTGTGAGTTCATCTCGCTGGTTATACCCCCAAGTGCAGTGATGATGGAACAATGGTATTAAACGGCAACAATATCACGTAATAAAGTTATCCAATTATTTCCACACACAATACGACACAATGGAGGATGAAATATGGAAATATATGAGTTAGGGGTAATCACTGTTAATTATCATACTGCTGTGTAGTTAGTGACTAAGGCAAAGAGAAGGGATATATCACCCCAGCAGCAAAACGGACTCCTTCTCCCCACCAGGAGGGCGGACTCTTCCCCCACCAGGGGGACGGACACTTCCCCCACCAGGGGGACGCACTCTTCCCCCACCAGGGGAACGGACTCTCCCCTCATCAAGCCCTACACGACGGGACAAGTGCCTTCATCTCAATATAAACAGCAACTCGAAAACTGTTCTCAAATATGATGCTGCGAAAGATATTACAAATGTATATGTAAATATTTATTTATTATATGAATATCTAAATTATTTTCATGGTAGAAATAAGTTTGTTATAACCTTTGTAAAGAATATAAGACCATTGGTGAGATGAATATTAAGGTGAATCTGTATATTGTGTTCTGATGGCAACAGTGTCTCTTATTCTTAGTGGAGAGAGAGAGAGAGAGAGAGAGAGAGAGAGAGAGAGAGAGAGAGAGAGAGAGAGAGAGACAGACAGACAGACAGACAGAGAGAGAAGTGGGGGGGGGGGGATGAGAGGTAAGAAAGAGAGGGAGAGAGGGAGTAGGAGAGAGAGGGCGGGCACCAGATGAGCAAGCAGATAACAGCAACCACTGTGAAGGCTGGTGACGTGGGAGTCTGGTTTGTGGTTATTGGAGAGAGAATCTATATGCAAATAGTAGAAAAAGGAGAAGGTGTAGAGCGCTGGCAGTAGACCTCGTAGACATTTGTAACTCTAATGGGGGAACTGGTCCGAATACTCTTCACCTGAGGCATCAACGGCATTATCTCAGACGAGGTCCTCATAATGCTTGGCCCTCATAGTGCTTGGCCCTCATAGTGCTTGGCCCTCATAGTGCTTGGCAGGTTGCACTGTGAACGGTGAGGGGGAAGGAATGTAGTTGTTCATGTCAGCCCAAATTATTAAGAAGTGGTCATTTCAATTACTTTCTTATTACTCTCATTACACAATACACTTCCTTCCTCTTCTTTATTTCGCTTCTTTCCTCTTCCTCTTCTCGTCGATGTCCTCTTTCAATATCCTAGTTTTCCAGCACTTCCATTCACCTCACCTCCCGAGCACTCATGTGTTCTTGGCACCGTCCTCACTCACCTCAGCACACTCACCTCTCCTTCATTACACCCAAAGCACTCACCCAGCCACCACACACTCCACCACCACCCGGCCACCACACACTCAACACCACCCGGCCACCACACACTCAACACCACCCGGCCACCACACACTTCAACACCACCCGGCCACCACACACTCAACACCACCCGGCCACCACACACTTCAACACCAGCCATCCAAACCACTTTCACTCAAGCCAACTTTGTATAACAAAAAAAACAAAAAATAGGTAACCTAACTTAACTCTGTAGGAGCATTTTCACTACCGGGGTTGTTGACCTCAGATGACCTCGTTGACGGAGCTAATTGGAATCTAAAATGTTGATGCTGGACTCAGCTTCAAAAGGAACTTTAAGTCGAGGGTCAAGCAACACCACTAAAAATTGTGCCTTGCTCCTTAATGGCATTTCCCGTGTGTGTGTGTGTATGTGTGTGTGTGTGTGTGTGTGTGTGTGTGTGTGTGTGTGTGTGTGTGTGTGTGTGTGTGTGTGGTGTGTGTGTGTGTGTGTGTGTATGTGTGTGTGTGTGTGTGTACTCACCTAATTGTACTCACCTAATTGTGCTTGCGGGGGTTGAGCTTTGGCTCTTTGGTCCCGCCTCTCAACTGTCAATCAACTGGTGTACAGATTCCTGAGCCTACTGGGCTCTATCATATCTACATTTGAAACTGTGTATGGAGTCAGCCTCCACCACATCACTTCCTAATGCATTCCATTTACTAACTACTCTGACACTGAAAAAGTTTTTTCTAACGTCCCTGTGGCTCATGTGGGTACTCAGCTTCCACCTGTGTCCCCTTGTTCGCGTCCCTCCAGTGTTGAATAGTTCATCCTTGTTTACCCGGTCGATTCCCCTGAGGATTTTGTAGGTTGTGATCATGTCCCCCCTTACTCTTCTGTCTTCCAGTGTCGTAAGTTGCATTTCCCGCAGCCTTTCCTCATAACTCATGCCTCTTAGTTCTGGGACTAGTCTAGTAGCATACCTTTGGACTTTTTCCAGCTTCGTCTTGTGCTTGACAAGGTACGGGCTCCATGCTGGGGCCGCATACTCCATACTATAAGCGACTTGAGAATGGTCCAGGACGGACCGAAACGTCGTCGTCCCTTCAACTTCTAGTGTGTGGTCTGGTCAACTCCAGGATTGGTTTTACATAAGTGGTAAGTATGCCGCATCATCGTGGAGCCCCCATAAAACACACACACACACACACACACACACACACACACACACACACACACACACACACACACACACACACACACACACACACACACACACACACGCACACACACACATAATGAAGGTGTGTGTTTTTAATGGGGGCTCCACGATGGTGCGGCATACTCTAAAACAGAACTCACATAGGCGGTATACAGTTATTTAAACACCTCCTTATTCAAGTTCTAAAGGATGTTCTGACTTTTACTGGCGTAGAGCAGCGGCTGACGCCATTCTATTTATATGAGCCTCTGGAGTTAGATTTGATGTTATGTTCACTCCCCGGTCTTTTTCTCTAGCCGTTATAGGGAGGTAGTTTCGCTCCAGAGTATATTGGCATTTTCACTGGCGATTTCAGGTCGTCGGGAATCAGTAATTTCTCTCCTATCAGAACTGAGTGTTTGGAACAACATAGTTTAGACAGCAGAGAAGAGGATACCCAGATCTAATTCAACTTCATCTTTGTTACACGCTAGTTTGATTGCAATGTTTGAGTCATTATAGTGGGTTATATTTATGTGTGATGGTATCCATAGAAAGGAGATTCGAAACCTGCACGGGCAATTGAGTTGCCCAATAAGTCAACGTGCAAGACAACCACTATTTAATCTTATTATTAAAATCACACGAAGGGGTTGCGGGGTTCTTGTGTCAGACGCCACTATTTTTTAATGTGAAACACGGTAAGCGACCCCCAACTGACTTATGATATGCCCCTACCCCACTTGCGTCATGAGTGAAAGTTGGTTGAGACTAACCACAAGCGTCTGCCTTCTACCCTTGGACAGACAGGCATACAGTCAGACGGACAAACACAGAGACAGTCTCTCTTATTGTTGCAGACAAGGCTGAGACAGCTGCTCGCACCTCCTCTTCTCGTTAATTATTCTTATCTACTAGGAGGGATAGGAGTAGTGGATAAGGCACAGAGGAAGTGAGGAAGCAAGGAGGGAGGGTCGGGAGGGAGGGAGGGAGTGGGAAGGAAGGAGAAAGAGAGGGCGGTAGGGAGGGAAGAAAAGATGAGGGAGGAAGGGAGAGAGGGAGGGGGTCTAATGCCGTTGACTCCAGGTGGAGCTTCTCAGAATTGCCCCAACAGGTGTAATTAACCCGATGGTCAGGTCACGCCTTAATCCTTGTTATTCATTGGTCTTCTTCGTCTATGTTCTTTTGTTCTTTGTTCTTCTTTAGTGATATCACTCTAACTTGTTCCTCTTGTTCAATAACATCACTCTAACTTGTTCCTCTTGTTCAATAACATCACTTGTCTTTGTTCAATAACTTCCGCAGCACCTTTTCCTCTTGGTATTCAGCAGTTATTCATTCAGTGAGAGGTTAGTCATCGGTCATTTAGTAACTGGCTGTTCATCGGTTGTTCATTCACTGGCTGGTTATTCACCGATTATTTATTCAGTAGCTTCATATTCACCGGTTAATCATTTAATAGCATGTTATTCACCGGTTATTAACCCACTGGCTGGGTATTCACCGTATTATTCACTGATTGGGTGTTCTTTGAGATTCTTCATACCTCTTATAATTTCCAATCACTTCTTTTTTTCTCATATGTCTGTCCATTATTATTTCCTGTTGTTGCCATTTGTTTCAGTTGTGTTTATTATTATTTTATTCATTCCTGTCGTTATTCATTCGTGTTATTTTAAATAAGATAAAAAAATTATTCATTCTTACCTTATTATTCAATCTTAATACATAATACTTGAATTATAATACATCCTATATCTTATTATTAATTCTTCATTTTACTAATCAATCTCGATCTTATTATTCACTCTTTATTTTATTATTTAATCTTGCTCTTGTTCAATATTGATATTATTATTCATTTTGAATACTTTTTTATATTCCTGTTATTATATATTACTATTTTAGGTAAATATTCCAATTATTTTAAATTATTATTCATATTATTCTTGTATTCCTCAAAGCTCTATCGTTTTTCATCGTGAATAATAAAAGGATATAATCTAGCCCTCGGGGTCTGTGTTTCGGGTAATTCGAAGGTGAATCGCTTCTGGATTATGTACAAAATTAAAACTTTTTTTTAGTTTTTTTTGTATTCAAAGCTTGAGGCGAGTAAGTGGAGGCTGGAGTGCAGTAACCCTGGGAGCTGTGCACAGGCAGACAGCCAACAGCACTCTGAACTCCCGAGCCACGCAGACACAGGCAGACAGCCGTGACGGTGAACCCCTCCCCCCCCCCCCAAGCCACGCAGAGACATAGGCCTTTAAATTGCGAGACTTGTTGACAGATGTTTAAACAGCCGGATATGCAGATTCAAAGGTCTTTGAAGGGCCAGACACGCTTGAGAGACAGTTCTTTCGATAAGTCAGACACGCAGATAGATAGGCCTTTAAATAGCCTGACACGCAGACGGAAAGAACAGCAGAGCGATAGACATACAGAATGATACAATGCACACTTTCGGACAGGCAGACAGGTAGAGACAAAACGCTGAACACTGAGACAAACAAACAACTAGACAGACAAAACTTCAAGCGTTCAGTCATGCAGACAAACATAAGAAGCGTCTTTCCCGGGCCGGCACTTGGAGGAAATTACCTGAAGTCAATTACTGGTATCCGAACAGGGGAGTGTGACCTTGCCGCAGCTCGAAGGCTGTACCGTCCTGCCTGCACCAGCGTCAATGCCCCCAGCCACGATAATAGCTCACAGGGCTGAAAACTGAAGTTGAAAACGTCTGAAACAACACACCACACACACACACACACACACACACACACACACACACACACCACACACACACACACCACGCACGCACACTCACACACACACACACACACCACACACGCACGCACACGCGCACACACACACACCACACACAACAACACGCACCACACACACAAGAAAGAACTTTTTCAGTGTCAGAGTAGTTAACAGGTGGAATGCATTAGGCAGCGATGTGGTGGAGGATGACTCCATACACAGTTTCAAATGTAGATATGATAGAGCCCAGTAGGTTCAGGAACGTATACACCAGTTGATTGACAGTTGAGAGGCGGGACAAAAGAGCCAGAGCTCAACCCCCGCAAGCACAATTAGGTGAGTACACACAAACACATGCAGCCTGGGGTCAGGACTGCACTCTGGGGTCGTAGTTCTACGGTCCGGATTCGATTCCCGGCCGAGGCAATCTCATATGTTCAGAGTTCTTTCCCCTTGTTGAACGTGTTCACCTAACTGTAAGTAGGTACCTGGGAGTTACATAGTTGACCAGACCACACACTAGAAGGTGAAGGGACGACGACGTTTCGGTCCGTCCTGGACCATTCTCAAGTCGATTGTGAAACTATGTCGATAAATAGAAATATAAATATGTTTATTCAGGTAAGTTTGTTATACATACAAGTGATTTTACAAAATTTATCGATTTATAGATAGAGCTAGTACATACAATGCCTAAACCACTATTACGCAATGCGTTCGGGCCAGATACATAGTTGTTACTGGCTGCATTTTGGGGATGTGTGTGTTTTATAGAAATATATGTAGTAGATATGATAGAGGAAAATTAGTAGGGGAAAAATACATTAGACAAACGACAGTTAGAAAGGCGGGGCCAAGAGCTAACATAGTGATCATGCAAGCACAAATCGTAGATATAAATAGTAAATACACACATCATACACACTGTTTCTATATCTATCTCTTGAATTCAATCAATTTAAATCAAGAGCAAATGACAATTTTGGAGGGAGAACTACCCGCCAAACACACACCGAAACTACGACGTTGGTACAACGTTCGAACAAGTTTAAACACCTAACCAGTTATAACAACCAATATAGCAATTGTAACAACGTTTCTAATACGTCATAAACACGTTAAGCCAAGATGTAGCAACTTTATTACAAGTTGGAGCAAGCGGAAAATAGAGACAGTTTCGGTTTGTGTTCATAGGGTGAGCTCAATTAAAAAGGAAGAAACAAAGGGGAGATGACTTGTGAAGCAACACCAGGAGCTCACGAGGACACGATAACAGCACCAGCTTATGTCAATCTGGGATATATGTTAATAACATTTAGGATTCATTTGACGGAAACCATCAGAGTATTGTTCACGAAGATTAGAGTATGCCGCCCCGGTATGGAACTCTCCTCCCCTCCCCCGGAGAAACTTGGTAAGGTAATTATGAGAGAGAGAGCTTAGCCAATACCACCATATAGCACTTGGGAGTGATGGGGATAAGGATTTGGGATGGTACGGAGAAAGAAAGAATGCCTTGCCGCTTGGGCGGTCGGGGATTGAACGCCGACCCGCAAGAAGCAAGGCCGTCGCTCTACCGAGAAACAACGTCAAACAAAAAATGTCCAGAGGTATTCATAGAGTCCCGTACCCAAAATTGTGATGGATAAATTATTATGAATGCCGTCTATGGCAACTGGACCGCTACATACCGGCGGAGAGATGAAAGAGAGGAGATATAGTAACGACGTATAAGATTCTCCTATGAACGATATGATCAATACATGACAGGTTTTCAGTGTAGACCCAAAGGACATGTTTTGTGTATAGAAAAACAGACCAATGAGACATTTTCAGTGATAACAAGGAAGATCAGGTGGTACATTGATGGGAATTTGAGTTACAGAGGAGTCACTGGGATGACAAGAAACACCTTTTACCATAAAGGAAGTGAGCTTATGAAATGGACGTGTTAAAGAGATATAATAAACAGCAGCAAAAGTTATTAGAAGATGTGAAAACCCGTAGAGTCTCAAATCAGTATTTTAGACAACCGATTTCTGGTGAGACCGGGCTCCAGAGCTAGCGCCTGACCATACAAAACACATATAATAATGTTTATTTTTCACACACAAGTTTCTATTCTTCCGAACAATGTGTACCGGGAAGAATAGTAGATGTCATGTCAGAAGATCAAGAGAATGCTGTCTTAAGGAGACCATCGGAGCCCCAAAACCCCGCCCATTTCCAAAGTTCCGCACAAAACAACACCTTCCCAGCTGACTCTCGTCTCTGAGAGATCCCGCGCCCCGAGCCTCACTAAGACGGCTGATTCCGAAAGGCTCGACCCTAAATAAGAGAAAACGTGCATCTGGACTGCTTCTCCTGGGAGCACCTCCTAGTCTGAACGTTTTCCGAAGGGGTCTGGGACCACATAGACCCTCCACCGTCACTCCCGGCCGGGCTGGGCTCGTCTGCGGGTGTGGGGAACGACCCTGAGTGATTTTTAATCTGGTTTTGATAATAGAATCAGCGGGTAAACGCGAGAGTTTCCTTTACCACGGTGAATTTTTGGTGGGTGCTGTTGGACGAGGTGGTGTGAAGCTGGGTAATGTGCGTCGGGATGATGGTGGTGATGACGACGGTGGCGTGGAGCAGAGGGAGAGACAGTGGAAGGAGGCACGGATGGATAGAGATGGATGTCGGAGGAGAAAAACAAGTGCAAGGAACTAAAGAACACAGAAGATGGTGGAATTATTGGAGAAAGATAATTATGGGTTGGAAGACGAAGAGTGGGAGGGGGGAGGGGGTAAGATGATGCAAGGAAGGAGAGGGGGAGGGAGGGGGTAATAAAGTTGTGGTGGGAGGGGGGAGGGGGAGGGAAGGGTTGGCAAAGTTCTCTCCAATGACTCTTGGGTTCAATGTGTTTTTTTTTTAACCGCGAGTAAACGGTAAATAAATCCTCTGATTTTGTCAATAATTAACTTGTACAATTAAATCAAGGTTGACAAGCACTGACAGCTGATGAATGGAGTTTCTGGAGTGTGATTGGTTGTATGTTGTGTATATTAGGAGGAGTACCCGGCGCTGCCCGGGACAGTATATCTCCCCCACCCGTCTCCATCCCCCATCCACTACTTTTCCCCCACCTCACCACACTCCCGTGTCCCTAAAATTCCCTCCCCCATTTCCCATCTTAACCCCCCCCCCACAATTCCGTTCTACCACCATTCTCCTTTCGTCTCCCCCATCCCCCTCTTCCATCTCATTTCTCCCATTTTCCTTTCTCCCAACCCTTCCCCTCTCACCACTATTTCCGCACCCTCTACATTCTTCCCTCTATTTCCCCTTCTCTTCCTTTCTTCCCACCTCTTCCCCATCATCTTTGAACAGAGATTTGAATTACAACAAACAACGTATTCCCCTAATGATTAGCTGGTTTATGGGACCATTGTGCGTCTTATAGTACCTTGTGGATAAAAATGGGAGGGGACCGGAGGGAATATAGGAAATTGTGTTTTCTCTTATGGTGATTGTGATAAGGTTTACGGTGGTGGAGGTGATTGTGCATGTATACTTTGTGGGAAATACATACATACACGTGTGTGTGTGTGTGTGTGTGTGTGTGTGTGTGTGTGTGTGTGTGTGTGTGTGTGTGTGTGTGTGTGTGATGTGATGTGTGTGTTGAGAGAGAGAAAGTAACACACATACCGTCTAATTCTTAGTGCCACTGCTGTCATTATTGATACTGCCACCTCAGTACACGTTCTACTGGTCACTGCCATCGTCAGTATTACCTTTACTGGTCACTGCCACCGTCAGTACCACGTCACCGGTCACTGCCACCGTCGCACCTCAGTACGTCCCACCTTCACCGGTCACTGCTAACGCCACTGCCGCCCCCACCGCACACAAATGCCTCGGTTATGAACCAGGAATAGGAGCCAGATGTGATAAAAGACATTTTCATTACAGGGTCTCCAGCGGTCCCAGCCAAGGCCAACAATCTCCCTAGAATACTGAAGGAAAAGCATTGGGATGAGAGCGGCTACTTACACAATTATTACGCCTCCCAATCCACTGGCCTTTCTTGATATCTAAAGCCCGCCTTCCGAGTCATCAGGGTTATAGCTTTCTAATCTCCTCTCACAAGAGCCTGACTAATAAGAGCTGGAGGGATCGTTGCGAAGTAACCCGCCCTCCCAAAGATCTCAACCCTGAGGTGTTCGCGAATGCGATTTTAAGCTTGACTTAGAGCAGAAAACGTGACTCGGGCATACAATTGGGGTTAGTCAGGGTCAGCTAGAGCCCTGCCGCTCCTCTTAGTGGGGTGGGGGTTGGGGTGGGGGCAGGGGTGTGGGGGTAAGTTGGGGGGCTTTGGTTGGTAAGTTGAGGAGAGAGACGGGGAGGATGCTAACTGGTGCTAGCGAGAAGATGATCCTGTAACTTGGAATTGTGGGATGCTGGGTGGTAGAGAGGAAGAGAGGAGGAGGGGAAGAGAGAGAGAGGAGGAGAGACGAATGAGAAAGGAGGAAAGTAGAAGAAAAAGAAATACTGACTAGAAAGGAATGTTTATTATAATGTGCGAGAAAGCTGCTTGAACGCGCAACTCATTGATCCCACTATTTGGCCCGGCCAGGATTCGAACCCATGCCGTCCAGGATCACCCCTAAACGTAACAGTACCGTGACCAACCGCACCAATGATCGTCTAGACGATCATTGGTGCGTAGTTAGTGATTATATATTAATATATATATATATATATATATATATCATATATATATATATATAATATCTATATATATATA